>JAACJT020000013.1:1668020-1699711 GCA_009936485.2 Gymnarchus niloticus
AATCACGTGGTGATAGTATAGAGCCGAGCCCCAGCTCCTGGGTAAGACTAATCACGTGGTGATAGTATAGAGCCGAGGCCCAGCTCCTAAGGAAGACTAATCACCCCTTTGCAGCCGTTTGAAAGCTTCATCGTGATTATGCTGATCTAGAAATCCTGGGCTCCCCCCTTTACAAAGTATTTATTCTATCATACTGGTCTGTTTGATGCCACCCTTTAAAAGCATGGCCTCATTAGCACATATTTACACAGCTAATAATATTGAAATGATCCTAAGCCCAAGAGCTTGTGTGAAGCCGAATTAGCTGCATCATGGGATTGCAGCCCTGTGCAAATTCCCCTGGTGTCTCAGTGGCCACTAATAAGAAAAGAGAATCTTCCATTTTTTTTACTGTTATCAAGGTCTTTGCACTGTTGTATGGTCAGTAGCTTGTCTCTTGTGGGGTGTCCCGTGTTTCTTTGGTTTAAAGGCACAGCCCTAGGTTTCTGCTTTGGGCCCCCGCTGGACTTCTGGCATTCTGGTTGAATGCTGTCTCCCGTGACTTACCATTCTCCACCAATGTGGACGTGACAGGTGCTGTTCTCCCTCACTTCTTCTTTTTAACTTCCATTGCTCATCTCTCTCTTTCTCCTTCAGTCTCTCTTCCCCCATTCCCTTTATTTGGAGTTTCACGGTGCTCTTTCAGGAGTGGTTTTCAGGCTCTCCTGTGCTGGACACCCCCCCCCCAAAGGGACATCGGTAATGTAATGCTCTACTCCAGTGCCATCAGGGGAGCTTCAGAGATGTACTTTGATTCCATGGCAGCCGACTCTCTCTCCCCCCTCCATAAGGGAGAAGAGTCAGTGCTGTTAGATGCCATAGAGGCACTGCTGCCTGTCCTTCTCTATCTCTCCAGGGCACTCAGTTTGCTACATTATTGCAGTCTACCACTAGAGGTGTTTAATTGGGCCGGCCTGTCGTACTGTAGGCGCCCATCAATCTGGTGCTCCTAGGGTGGCTGCAGGTCCTGCCAAGGTGTGAACACACTCAAGGACGTTGTGGGGATCAGGGGGTCCCAGCCCTCAGCACCATGTGTGTGGAAAGCGGAAGCAGCTGCAGACGGAGTCGGTCAGGATTCAGTTGTTTTGTGGACTGATGGAGCTGGATGGAGAGCGAGACGACTTCAGGCCCATGCAGTATGACCCACAGCAGCAGGCTGGACACTGGGAGTCGATGAGGGAGACTGCCGCTTGCCACAGGGATCAACTGTCTCCTGGGGTCGCGCAATGCTGAGTGATCTCACCCCTAAGTTCACTTGACCTGTATGAAGTGTTTGTCCTGGCCTGACATTAAATGAATCAAACTGACAGCTCTGGTGGTCCGTGTCAATCCTATGAAAGGGTTCATATGTGTGTGCATATGTATGATGCCCTTGAAATACAGTTACTTAGTAGGCAGCAAAAACAAAGTACTGTTTCTCCATAAAATACATCTTCTCCATGCGCCCTGTCCTGTTACAACAAGCATGTGTGTACAGTTTGACAATGGTTTATTTTGATTTTTTTAAATCCCAAATAGTAGGTGTTTCAAGCTGTTTTGAGGCATGTTTCAGGGGGTGCGAAGTACTTCACTGATGTAAAAAGGCAGAAATGGTCTGAAAGCTAATTTTCACCTTGTGTCCAGAGACCCCTTTACATCCTTTTATTTCGGCAAGCTGCAGTTCCCTCCGTGTGCTGTCTGCAGGTCTTTTCTCTCCCTCTCCTCTTCACACGCCTTTTTTCCGGAACCGTGACGATAACACCACTTCATTGATAGGGGGATTTGACGAATGGGACCACAGACCACCAGAGTGTTGCTCCCACTGCATTCTGACTGTGTAGCTGAGAATAGCCCCCCCCCCTCAGGTTACATGGCAAAGTGGATAACTCAACCCCCCTAGCCATCTGTCCCACAGAAGAGGACTCCCCCACAAGCTAGTTCCAGTGACCTACTGTCAAGCGTCTGGGAGCTCCCTCGACCCCTTCCCAGTTCCAAAGCCACTAGTTTTAGTGGCATCCCATCATGCCTTGCTCTTCTGTCAAGTGGAAAACTTTGTGATAACCCGTTCTGTCTCTCCCTTGATTGAAGGAAACCAAATTCCTCCTCAGCCTTTTTCAGTGGACCCTTTGGTTCTGTCATGCTATTGTTTTAAGAAATTACCAGATGAAGGCTTGTGATCAACTCCTCTCCCATAATGCCTCAGGTCACATATCAGGTTCCTGTCCTCCTTATTCAGCATACTTCGTGTCCATTTTAACTTTGTTTGTTATGGATATACAGTGTTTTGTGTATTTGCTGTAGCTGTGGGCCATCATTTCCTAGAAGGGTTCTGCAAGAGGAGTTTGTAGTCTTGTGTGTGGAACAAGGGGCTGCGGGGGAGACAATCTGGCTGACACTCTGGGTTTGTTGAACAAACCTTCACCTCTCGAGAATGACTCTGTGCTTTACTAGGATCAGGGTACTGTGTCAGCATGTGCCCCCGTAGCTGCATATGCTGTATTTGGCTTGGCCCGGTCCAACTCAACTGTGATAGGAGCCACTTCCTGCTCAGCGAAGTGTTCATACTCACGCACACGCACAGACAGGCAGACAAACCAGCATCACATGTAGCCTAATGGAAAGGCTATAATTTACATGCACCACTATTCAGAGGTGCATGCCATTGGGTAGAGTGTGGTGGCCAGTTCTAATGAACTGGTCCACAGTCTTCGCAAGAGACAGGACAAATCTTCTAGGCTTAGCAACGAGGCTAAGCTTCCTGACACCCTCAATTTTAACACTGAATGTGGTACTGAGCCTGAGTGAGTATTTCTGTAAGATGGAGGTTCAATTCCCCCTCAGAAGTGCCTGAGTATGGCATGGAGTCTCAGTGAGTATCCCTGTAAGATGGAGGTTCAGTCCCTCTCAGTACTGCGTTAGTGTCCCATAACATCATTGTGACCCTGTACCTTATATCAAAAGGTTATGGAAGGTGGATCCATGAGATGTGTAATTAAAGTTTTGCTGAATTGCTGTGTTGCAGTGCTCATCCTGGTAGGTTAGTGACTGCATGCTTTTCCAGCTCTTAAGCTGCTAACAACGTTGCCTTCAAGAGTCGAGAATGAGGTCTAAATCAGTTTTCTTGGGGAAATTAGTTTATTCATTAGTTGATAACCTGTGTATTCGCCAGAGTCACATCACCCTGATGCAGAAGATAAAATGTGTGTAGTTCTAATGTAATTCTAATGTTAAAGTATAACTCTTTACACTCTTGTTACATTGCATAAAACCCGCTAGCAGTAATCTGGATTTAAACTATTCAGTGAGATGCTAACCCATGCCCGTCGCACATAGAGAAGCTGTAAGGAAATGTGAATGCAATATTAAAGCAAAAGGCTTATTTTATTTGCTGCAACAAAACATGCTCGGCTGCATGTGTCAATGGAAAATGTCCAGCGCCATGTTGGCTTTAAGTGAGTTTTACGTTACAATTGCCGCGCTGCTGTAATGTACTTCCTGAAAGGGATGGCTTTAAGTTAGCATTTAATATGTTAGCCTAAATGTATCCAGCACAGCCTCCATTGGGATATTGTAATTCTGAGTGAAGTAGCTTGCTGAGGGATAGGCCTTCTACTTTAGCGCCTCTTCTGGAGTGAACCAGGAGGTTTTGAGGGTTGCATTCCCTGGTTGTTTAGCAGAATAATAAACTCAATAATGTATCTGAGTCTAGCACCTTCTTAATGCCAAACCCACGTCCCATCAAAGGAGAGGATTATACAGCAAAGACCCCAAAGGTCCACACGTTTATTGTGAGGATGGTTGCAGTAAATTCTGGTGTTGAACTGTACTTTTTCTTGCTGTCTTAATCAGATTCTCTAATCTTAAATTTACATTTTTATGACACTGTGCTTGATCGTTCAATTATGTTATTAATAGCCTAAATGCTCATGCATTTATGGACATTTGCATGAATATTCAGACATGAGGACAGTGCTAGAATACATAATAGCTGTAATTTTTTTCTTTTCACTCCACCTTCTAGACTCTTCTTCTGCCCTTGTCCCCCTTGAAAGTCGAGCATTGTAGGGTGTGGTTATAAATCTGCAGCCCAGTTTATTGCACAATACCCCCACTCTCCTCCCCAACCCCTACACTACATTTTTCAGTTTTAGAAAAAGTAAGAATTAGAAGTCTAAAAATAGTGATGTACAGCCTCATGTGTGAGCCTGGGAGTGTGGCTTTTATAGTTTCTCCCATTTTGCCCCCCCCCCAAAGCAAGGTAAAGGAACGTTATCATGATAGTTCTGCTGTGAGATTACCAGCTTTCAGAGGGGTAGTTACCCTGTCATTAGCACACTCACAGGAAGACCGTATATGGGCTGTGCCAGTGTGATAGGATTGGTTTAGTCCTGTGCAGGTCCCAGTCCTGTCCTCTGTCAGCTCCACCTCTTCGTGACACCTCCTTTTCAGACCTCCTTAGCATGTATGTGATTTTGTCTGCTGGTTCCGAGAGTGACGGCCTACCTCTGTTTTTGAGAGGAGGGCGATCTCTCACAGGTGTACACATGTAGCATTACACACTTCTTACCATATGTCATCCAGCTCGTGGATGATTCTGTTTGCATGTTTTTGATCCTAACGAGCAAAATTGTTTGCCTGGTGTAAATGAAAAAGGATATGTCTGCTTGTATAAAGAGTTGCACTATTAATAATAACCCTGAAGATAAAGCAGTAAGATTCTCAGGGGAGTGATTTATGGAGAATAGCATTCACAGCCGTAGTTTCTTTCTTTAGTAAGAATTCCCAGTTGTGTGGAACTTCTGAGGAAGGAAACCTGTTGTCTGTTTTCAGCTGAGGGCATGCAAACAATACTCGGTGAGCTCGAAGGCCTTATGTAAGTGGAGTGGTGGGAAGAGTCGCCCAATTAAAATGTGGGAAATCCAGCCCAACAACAGCGGCTTTGATTTTCCATAGATTTCCCCAGAGTCAGCTGACGTGGCCACTTGACGTCAAGGCTCTCAGCGGATTTAACTGGTAGGCCCTGAAGACAGAAACATCACATTACCTCCTTAATGCCTCAATAACCATGTGCTGGCAAGTAGAATTGTGAAAATAATCATCTGGTGGGTTGCCTTTTTTCTCCGGTTAATGAACAGATCTTCAGACACCCACAAAGGTCTGATATTTCAGCATGAGGGAGTTTGGCGATAAGGGAGGCAAACTGGAGGGAGGTCTGCTTTGCGTTCCTGCATTATCACAATCACCACATGAAGAACTAGCATGGCAATGATGGGAAAAGTTGGGCATGAAATTCCAGGTTCTCCGTGACGCCGGCTTCTGGCTCATCCAGCTGTGGCTCTGCATCGTGCTCGGGTTCTGCGACTGCTTGTTCCTTCCAGCAAATATTCAGGCTGTCTCATGCCCCGTGCATGGAGAGAATTTCATTCTTTTCGTGCTTGACTTAAGATGCCATGTAACATTAATTGCATATTACAGCTCACCTTTGTCACTCTAGGCAGAAAGATCTGTCTTGTTGGAGTGAAATCTTAGGGTTTTCTTTCTAGCTTTTCACAGGAATTTCTTTAATAAAGATGACCTTCTTCTAATTGCTTAGGAAACATGGAGAAATGGACATATGTGATTAGTCCCATTGTTCTGTTGAGCTACACACTTGAGCAGTGATTTCATTAAATTGAAATATCAAATATTGGAAGCTGGGAGCCCTGAAGCAAATCCGACACTCTCCACTGCAGTGTTAATTGTGCAGATGCTGTGTTAGCACTTGAGGTACCACCTGCTGTGTTACTGGGGTCTCCTGGGGTGACCATTGAAGGAAATGGGAATCTGGCAGTTATGCTTCAGGAAAGATGTGGACCTGCACTACAGGCTGGCTTCAAACCACAATGCACTATATCTGGGTACCCAGGACCCTAGTCCTCCATCTTGATGTCGTTTGACATAACTGCGCAGTGGGGTGAGGAAACGGGAGTCTCTTTGACAGTATTTCCTCCCCATGTGGATTTATCAGACATCTGTGGAAGAGCTAAATGTTCTCAAAACCTCTGAACTCAATTATCAGTTACCAGAAACCATGCAGTGATAATGGTGTGCAGTGAATATGAAGGATGTTAGTAGATTTTTGACCATGGTTTTTGTGTTTGCTCAGTGATGTATTTCATGCTGGAGAGTGTTGCATTGGATTGATCTCAATGAATAAATAATCAATCAATGCAAAACGGTAAGGTTTTCAAATGGTCGTTCTCATTTACTTATGGACTAATTATTAATCAGCAAATCTAATTAATTTCTTTACTAATTAACTCTTAGAAGGAGAATATCCCCTTTAGCTGTAGTTGAAAGATCTGTGACCTACAGGATAGGGATTAGTGAGAGCATAAGCCACGTTGTTTGCAGTAATGATATTGCCTCTCTATGCCTTAATTATTGAGGATGTTTATTAGTGTTAAGTGGCTTATACATCTATTTTTCAGCTAGAGTGACAAAACATTAAATATTGAAGGGTCTCACTCATGAGTCAGTACTGAGTTGTCTTTTTCAGTCCTGCAACCGGTGACTTGACTCCAGGTGAGACTTCCTCTCATTTCTGACATGTGACCCATGGCCAATTGTCTGGTAATGTCAAATGCCTTACATGTTCATGGCCTGCATTCTGCTTTGTATGAACTCTTTTGCAAGGTTGTTGCATTGATGTTGAAACCGTTAGGATACCTTGTTGTCTTCAGTAATGTGTTCCTGAGCGTTTGGCTGTAGTGAATGATTTTGAAGTCTCCTCCTCATTTGTATGGTTTGATTAAGGTCTCGGGGAGATAGGTAAGAGAACAGGGAAATCTTTTTGGCAGTGAGTGGTATCAGTTTAGTTGGTTTAGTGAGGGACAGCTTTGACACTGTTGACTTGGGCTGAAAAGGCATGTTGGTGTACAGTGGGCAAAATAAAGGAATAGTATAATTGGAGCCTTACAGCTATTAAGGAAAAGAATGATCTGCATGGTATTCTGTGATAGATGACAGTGAGTTAAACAGCACACGATTGTTATATCAAGGAACAGAAACAGCGTAATTGCTTCTCAAGCATTCCTCCATCAGAATCCAACAGTTCTGGAGATACTGAAGTTCAAAGATGAATTAACATGAAGTCGCTCCAGATCCTTCAGGTAGGCATTTGACTCACATTGACCCCAAACACAGCTGAGCTTACCATTGACAAAGCCTTGCTTGGCTCATTTTTAACCTAATAAAAGGATTGATGTTCCCCTCAACTTCAGTGCTGTTTCTGATTATCTCTGTACTCAGAGTTTTGTGTAAGACATCACCTGCAGCTGCAACAACGTTATTGGCCGGACAGCTAAAGACTGGTTTGTAGAGCTTCTACTGTAGCAGATATCCAAGTGAATTGCTGAAAGAAGTCTGAGGAAGAACAGGAAGTTGACTGCACTTGTTTGGGGTCCATTCAGATCTGTCAAATGAGACATGGTGGGGGGGGAGGCATTGAGAAATGGAGGCAGTCACCAGGAAAGGGCCTGAATGAATGGAATTAATGTTCTGCTGGCTAAGCTGCAGTTCTAAAGAGGTATTTAGGACCTTAATGGCTCCAGAAAGTGTTAAAAGGACAACAAGCAGCAGGTTGGTGAAGGACCGTTAAAGGCCATTATAGTGGTAATCTCTGCAGAACTTTGCGTTTTAAAAAGGTGCTTAATCTGAAATGTTTAGGACAAAGTCCTTTGGATAAGGGTTAAGCAAAACACCAATCATCCATCCATCAATCCATCCAGCCATTTCCACCTTGATTTTTAATACCGGCTTGGTCACTTTGAGTTGTGACGAAGGTGAGTCTACAGTTGGGTCTGCTTTTGAAGGACTGCTGATGGTGCAGGTTTGCTGACTGATCCCAGCTCTTTTTTGAACTGGCTTCCTCCCTCCCTCTTCTTTCTTTGTCCCCCCCTCCCTCTGCATCCTCCCTCCCTTCATCTCCACCCTCCCTCCGTCTCCACCCTCTCTCTCTTCCTCCCTCTTCTGTCTCCCTCCCTCTCCTCCATCTCTACCCTCTCTCCCTCCCTCTCCTCTCTCTCCCTCCCTCCCTCTCTTCCGTCTCCACCCTCCCTCCCTAACCTCTCCTTCCCTTGCACGGGGGACTGCAGTAATTGCCTCTTTCCTCTGTGCTGCTGAGGCCTATATTGAATCAGCATAGGGTTTCAGGGGTAGTGTTTAACATTCAGTCAGCCGCTGCAGTGCAAACAGAGCCCGTGTTTAAACAGCCTTCCATTACGGCAGCTGCTGTGGAAGCCGGGGGGTGGCGATGAGCAGTGTTTAAGAACAGACATCTCAGTCATAGTTACACACCCCCAACCCAAAGCCCAGTTTGTTTCTCCTTCCCCCCACATCAGTAAGGTCAAGTGGTTGAGGCGACCACATGCACAGCTTATTAGGATCTCCTTACATTAACATTGCAAGCAACCTGGCTAATGCTCATGTCTGCAGCGCCAGCTGATGGTCACACTTAGCACAATGTAACCACCCACACAGATTCTGGCCGGTCTTAACAACAGATGCTCACCGCTTGTCTGAGAGGCCTACGTGGTGCTGCTTTTCGCTGATGTGCCCCTGCCATGGGTTTGCGAGAGCTGTCAGAGTCGCTGCAGATGCCCTCGTAATGTCCTCATTAGGACCCTGTCCTCACAAATGATGGGCTTTTGACACCCATGTTAGTGCACGTAGGGCCATTGGTGCTGCTGTTTGCTCTGGTGATGCCTTCAGTGTTGTAGCATTAAGATTAGTCATCACACAGGATATAGTATGTTCAGGCCTGTAATTCATTTTGACTGTATTGGAGTTTTGGTTTTTTATGATCAGAATTATAACATTCGTCATTTCATCGTTGTTCCTCTGGAAGTTGTGTTCAGTCAAGTCTCTGGGTCCTTTCATCACTCCAGGTAGTAGTCATGTTTGATTAAATGAGGTAATTTCACAGTCTGCTGGGTTGGCCAAGCAACAGAAATTAGGAAAACAAAAAACTCTCTACAGCACTGCAGGAATCCTACATCAAGAAAGCCACAATATATAAAAGATGGCGAAACAGTGAAGAAGACAGGTTACTCCCTGCCACACGTAAATCAGCTGTTGGCTGACATGAATTTCAAGGTGAAATATTGGCACAAAACAAAGAAGCAATCTTCCATGTTATAGAGGAGAATGTGCTTTTGAAAATCTGTGACTAGGGGCAGTGTATACCTTGTGTTACAGGAGACAGGTAATAGCTGTGCAGACATGACAAAAGCATTATTTATTGAGGGCTGTGCAGACAGAATTACCTCATGTATGCATGTGGTGTGGGTTTGTAACCCGCATAAATTTTCCAAGCTTGTCTTGGGTGTGACTTAGCCGTTTAGAACATCTGAATACACGTGGCTTGGTTTGCACAGTCGTACACCTGCCCCTGAGAGTATGCCTGTGTCCACCCCTCATTCAGAAGCTTGTTGACGTTCTCTCTTGAAAGGCACAAAAAGTGATGAAAGCTTGGAGTGGTTTCAGCCTGATCGAACAATGTGGATGCTTTTGTGTTAGGAATAACAGCCATTCATGCCTATAACTACAGTGCCATGAAAGTGTCTTGATTTCCTCGATTTCTGCATATTTGTTGCACTAAATGGATTCAGATCTTCATAGAAAATGTAATATGTAATGTAATATAAGACAGAGAACTCGAGGAAACACAAAACAAAGTTTTTAAATAACCGTTTTTCCTACAGGAAATGAAATGATTATCCAGCACCTATATCACCAATGTGAAAAAGTAATTGCCCACCAAAACTTGATAACCAGTAGTGCCAGTAACAACTGCAACCAAACACATATGATAAATGGAGATCAGCCCTTCACATCGCCAAGTTAAATTTGGCATGCTCTTCTTCGGGGAATTGCTTTAATTCAGCCCCATTGGACAGACTTCGAACATGGACTGCCCATTTAAGGTCCCGCCACAGCATTTCAACAGGGTTTATGTCAGGACGAATTTTTTTTCTTTTGAGTCATTCGGAGGTGGAGCTGCTCTTTTGCTTTGGATCATTGTCTTGCTGCAAAATCAAATTGAGTTTGAGCTTCAGATCATGTATTGATGACCTGACATTCTCCTTCAGGATTTTCTGGTAGAGAGCAGAAATCATGGCTCCATCAGTTATGGCAAGTGGCCCCAGCTCTGAACCAGTAAAGCATCCTCACACCGTCACACTACTGCCACCATGTTTGACTGTTGATATGATGTGTTAGCTTAATGCCACATGTAACCAGATCAGGACTTCCAAAAAGTTCCACTTTCCACTCATTAGTCCACAGAACATTATACCAAAAGTCTGAGGGATCATCAAGCTTTTTTTTTTGGCAAAAGAGAGACAGGACTTTGTTTAGAACTCTCCCATGAGTCCTGTTCTTACACATTCTCTTTGTAATCGTGGAATCATGAACACTGACCTTATTAAGTGGTGAATGAGGCCTGCAGTGTCTTAGATGTTAGTCCAGGATTTTTGCGACTTCCTGGATGAGTTGTCGATGCACCTTTGAGGAATTCTGGTACATCGCTTGCTCCTGGGATGATTGATTACTGTTCCAAGTTTTCTCCATTTAGAGATAATGGCTCTCAGCTATGGTTCCCTGGACACTCGGAGGCTTAGAGATGGTTTTGTAACTCTTTTCAGGCTGATGTATTTCAGTAGCTTTCTTTCTCATCTTTACTGGAATTTCTTTTGATTGCAGCATATTGTGCTGCTTGTTGAGACCTTTTAGCCTACGTTACATTGTTGGCTATAGTCAAGCTTAGGTGTGTGTTGTCTAATTAAACACAATTACCCATCAAATTTAGTTGATTGAGTAACAGGAGCACTAACTTTCTTCCTTCAATAAACAAAATGATAGTTTAAAAACTATATTTTGTGCTTTTTCGGGTTGTTTTTGTCTTATTACATTTTGTTTAAAGATCAGAAACAATTAATGAGACAAATATACAAAAACAGAAGAAACCAGGAAGGGAGTAAATACTTCTTCCACCTGGAATTTTTTCTGTATCATTTGTCTTTTGTGTTTGTATACCTTCTGTGTGAAAAGCCTATGTGAGATTTGAAAAAACATGACGGCATGATCTATTTCCATGAATGAGTACATAACACTCATGTTTGATTAGGAAGAAGAGTGTTTGATGCTGTTTGTTTTTCCAGAATGTCCTACAGGTATGGCAGAAACAGAGTGAGCCCCCTGGTTCTAGAGCTCTAGTCTTTGGTGCTGTTTGTATTTCCAGAGTGTCCTACGGGTATGGCACAGACATAGTGACAGCCTTGTTTCTAGATCTTTAGTCTTTGGTGCTGTCGCTGCCACATCTGTAGGACACTCTGGAAAACCAAAGTGACCCCCCCTGTTTCTAAATCTCTAGTTTTTCTTGTAAGGCCACCATCCTGACCATCAGCGTTAAAGTTGAATTTAGTTGAGATTAGCCTGACATGCATGTGGCCCATGGCAGGGGCAGAAATGGCCCTGTCACTGCCGATCTTTTCTCCCTGGTCTGTAACTTCCTGACCAAGTGGCCATGGACCTGAAGCCATGTTCCTTTTTATACTTAGCCTATATAATTGCACACATCTTAGGTGCTGCTTTGGAATTTCCAGTAACGTTGTCATGCTCATCAAACCATTCGTGAATGTTCCCGGAAGACTCCACTTCTTTCAGATTAGAAATGCTTTGCCACAGGATGAACGTACTCATTGAGAATCACCTTCACTGGTATTAAGCACCTAATCTGTGGTTAGCAAATACACCCCGTGTACTAAGAGAGCCACCAGAAGCCATCATTGTGGGAAAACTATAATTGTCTTATTTTGGTGGGCAGCCACAGATGTTTTGTTCCATTGAATATTAAGTGAAGAAATGGTGATCATGTGATTTTTCCCACTATCCAGTGGGTTACTGACGATGTTCTTTGCCCCTCTGGACTCACAGGATTGTGTTTTTAGGTATACACGTTTTATGTGCCGCAGTCTCAATGTAGTGTTCCTCTTTATGACGTCTTCGAGAGATTGTTCCTGATGAAATTGATGTCTTACAACTTAAATGTTTGTTCAATGCTTGTTCATTTTGCCTTGTGTCTTTAACTAATGTGTAGTCAAGTGTGTGCTTACAGCCATGAGATCTCTTAACAGATGATGTCTTTTTTCTCAGAATCCAGGCCAACATGATATAAACCACAAGCATCAATAAGTTTAGTAGATTCTGGTGCTTAAGCTGCAGCTGAACGTTTCGCATTCACCTCCATCATCTCTACTAGCTATGGCAGCAAAAAATGATAGTAACTGAAATTAACTCAGCATTTCCATTTATTTCAAGGCACCTGTGTTCTCTATGCTTTGTGTACTTTAAAGCTTCTTATAGCCAGCCCTACCAGAGGCCTCTGCAGTAGCTGTTGATATTTTGGATTCAATCAGTTGACATAAAGAGAATGCCCAAGTGCTCTGCTTACTTCGGGGTCCCAGCGACTCCTACGTTGACATGACAGCCATGAGGTCCAGGTGTTGGCAGGAACTCCCACAGCGCTTTTAAGTGAAAGGGTCTCTGGAACATGCCAGGTGTGTTCTCTAGCACCACTTCAGCTAAGCTATCTGCTGATTTCCCTCATTTCATATACTGTATGAGCACCTTCTGATGTTGTGAAGCTGCAAGTTGTACACTGCCACTACCCATGTCCCAGGTTTTCTTTATTTTAGCAATGCCAATGAAAGAATTAAATAGAAATGTGTTTGTCAGTTCTTTGAAGATATACACATTTGATGATTTGAGGTGTTTTTAATTTCTTTAAATATAAAATTTAAATAGTGTTTGGATTTTCATTGTTGTAATCTCTGTTTAAAATCCATGCATACAAATTCTTAGTTTAATATTGTTACTAAACCACCTTTAGGAGGTGGAGGAGACTGCAGCATTACTTAGACCAGATTTGTTCCTCTGTAATGAAAGCTGGTCAGTTATTCTGTGCTGGTGGGACCAGGCACTTTACAATGGTTTGATCCTGCCTGGTCATTTTCTGTACATCTCTGGCATTGCTGTCCTCTGCAGACAGTGCAGTGAGGTGGGGGGAGGGGCCTGCACACACTGCTGGAGCAGGGGGTTGCCATAACAACAGCACCTTGGTGGTTCTCTTCCCCCTGACAAATGAGTCTCTGCTCTTGGTGGGATCTGGAGCAAGAACAGCTCCTTTAGTCAGATGAAAGAGCTGCCGTCTGTCTGAAGGGCCTTTTCTCCCTCCCCCATCACTCTCTCATCTCTATTCCTCTGTCCCCCCCCTCCATCCTCTTGCTGCTGATAGAGACAGCAGAAGACAGCGTGGACTCGCATCTCAGTGAGGCGTGCACCGCGCCTTTTTACATTAGCCAACATCACGGGTGAAATCTCTGGGCCTGCAGAGAGGCGACTGCTCCTCCTCTTTCGGTCTTTGCAAAGTGACTGAGCCGTGGAACAGGCATCCTGTTATCCATCTGCATTCTGACTGCTGCTCTCTGGTGAGCCGGCTGCACTGTGGGCCGGCAACCATGATATTTAGCCTGACAGTGAGACCTCAGTGGTGTTAACCCTACGCAGGGAAGGGTCAGCACAATCACCGGACAGGGACAGTGCCACCCTTACTGCCTTCGGTGATTGACATTCTGCACATTGCTGCTTCAGCAGAAACATGCAGCAAAGCATAGAAATGTTTCTTACATTATAAATGATGGAGCACTCTGCACACTCTTACAGACAAGTAAAAATGGGGTTTGAAGACAAGGGCTTAATCAGTCGTGAGGAAGAAGGGGAAGCTTTTTGGGTTTCTTCCATTGTGAAGGAGATGAGCAAGATGAGTAATGATAGACTGTCTGTGTGTCTGTTAATCTGTCAGTCTGTCAGGCTGACTGTCCGTTCATCCCTGTCTATGTATCATGAAGAAGAATGGGAGGCTGTTTGAGTTTCTTCCATAGTGCAGGAGATGAGCGAGATGAGTAATGATAGACCATCTATCTATCTATCTATCTATCTATCTATCTGTCTGTCTGTCTGTCTGTCTATCAGTTTGTCCATCCATCCATCACTGTCTGAATGTCTGTCTATCTATCTGTTCATCTGTCTGTCTGTCCGTTAATCAATCCACCCATCCATCCTGCATGGAGAGATGACAGCAAACTCCGCCAAACAAAGCAGACTGTGGAATCATTTTCGACTTCTGATTGCCTCCATTTACTTTATGGAATGCTGCTCAGTAAACATCAGCTCTGTGATGTCAGGGAGCTCGAAGAAAGGGTTAAAAATCCCCCAAATTATTTTTCTGTGGCTGAAATCCTGGCAGGTTGGGGGTGTGTGTATCATTGTCTCCTTCCAGGAAGAGATGCAGGAGCTGTAGACCTCAATAAAGATGAGGAAGCAAAGGTACTGAAATCGTAATGGATGTCGCTGCACTGTAATTAACAAGGATTATTTTAATCAGCACACCTACAGTGAAATCACAGAAACAGGTAGGTGTATAGGCACAGGGCCAGCAAGGCCTGCATCGAGTGGTCGCTTTTGTTTGAGCCAACCGGGGAAACGCCAGTCATGGATTTTCAAAAATATTTATCGTCAAGCCCTCCCCTCCCTGTTCTCCAAGGAGGTAGCAGCCACTTCTGAAAAGGCTAGCTTATCCACGGTAGTAGAATCGGTGGCGTTCCATTGTTCCGGCTGCCCGCTCTGTATTCATTAGCATAGACGTGGTGCTTGGAAAAAAATGGTGGGGGTGGGGACTCTGCCATAAAGAGCCCCACGTGGGGGGGCGTGGTGCTGAGCTAGTCATCAGTGGTTAAGGAAGAATTTCCTCTCCTTTTGCCTCATCCAAAGAAGGTGTAAAAAAGATATGGCAAAACATTTTTAGAGCCTCAGGCCACAGTGTCTATTGAAATACCCTGATGTATAAGCAACGCATTCAGAAAAAGAAAATGCATTGTGTGGCCAGCCCCTCCAAATGGGCACCATATGGGTATTTTACAAGCTGGATGGATAAACAAAAATGACTCAAGCTCATGTTAAGTGGGCAAGATGGGTAGATGTGGAAAGGAGAACGTGCTCAAGTTTCAGAGGAGCTGGAGAAGGGTCTTTGGGGAGAGGTCTGTGAGAGGTTTGAACCCCCTCCCTGCATGGTTATTCAGTGTATTCTGGATAATAGCTTGCTTGCCATGTCTGCTGCCCCAACGACATGCTATAGTAACACCCTCCCTCCCCCAGCCAACAATGCTCCGCCCCCTGCCCACCCCCCTCTCCACCCAGGTGTGGCGCATCTGATTGCAGCGGTACCAGCGCCACGTCAGTGGCATTCATTGACGCTGCGTCGGTGGCCACTTGGCTCCTGACAGCCAGCGCCAAGCATGTTTAATTACTGCGAGGAATTAAGTTTGAGACAGTGGTGTAATAAGTGCTTTCTGAAGTGTGAACAATGAAGGTTCGTCAACTGTCATCTTTTTTTCCGGCAAAGATTCCTTCCTCTGTTTTGTCTTTTTCCCATAGATAACGATTAAGTGTTAACAGCCTGTAGTTATCATTCTGTCGTTCACGCCACGCAGTGTTCTTCTGGGATGAAGACAAGGAAAGTGAAGGCACATTGGGGGGGGGGTTCTTTGGTTTTGTTTGTCTATGTGCATGCCATCTTTCCATGGAGTGATGTAGAGAACACAGTTTTCCTCCCTTCATCCCTGTAATTTGATGCTGCATCTCCAGCTACGATCACGGTGGCCTGTTGAGCTGGGTTTTAAATGGTTGGGTGCTTTTGGACCTGATGTTAGAACTTTCTGGACTCATCACCTCTGAATTATGTATTTTTTTCTTTTTATGATTGTAAATGAATCATCATCCTCTCAGTGCTGCTTTTCACTATGAAGATATGTAACTTGCCCTCTATTTTTGAGCACATGGCATGGCAGTGCTTAACTGTTAGCCGCAGTGGGTCTGCTCTTAGAACTGACATTACAGTGTATAATTGTACATATGTGCTTCATCTCACATTTCTTTCTCTTCATTTAGCTTCAGGAGACTGTGAAGAGGAAACTGGATATTGCTCGCTCACCACTGAACGGAGAACAGAATGGGATCTGTGACAGGAGTTTCTCTCCTAATACAAAAAGGGTGCGTAAGGAAGGCATGGATGCACTGGCCAACTTGGGCAGCAATGTGACCCCTGTTCCGGCAGTCTCTCCCCTTCAACAAATGGACGTCAAACCCCAACTTCCTATGACGAATAATGCCAACAGCAGCAACCTGCACGCCCCTGGCCGACCCGGTGATTTAGAGAAAAATGGTGGACTGCCAGACCTTCAGGTCAATGGGTCTCTCGATTTGGATGAAGGCTTTAGCCTTCTACAAAGTAAGGAAATGAAGCAGGAGCCCCTGGACGACCCAACTGGCATTGAATCCTCAGACACCTCACATTCCAACCAAAATAAACTCTTTTCAGACATCAACCTCAATGACCAAGAGTGGCAGGAACTCATTGATGAGCTGACCAATACAGTGCCTGAGGACGACATGCACGACTTGTTCAATGAGGACTTTGAAGATAAGAAGGAGGCCGATTTCACAAGGCCGGCTGCTCAGACACCCCTCCCCCAGGAGCCCCCTCCTGTAGCCTCTTCTCAGAATAACCACATACCCATGGGATCCCCGCAGGTCCGGCCATCCTCTTCAGGTCCACCTCAGCAACAACAACTACAGCAACCAGCGCCCGTTTCTGTAGCTTCAGGTTCCCCTGCTAACTGTGTGGCGCGGTCGCCTCAGACTCCCAGTCAGGTCCAGACTCATCCTACCAGGCCTGGAAATGGGTTTCTAATGAATCCTGGCAAAGGGGCACTTCCTGCATCTGCGTCGGGGGCTGCCGGGGCTTCGGGGCAAGGGGTAGGCAGCACGTTTCCCATGCCCCCCTCTACAGCAGAACTGTCTCCGGCCGAACAACTAAAGCAGATGGCAGCTCAGCAGCGGGCCAAACTCAATCAGCAGCAGCAGTCATCACAAGCAGTTAACTGGTCGCCTGCTGGGCCTCCTACCAGTCCATATGGGGGGCCCTTCAACTCGGACAAGCCAAGTAGCCCCATGATGTATTCACAAGCTTTCAATACCCAGAATCCAATGGGGCCTGCGATGGGGACCAACACTCAGAAAGCTGCCATGAACAGCTACCTCCCTCAGAACCACATGAACATAATCAGCCAGCAGCCAAACAGCATGGGTCAAAACACATTGAGTAAACAACAGGGCAATATCCTCTCCTACAGCAACACTAAGCCCCTAAGTCACTTCAGTGCCGCGGACCACATGGGTCAGAGGATGACCCCACCGGTGGCCAACCCCGCCAAGAATGCTGCAATGCCTTATATGCAGCTTCCAGGGGGTCAAGGAACGGGTCAGCCGTCAGTGCCCACTCAGACCCAGGGTCAGATACCTGGACAAGCAGCCCACCTGGGTGAGGAGAGGAAGCGTATGCTCCTCATGAAGCAGAAACATCAGGGCATGTCCTACAGTGGCATGCCACCTTATGGACAAGTGAGTGCATTTAAAATGTTGAGAGATCCTGGGATGTACTGGGTGGATAGGGGTCATACTGGATTGCTTGGAAGCTGTGATTTCCGCAAGTGCCTTGGTATAAAGCTTGAATGGGAATAATGGTGTAATTCAAGTGATGTCTAGTTGAAAGCCGTTGTGTACCAACAGATGTTTTTTGGGCAAACTTGACTTTGGGATCACTGATTCTGCTGTGTAGTTTAATAGCTTAAGGACAACCATGTTTAAAATGAAATTCTCAGCCACATCCCATACATATGTTGATGTGAGTGTGATTCTCTTACACGGGCTAATAACCCAGTATTTCAAGTCTTCGAGGACCTTCCAGTTTAGGGAGGTGATGAGTACATTTCTCCAAAGTCAATAGAATTAAATCCATCAACAGTGTCTATGTTTAGTCACCCTTGGGAAATTGCTACATCCAAACAGAACAAGCTTGCCTGAGCGAGCCAAGTGCAGAGTCCATCTGCTGCCGATGGCGCATTCAAGGGGCTGTGATACACCCTCGAATAACTAATGAAATGAATTGAAATGCTGACCCTATTATTTTCTGTGTTGTCGGCATATGAAAAAGGCAGGGTGCCACTAATCTCTTCTCCTAAGACCTCAGTGAACTCGATCATATGGTGGACAGCAAGTGATCTGACCACAGACAGTATTCAGTGCTAGTTTAAAGTGCTGAGTACTTCTTTTGGATTCTGATCAGTATCATTTATATTGTTGGGCTTAATTGTTTGTAAGCTAATTTCCATTAACATATTTTGTCTCAGCACAGATCCTATACTACTCTGGAGAAATTTCAAAGCTCACAATTTATAAATTAGTCATATGCACAAGTGACAGTTTGAAGACGCAAGCTATAGGTGCAGTACTTTTGACTTCCCCCCTCCAGCAGTTCAGCGATGACCCGTCTTGGAAAAGATTAATAAAGGGAGAGATTTATTAAGAGCAGGGCTGGCGCAGTGGAAGCCACTGAGCAAGAGGTGGATTCTCTGGTGGAAAGTTCCTTTTATTCGGGGGTGGAGGAGATGGGACAGAGTTGTGATCAGTGCGTTTATATGATGTTGCCAACAGTGGTTGCGTGGCAGCTTTTTTGAAAGATCCGTCATGGTCACGGTCCATGCTTTGCTGGGGTTGAGAAATGGTAACAGTACCTAGACTGTTGGTTTATTCTTATCCATTGAGAGAAGCACAAGTGGGCTCTCCTGTGTGTGATTAGGATGTGTGTTGTCTAAACTTGATTGGGCAGACTGAAGTTGCAATGACATAATTAGCATTATTTATGTGCTTTGTATCCTCATCTGACCTGAGAGTTGCCTGGGTGGGGCTTCTTGCTGTGCTTCATACATGTGGCTGAACAGACCCGTGTTACATAATCATATTAGTGTGCAGTTACGAAGCTCTGGCTTGCTTTTTAAAAGCTTATTAGTCAAGGTTTAATTGATATTTCTCACTTTGCATGTAGTGGCTGCAGTAATTTATTCTCTGGCGACCACTAAGGCGGAGCCACAGCGGTTTGGGTTCCCCAGCCCACCCCCCACTAATGGATTTTGTGGCTGCAGTCTTTGGAGACGTGACTGGGGGAAGAAGGTTTGATAGGCTCTGTAATGAGCCACTAAGGAAGCAGTGTTGTATTCCTCGGGGTTATGAATACCTCTACCTGCTTTTTCTGAGGCTTCTGCCAACTCCCCTGTTCATATATCTTCCAGTTGTCCGTAATAATGAAGCTCATTTCTATGGAGATGGTAGATGATTTACTGTTTTGGAATGCAGACAGAGTTCATTTGCTGGCTCCAGGAGGATGTCTGTTGGAAACCAGAGTGTACACAGTCAAAGTAGAGCAGCCCTTTCGGGAGGGGCCAGCCAAGCGGTGGGGTGGGGGGGGGTGGGGTGGAGTGGAGTGGAGTGGGGGGGGTTGGTTGGTCGGTCGGTCCTAAGAATTATGGGGATGTCGTGTGGTGAGGAGGTGCTGAACAGTTGGCGGCCATGGGTGGAATGCCACCCGTCTTTTCGACATGTATCACACGGCAGTATGGCATCACATCCTTATGGCTCCTCGGAGAACGCGCCTCTCTTGTGCCTGCGCTCCCCGTCACGGGCTGCAACATATCCTATGGCTGGAACTGAAGCTAAACGTCTGTTGAGTGGCTACACTTAGACTCTGCTGTCTTTCAGATGCATGCAGAGTAACCATCCTGATGCTCCTCGCCCCTGTGGTGCACTGGCGCCTTATTTGACACCTGCCATGATGTTCTTATGTCTTCTGTTGCTCTGAACTTTACCCACCTTCAAAAACATACATTTAGGATTCTGTCCTCCTTAGCAGCTGGAAGTACTGTTTACTTCATTCCTTGGTGTGACCAGATGACATCTTATCATAGTAAACTGATTTTTCCCCCTTCCCAGTTGGTTATCGTAATGTCTTCATCTCAAGCATATTGATGATGCTTGCTATTGTAAGGTGTCTTTTGCATCTCTAGCTTTTTGGTGCATGTTTAAAAAGGGGCAAATGGATGCCGCCTCATTATTTTGGGTCAGGAAGGAAGTCTGATTCTGTATGCTAACTGCTGCTGGTGTTTATGGCTTTTGTGTTAGCCAATGAGTTCCATGATTAATTCTGCAGCTTTCAGACTTCAGGGATGCGTGTGTGGTTCTTGCATTCTCTACCATGATGTTAAGCATACAGAAGCTTTTATGATGAAGCAGTCTGGTGTTTGTGTGTTACCTTCTATTTTATTTTTGGCTTCAGAACCGCTTTACTTTGCCTATTACTGACTGGAGACAAACATTTTTGGAATTTTGCAGTTTTTTAGCTTGAACATTGTTACAACTGCACGAGAGCAAAGGAAACACATTTTACCCTTGTGTCAAAGCCTGCGCTCTCAGATGTTGCTAGGAGAGTTCCAGAAGGGATGAGTTAGAGAACGTGTTACATGTATGCATGTGTTTGATTGTTGGAGGTGGTGGGAGAAAGCAGTACATTAAGGAGACAGAATGTTTGTGACGGTGAGATAAGGATGGACTTCAAAGCTGACCTGAGGGGGTAGGATGCTTACTGTTGTACCTTTCTCACTATTTTCTGTCACAACTGCTTACCAATGAGTGTTCACTTGTACCCTTGGCAGTGTGGCTTAGTTTGGCCAACTTGCCCTAGTTTTGTGTCATTTCCTTTAGCTCACCCAGAAATATCATTTCATAACCATAAAAAGACTTCCCACTTTCTGTTAGGGGGCTCATCACTGATATTGAAGTCTGTGTGAGATTGAGCCACCAGCTAGGATCAGTCATCTCACCCTGACATTACATGGAATCATTCTTTTAGCGAATATTCTGAAATGGTCAATGTAGAAACCAGGGTGTGGGTAATTGCTTTGCTTATTCTTGTACAAAAATATTTTTGGCCGAGTCGCTTACCGTGACTTCTGTGTTGAGCAATGGTTTAAGTTTAACACAATGAAAGGTGAGAACGTGTGATGTCCAGTGTGAAGAAGTGTGAGAAGAGTGCAGTTTCTCTTTGTTCGTATCACTGTTCTGCTTTTCCTTTTAGATTTCATCTGGATGCCATCTGTATTTAAAGTTTGAATCTTGACCGTTAAATATTCTGTGAATTAGCAATGAGATAAACTGGCTTCTACCTCCGAAGAAGAAGTATTTTTTAAATTCCCTTAATGATGATAATGTCTCAGCTTAAGGAATGATGCCTTAACCAGGTAGCCAATGCAGAGAAGACTGCTGTGGGACATGGAGGCTGAGAGGGTGTGTGGACAGGGGGCGTCCTTGGAGAACGTAACAGGACTGGAGTCATCTTGTCAGACGGTAGCGATGGCCCTCCAGGGACACTAGTGGACGGGGGACGCATCGCTTCTTTGGTTCACAGGCTTTCGTTAGCCAGCCTGAGGTGAAGAATACGAATGATTAGCCCCAGAGTCGTGCTGAACCTCAGCGTGCACATGCAAACACACACACACTCACACGCATGCACCATGCTAGCACAACTTTGACTGCTCTTTGTTGCCATGGATACCTTCATCCACAGTACCTTTCTGTTTGACACAATGACAGTTCTAAGACTGGAAACTGGTGGTGGGGGACATTAAGCAAGGGAGGTGTGTCCATGTTTGTGGTGGTCACTAAGAACCAGTCCTAGCCTCGTGCATAATGCAGGCCGTTGGTGCCATGGAAAAAGCTGGATCTGAAGGAAGAAAAAATAAAAATAATCTACTTTGCTGTTTAGTGCAGATGTTCCTACAGCTCACTATTAATGTTGTCTCAGATAATTATTTTACAATGAGGTGGCAGGTTTCATTGAAGTGCCAATTTGTTTCGTGAAGAGGTCATCACTGTAATTACCCATGGAGTGTTTAAGTGAAATTCTAGCTCAATGTCCTTCTTTTATTTGCACGAGTTTAAATTGAAGAATTTAGGGTCCTTGTCTTCGAGTGTGCCTGAGATAAGCAAATACAAGTTGGCCCACTCTAGCCTGAATTATGACATGCATGGTAGTTTTGTCCTATGGTTTTTGAATATTTTTTATTATACATATATGTTTTTAAATCTTAATAGCAATAGTTTTGCCATTGTAAGGGCATGGCTCTGGCTTGCTGTGGTTCAGATCGGATTACCCTTAGTTTAGTTTGAGGTCAGGGGAGCTTAGCTGTGACTTCATCTCTTGCTAACGCCAGCATGTCGCATTTTCCTCCTGGTGTCATCTTACAGGGAAGTCCTATGTGTTCGCTCCAAGGCGAAGTCCTTTCATGATGTCAGAGCTCAGCCAAATCTGTGCAGACAGCTGTTTCTAAAACTGGCCGTATTCCCCCCATCTTTGTGTTGCATGTCGAAAGTTTAAAGTCACCTGGTTGCCGTGACCACATCTTTGCATCATTCTGTGGGTTGTAGGCTAGAGAAGAGATTTTCTGCAGGTCGAGGAAGGTGCCCATGGATGGAATGGATAGGGTAGATGAAGCTTGGGGTGTTTGCCTTGGAACACAACAATGTGCCTTAGGTGTTTGGGGCGCTAGGTGAATATTGTTGGGTGGGTAGAGTGGAATAGTGATAAAATTTCCAGAATTTTCTGTATTCTTTCATGTTGAAGCTGCCCACTTATATCAGTGACACATGTGGATAAATTTGGTGAAAAGTTACTTACAGATTGTATTTAGCTCAAAGTGAGTTTGTGTAGGATAGATGGAAAAAGAGGGCAAGGATGGAAATAGTAAGAGACTGGATGGGTGCCACAGTGCTGAGGTGTGGTGGTACTTCCAGATGAATCTGGACAGGAGGCTCAGCAGGGGGAGGTCCATGGGGACACTGGGCCAGCCACCAAGAAGGCAGAGAGCGGCAGGCAGTGAGAAGGAGCGCGACAGTGGCAGCCCTACTCAGCGTTTTGGTATACGATGGCTCTGAAGGGACAGAGGTGACACTGAGAAGTGGAGTCTCCAGTCGCCTATAAAGGAGAGGTTGTGGTGCTCTAACAGGGGGTCTGTGAGGCCCTGGGCCTTTCCTCTGTGGGTTCTGTACACCAGAGGTTTGCCATACAGGTCGGTGACTGGCAAGGTGCATATTCTAAGCAGGCATTCCAATGCAACTGCCCCTCGGTCAGAAGGCCATTGGCCCTCAATGAGGGTATTTCACTAAAAATGGGGAACGTTGTGATGATTTCAGTGGTGCTACACATATGACTGTACATTAAAACTGGCGTTTCTGGTTTCACAGACTGATCCTACCCTCTGACGAGACTTCTCGACCACGAAAGTTTAGGACTTTCCTTCAAGCCGTACTGTGAGCCTCTCTATTGCCTCCTCTTCTTTTTGTCTCTTTCCTCCCCTCCAATTTCCTATTTCTTACCTTTTTTTCTTTATCTCTGTCCCACACATTCCCCTTGGTGCTATTGACCACGCCTCCTCCAGCTGCTGACCAGTAGAGTTATGGCAGGAAGTTACACCAGCTGCACGGGTTACAAGAATGAATGCGAACTTAAGCACACAGCAGTTGCCGCAGCCAAGGCATTGCAAACAGAATGGAGCTGAGCCACTCGTGTGCACATGTTAAAAGCTACATTTACTGTGTAGATCTGAAGGGACACATCATGGCATATTCTTTTTAGCCCTGTTTGGATTACCATGGTATTCGTAATTGTTACTCAGGTGGCTGGCCGGCCAGTTCCGCAGAGCTGATGTGTAAAAGGAAAATGTGATTGTGTTTATAAGCAATGTCCCATATTCCCAGTGACGGGCTTGATGCAGTCCAGGGAGAATGGAAAGGAACAGCTAAGAAGCTTTTAGGATTAAGAGCAGAATTTTACTTTTCGTACCAAGAATCTTTTACTTGGGGGCAATTTGCCTTGAACAGCGAAACATGGCTTATCCCTTCTTAAAGTTGCTTAATCCCCATCCTGTACCTGATACTAGACAGAAGTACTAAGGAGTGTCATTTATACTCTCTGTAAATAGCATTCAGTACTCTTTTGCCTGCTCCCATATTGATTTTGGTGGTGTGTGTGTACATGCAGATTATTCCATGTCTTTGTAGTTGATGTCCTGTTTAGTAGCCTTCCAGCAGGTCATAACTGCAGTCGATAGCTTACCTCACAGACAGTGAAAAGTAATGCATCATCAGATTAGATGTATTTACTATTGAATACATCCTGTCCTGAGAAAAAAAAAAAAAAACAGGAACCAGGATTTAATAACAGCTCCTTAGTATGCATGTTGCCATGACAGTTCTGTGGCTTCCCTCGGCACATTGATCGAATTAGATTACGGCAAGCAGTCCAGGCAGGCCGGGGATGCACTATGTTAGGGGCTGTCTGCCTTGTGTTTAGATGATTAATGCCCATCGTAAGTAGGGCACAGTGGGCTCTCAGAAGCTGTAGGACAGAGCCGAATGATGCCGTGGTGCCCATATGGGGCTCTATCCATATAACGCGGTGGGGGGGGGGTGCTGAAATCCAAGTCAGCAGCATATTCTCATTTTAGGGACAATACTCATAATGTTTAGAATTTTTGTTAATGATTGTATACTATGTGACTTCTGTAAACTCTAAAACCAGTCTTGAGATCTGAAGAGCCTTTGATGATGATGTTTTGAAAATGCAGGACTGGAAAATTGTGCTGATCCTCCTGAAGGTCTGGCTTTCATGTATCAGACAAGGAATAAGTCCCCTTTGCAGGAAGGAACACCCTGTCATGTTTGTTCATTCATTCATTCCTACATTTACCACTGCTTCATTTGGGTCCGGGTCATGGGGGCAGCAGTCTTAATATGCCCAGACTTCCCTCACCCCAGCCACCTTTTCCAGTTCCTCCGGGGGATACAATGGCATTGCCAGGCCAGCCGAGAGATGTAATCTCTCCTGTGTGTCCTGGGTCTGCCCTGGGGTCTCCTCCCAGCCGGACATGCCCGAAACATCTTCCCTGGGAGGCATCCTGGACAGATGCCCAAATCACCTCAGCTGGCCCCTTTCAATGCAGAGGAGTAGCAGGTCTACTCTGAGCCCCTCTCAAATGTTCAAGCTCCTCATTTTGACTCTAAGGTTCAGCCTAAAAACCCTGCGGACCAATCCAATTTCTAACACTTTTATTCGCAAACTTGTTCTTTCAGTCACTACCAATAGCTCATGATCATAGGTCAGGGTAGGAACGTAGATCAGTAAATCAATAGTTTTGTCTTTCGATTCAGCACTCTCATCACCATGGCAGACCAGCAAAGCTTTCACCTCACTGCTGATGCTGCCCCGATCCACCTGTCAATCTCAGTCTCTATTCTTCCTTCACTCTTGAACAAGAACCCAAGATACTGAAACTCCTACACTAGAGGCAGCAACTCATCCCCAACTTGAAGAGGGAAATCCACCCTTTTCTGGCTGAGAACCATGGCTTCAGATTTGAAGGTGCTTATCCTGATACTGGCTGCTTCACTCTTGGCTGCAAAGCTCTCTGGTGCAAGCTGGAGGTCGCAGCTTAAAGAAGCTAACAGAACCACATCATTTGCAAAGAGATGCGTTCCCAAGGCCACCGAACTTGACACCTTTCACTCTTTGACTGTGCCTAGAAATTTTGTACATGTAGGTTATGAACAGAATCGGTGATACAGGGCAGCCCTGGCAGAGTCCAACACCCATGGGGAATGAATCAGACTTACTGTCGGCAATGCAAATCAAGCTCTTGCTTTGGTTATACAGGGATTGAATGGCCTAGAGCAGTAGGCCCAATAGATAGAGAGAGAGAGATACTTTATTAATCCCCAAAGGGAAATTCGGGATTTCCTCTTGGTACCCCATATTCCTGAAGCACCCCCCACAGAACATCCCAAGGGACACGGGCGTATGCCTTTTCCGAGTCCACAAAACACATGAAGACTGGAGGGGCAAACTCTGTTGAACCACCCAGTATCCTAATGAAGGTGAAGAACTGGTCCAGTGTTCTATGACCAGTACAAAAACCACATTTTTCCTCCTGTATGTGAGGTTCAGCTGCTAGGTGGACTGTCCTCTCCAGTACACTGGCATAGGCCTTCCCAGGGAAGCTGAGGAAGTTGGAACACACCCCCTGTCCCCTTTCTTGAAGATGAGGACCACCATCTCAGTCTGCCAATCCAAAGGCACTGTCTGCAACTTCCAAGCAACGTTAAAGAGGTGTGTCAGCTTAGACAGCCCGGCAATATCCAGAGCCTTCAGGAACTCATGACAAATCTCATCCACCCCCCGTCAGATGAAATTGGAAATGTTACAGAAGTAAAGGTGTGGGCACTTGTCAGGCATGCCATAGAGTGAGTGGCGTTCAGTCTGTGTTTGTTACCACGGCATCTGACACATGGGGGACCTCCAGACCACAGGAAAACATGTTCTGCTAATACTGCCAATTATGCCGACCAGTTCGCCTTCCTCGTGGCACCATCCCTGCTAATGCAGCCTGACAAATCGATAATTAGGAAGGTCTCTCCCAATCAGCCGAAATGTCCTTTGTCGAGGCACTCTGCTATGGTGATGTGAGGCGATGCATTGTCTTGTTGCAATCTCAGGGAGAGACAGTGGTAGCAAAAGACCAGTACTGAGAAAGGTAATGTGAAAGCTATCAGCTTTATCCAAGGCCTACATGATCTTTGATCCATTCTCTTTTTTTAGAGCCTGCCGTCATGGCTGATCACACAATAATAAGGAAACGGTTGCATGTTCTTTATGTGATGTAGAGGCATGCAGGGGTTAACGTTTTAGGTTGTTAGCTGTGGCGGGCTGCCCCGCCCGAAATCAGAGAGCAACCCGTGACTGGGGATCAGCCCGACGCAGCTGGACCGCCCCCACCACACAAGCACTACCTGTGCAAATTGCAAATTCCCAGGAGGAATACCAGTGCTGTCCGAGGACCTCGCCCCTCCGGTTAGGGCAGGCGGTATATCAGACCCAACCCTGCAGGGAAGAGAGTGAGAAGAGCAGCACATGGATCGTCATGCCATACAGCGATCGGGGATCAGTAAGCAGTGTCTCTTGTCTCCCGCTAGACGCCCTCGGTGTAACTCCACCGTGTCCGACCGCCACACCGGAGCTGGACCCAGACCTGACAGGAACGCAACCGCTGCTGCTTTCGTTTGTTTCTTGTTTTGGTTCATTGTTGTTTGAGGGGGCGGTGCCGAGCCCGCCCACCTGCCTGAACGACCTGTGTTTGAGTGAAGCTGGAATAAAGGCGTGCCGCCTCTCTGGGCAGTGTTTTTTGTTCAGCACCCGAGCCTCATGGTGTGTTCCCTCCCCCAGCCCACTACATAGTGATCTGAGGAGAATGACAGGATATTGATATGTTGCAGTAAGGAAACCTGTTTTAATATCTTAGCATTTGATGACTGATAAGCATTGAATCAGTTAGATTTGAAGCCTCACCTCTTCCACACAAGGGTGTGCCATTAGTCATTTCACGCACATCTTGCTCACTGCAGGTCTTTCCCTTTAAAGCATGTTTTGGTATTGGCCCTTTTGTTATGTCACTCCACCACCGGCTTCTCTGCCGGGCAGCTAGTAGCTGACGTGACATAGCTGCTCAGCATTAAATGATTCAGTAATGGCCATACTGGCTGCAGGCTGGGTGCAGGTGAAAGCAAGGTGGCCATGTTGGGATCATCGGGTTGTGGGGAAGGGGGAGAGGGGGCGGTGAAGCCGAGGAGGCATTTAACTTTCTCATTAGGGTGCTGTGCAAGTGCTGTGGTGGTGAAGGTGGTGCACAAACAGGTTTCACTCTTCAAGGCTCTGAGTCACCCTCTCAGGCTCACTTTGTAGACATTGAAAGGAAAAACAGAGCCTCTGATGGCGTGGTCTCCTTTCCCCCTCCACTGGTGAAGCTGATTGATGGCGCTGATGGCGTGGTCTCTTTCTCCTCCACTGACGAAGCCGATTGATGGCTCTGATGATGTGGTCTCCTTTCCCCCTCGACTGGCACTCTCAGTGCTCCCCTGCCCTTCAGATCCACCAGGCTTTGTCTTGTTATGCCTGCTCAGTGCTGGCAGCCAATCTCCTGTCCTCTTGTAGTTCTGGGCAGAAGGAAAGGCAGCAAGACTGAACTTAGGCTCATTTTGAGATCTTGGCATTGGCACCTCTGTTGTTGCTCCATACTCCTACTCACGTCACCCTTTTGAAAATGCATTATCAAGGAGAATGCTTATGGATGGTAAACTTGAGAATGCAGAAACTCCCAAAATCAAACAGTTGTTTCCATTACCTCCAGAGTACACTTCTGCGGAATTGTGAATAGCTTGTGATGGATTCCAGTTTTTTCTTTTTTTTTTTATTAAAGTTGCTTTCTGTAAGGGGTTTCCTTTGGAAAGATGTCATCTAATATTAGAATGATTGCCCTTGATGGACTGGCATCCCATCTAGGGTGTCTTTTGTCTGTTGTACTTCCTAGGATGGGCTCCAAGCTCACTGCAACCTTGTATTGGGTAAGCAGTATGGAAAATGGAATGGAATTGGATACCAGATTGATGTACAATATACATTAAAGTGACAGGCTTGTTAAAGTCTGTCCTTTATGGTTCAGGGGGTTGTATAGGTGATTCCAGTTCAATGACTATCTATACCTCTGAGCATTTTCTGCATCAGTGAAATCATTGCACTTTTTTCGGTGGATTTGCCATTGCCCAGTCACTTGGGAGACTGTCCAAGTGTTACAAGCTGTGCAGCTATCTTCTGGCCAGGGTAAGCAGGATGCGTCTACCAACAGACTGCTCTTACCTGGAGTGATCATTAAAGACTGTTCCTTACCAGACACAAAGCTCCCTCTAGAATCTGTGCAAACGAACGAGATTATTTTTCCCTACCCTGTCCCAAGCTACTCTTTCCAAAGACCTCCTCACATAGCTGCCCTTCAAGCTAAGGAGGAGGCAAGGTCCCACATACTTCTTGACTGGTCTACCTCTTTGGAGTTGTTTGCTTCTGCTGAGGGTTGTTGTGAATTTCCCCTAACTAGTTGGGGTTTGCTGCACACCCATATGAGTTTCTGTCACCATATTGCACTACCGAAGCCATAAAGTTTGATGAATAGATGCTGTACAGGCCAGAAATTTAGCAATACAGAGGGTTAATATGATTGATAAGCTCTGGTTATGGGAAATTGCTCGGCCTGGGGGTGCAGCTATTCTTTTGCTGCTCTTGGCAGGTCGTTCCTGTCTCTGATGTGCTTCAGCTTTCTGTCACCACATATCAGACTTTTGCTCTTTGATGTGTCCCCAACTAACTCCGATCAAACCAGATGAACCCAGTATGAGCCGTGCTTTGAAACAGTCCTCTTTACAGTGCCAAGAGTGTCTTTGTGTGTCAGAGTCTGTCCATGTGTGTGCATACTCACAATTACACAATTTGTGGTGGAATAAAGTCACTTGTTCTGGCTGGTGACACTTGAAGGGGATAGACGAGTACAAAGATGGAATCTTTGGCCTCTTTTATGCATTTCAATCACTAACTTTGCTTCTGTTATTTTTCCTTTTGATTGTGTTCCCGCATATATGAGTGCAGTTGAAGTAATTCAGCTTTTTTGTCCAGTAGCCGCAACCTCAATTCTTGTACACCAGGAGAAAACTTTCCAGAGAGAACATCTCTCCTGCTGCATGGCTTAAAATTCATTTTTCAAAATGAGGGGGAATTCCCTCCTTCAATGCTTCACATAGGGGGGATTTATACAGTTTGCGGGGATACTACTTGCGAGCTTAAATAGGTCTTACATTTTGCTGTTCCTCTCCAATTTAAGGAATTCTCTGAACTGTATTCCTATAATTTCCAATTCTCTAGTGGTCTCTTTGAGCTGCATCAGTGTCCATATTCTTACTTGTCATCTGCCTCTTCTCGCACTATTCTTTACCTATACTGTCTCCTCTGCTTCATCTCTTTTCAAGTAAAAAAATGAAAAAACGAAATCAAACTGCTCTTAACACTCAGTGAACTTAGTTTTAATCCTGTTATGTGTACTGAATTTGTGTTTACATGACATATTATGGTATATTATGGTGTCTTTGCAGACTTATCAGGATTCTCTTAACTATATACATTGCTGTGATTTTTTTATTTCTCTTTCTCCTCTTTTAGTGGTCATCTCTTCAAGCTGATATAACCATCTCATTCATGTAGCTTCCATAACGGTCTGTTTCCAGCTTTTTGAAAGAAGGACACTCCATCTCCTTCATGAATTTAACTAGGGGGCTAAATTTTGAATTGGGCAATTTGTTTTCTGTGATGAAATAGGCGGTTTTAGAAGACCTTTCGTTTGCTCCTCACACTGCAACTGCACAACTTCAGTTGCATTAGTCATCGCATTCTTATGGTACGTTTACACCGTGAGCGGCGAGACCGTCAAAGCGACCGGAAGTCATTCATTCCCTGTGCGAAGGCGCGGCGCGATTTGGGCGGTGAGAGTCAAAATGAAGTTGAAGCTCGGTCAACTTTATGGTAATGAGCTATGACGCGGCTCGGTGGCAACCAATCGGAATGTAGAAATGCTCCGCTAAAATGAGTTCCACAGAATACAAGCGTGTAAACTTTTGTTCCGAAGCATATACAGCCTCACCAGTTATTTATAACGTGTCTCTGTTTGCGTACAGGGACATAAATAATTAAAAAATGAGGCATGGAACAAGGTGTCTTAAACTATTGGTGTTCCAGGGGTGTTTGTGAAATGCATAATATATTTTTGTGAAAAAGGAAAGAAGTCGCATACTAATTTTGGTGCCATATCATGCAAAACAATGCGAATTGTCGATGACGTTAACGTTACCGACGTCTTCGCTGCAGGTAAATAAGTGCTGCATTTAAGTAACTACCTCGCGATTATCCATAGTGAGAAGATAAACTTGAAAAGAAGCGCAACACAACTTATAGGCAACATTTTCCACCCAGAACGCTTGATTTTAAGTAGGAAAGCAATTAACTGGCTTACAACAATACCGATTTGACAAATTATACCCTGTCGGCACAAGGATAAGCACTTGTTTGCTTTCTGGCCCCTTTAAAAAGCTTGCAATAGGGGTGGGCGGATCGATCCAAGTATCGATACCAATGTTGGTATCGGATCGATACTAGCGTGATAGGATCAATACTTTACTTTCAGTTTCTCTCCTCTGCGTTCAGTACGTTGCTCCCGTTTCATCAAAAAGTAGACACGTCTGTGCAAACAGCGCTCCTTTCACATCTTGCATGCGCACTTAAATTACCCCTCTTCCTCCCCTGCTCTGCCGTCACGTGATTCCGCACATGATGGCATGGCAGCGTGAAAGAGGGGCGTCGTGTGGAGATGCTGTACGGCTGCAAATGAAAACATTGCAGACTGCGATGTGTGTAGGAAAACTGTTCGCTACTGTGGCAGCACCACGAAAAAGTGAACGCCGAGCTGAGGGGGAGGGGATCCCCCAGACCCAGAGATCACTGGCAGAGTTCTTTCAGCGATGCAAAGAATATCCGGGTAGCTTATATAGTGGTGGAAGTAAAACTTTAGTCATGTCCAGGGCTGAAGGTAGATTTAAATTCTTGCCAGTACTACTACCACAACCTTTATCGCTTCATATTGTTCACCCCTTCTCGGCTTCATGCATCCTTGAAAAAAGTTTCAATATTTTAATACTTGTATGGA
>JAACJT020000013.1:1699811-1722137 GCA_009936485.2 Gymnarchus niloticus
TCTCCAGGGATCACTTTGGTCTGAGTTCTCCACTACGACCTGTCCGTCTTGGGTGGCCCTACATGGCTTAGCTCATACTTTCACTGAACTACGCAAGCCCCTTTGCCACAACAAGACAGTGATCCATTGAAGGGGACCGGTTATACTACCAAGATGCAAAGTTCCTACCCTCTCTTCCACTCTCCTAACCTTCCTTCTCTCCTCCTGCCTCTGGACACGCCTTCCCCATCTCCTTCCTCTTTGGCTTCTTCTTCAGCCAACAGTAGCCCACTTTCCACCAGCACCCTGTTAGCTGACAATGCTAGTGGCAGTCGTTGTTAACTCGGGCCTTGACTGTTCCAGTACGGAAATCTGTGTTGTTGTCCGCATATTTGATTTGGCAAAAATTTTTCACCGGATGTCCTTCCTGATGTAACCCTCCCCATTTATCCGGGCTTGGGACTGGCACTAAGGAATACACTGGCTTGCGCACCCCCAGTGGCTGGGTTGTGGTTGTCACCTTTGTACCCCTGAGTAACATCATTTCACTTCAGATGTTCAGATTATTCAGTTACAGTTACACCAGACATTTTGGCTAGAAATGTCTGCTAACTGGATTAAATAATACGATAAACTTGTATTTTCTCTCCCTCATAAACACGTTATATTCAGCTTTTGTAGATGCGTTTTAAAGCCCACTTATCTAAGTTGTTCTGACGGGCCGTTGATGGTTTAGCAGGCAAAACTGTACGAGTGTCAGGAGTGGGCAAAACAATGGAGAATCTAAAGTTTGGCAGCAGACGCTTCATGTCCAGAGTCTGACTTCTATCTTCAGTAGTATTTAAGGACTGACTTTAAAGAGAACCAGGCCTCGGGCTGTTTATTAAGGGCAAGCTGCCCAGGCCCCAGCTGTGCGTCCACACCATAGCAGTAGTTGTTTTTCTTTCTTAGATTTATTACTTGCAGATCGGTTTACTGAACTTCAGACTCCATAAGTGTCACGCGACACGCAATAGAGAGGCAACCGCTGCAGGGTGAACACGTGTACATATGCCACTACTCGCTTGCATGGGTGGGAAAGTAAAACGAGGTGAGCTACCTGTAGGCCCAGGTATGAGGGGACGGGGGTGTCCTGCTCATCTCAGGCTGTACTATTGTGCATCTGGACTAGAGCATACCTTGGATACTTCTTGTACATGAAGAGATTCCTTTGATGAAATAATTTCTTCTCGAAGTTATGAAGTGGTCCATGCCAAATTTCTGTTTTGTATCAGCTTCATGCCTGTGGAGTTTGGCGTGTTTTCCGCTGCATTTTTTTTCTTCTACTTCAACTTCTGCCGCTGGATGCCACACTTACAGGTGCCGAATGTCAGAGGTTGCTGTGAATGGAATTACACCGTGGCATTATGGGATACCAAGACAAATTGAACTACGAATTATTATTAAAACGTATTAAACCCTCTACATGTCTTTGGTGGCCTTAAATGGAGCTTATAATGACCAGATGAGGGCTTTGACAGCCTGTAACCACGTGCCGTTGCGGCCTGGCAGCTATCACTAACTACGTTGTGGTGTGAACCTGCTGTCAGGGCCAGGATGTTTCATTTTTCCTGGGCTGCTGGAGTGATCCTGTTTGCAGTAGTTTATTATGTGGATAAAAAAGTAATTTCTCCTCCCCGTCCTGGAAGGTTGATGGCTGTCTTGGAATGAATGTTCTCTTCAAGCAGGCCTCATCTGTACCCCATCCCCAGTCCCCATGCTCCATCTCTCCATGACTGCCTGGCTCTCTCTTTTCCTGATTCTTTTTGTATAAGTCAGGAAAACAACAAAATTAATTTGGTTTAAAATGTATTGTTTTGAAAGGAGCCAGAAAATTGCCATAAAAATAATAATTTTCATATGGTCTGCACTGGTCAGGTAATGACTTCATGGTCCTCCCCCTCATGCTGTTTGGGGGGGGGCAGAGACTAGCGTGGGTCTTGTCCACCGCTCCCTCCTATAGAAACGGGACATGCTTCAGCCTGGGTTCAGTCACCCCCATGGGGAGAGGGATAGGATGTCACCATTAACCCACCTGATGGAACAGGATCCATTTCATGTTCTCTGGGCTTCTCCCAACGCAGACGGATTGTGTGGCCCAACTGTGATTGTACTGGGGGAAACTCGTAAATATGCCTACTTATACAGCCATTACTAAGTCGACAGCAAAGGACTCAGAGAGAGTTGCGGAGTGCACAAGAAGATTGTTCCAGTGTGTACACCTGGCCTGTCTAAGTGCATATATATTTTTATGGTAAATACTTCAGGAAGCACTTGCAGACAACCTGATTTAGAAACCATTAGGTATCCAGAGTAAAAGAAATGAAAATTCACTGCCAAAAAAGCAAAACCTAACTAAAGCGCTGTCAGTCACACTGTTGGTCTGGATCGAGTTTCTCTTCTATCTGGATTGTCCACATACCTGCCACCCCCCACCTGTCAGATGTTTCAAGACGAAACCTGTCTGTTCATAGGAAGACTCAGGCCTTCATTCATCTGTCCCTAGCCCAGAGTCAGGTTGTATCACATGGTAAGCAGACACATCGAGTCACCCTCCCGTCACCAGATCTCGCTGAGGCCATGATCTGTGTGGGAAAGGAAAAGAGAATTTGGGAATGAACTGTCAAATGATTATTCATGGTTATTTGGATTAAATTGCAGAAAATGGTTACTGCAGTCCCAACATATTTATAACGTTAGCAATGCATTGCTTGATTTTGCTAAAGGTGTTTTTGTTACCTCTACTCATTCACCTTGATGGTATAATGGTGGTGAATTTTTTCTTTCCACACTCAAAATGTCTTTATCTAGTCAAGCTCCAGAGTAAAGCTTTTCAGCACAAATGGAATTTAAATGGGCACTTCCTGTAATAGTCAGGGATGTCAGGGACCGTAATGGTATATCCTTTATGGTACCTCGATGGCCATCAACTTTAATCAGTGTGAATACAGAATAGCGTGTTGTTAATCATAAGATCAGATGTTCAGTGAATTAACGGTAATAATGATCATTGCTATTGTATTGCACATAGCCCAGAAAGTGTTCTCACCAGCACCAGATGATGCTGAATGACTTCCTGTTGTGTTTTTTTGCGTGCCACATCCATAGCTGTCTGCTCGGCTACACAAAGGCTCTGGGTTGGGAGAAGCAGGGCTGTCAGCAGCATGGAAAAGCAGGGATTACCAGCAGGTCACTTGACACGGCTGCTGTGCGATGACGTGTAGGGCAAGGAAGGCTTCAACAGCTTTAGAGCCGCCTCCCCTCCCCTACAGCAGCGGCAGGGTCATTGGCTGTTTAACAAAACGGTGGTTAATCTCCCTCCCAGAGCTTGGTAATGCGGTTACTCATCATCCCCCATTCCAGCTGCTTCGCCGTGATGAGCAAAGGCACTCAGTGTCACACCGAGGGACGTTTTCGTGTCCGAGTGAGACTGACGCACTTGGACTGAACAAAGAGATGCCGACCCTCCAGGCATACCTTTTGTCGAATGAAACTGCAGTACTTACAATATGCTGTCAATTTTATTTATGCTAAATCGGCAACAAATAGTAGGTTTTTTCACACAATTTTAGTGTTTTGTTTCTTTTGCATGTTCTGATTGCATATGAATTCCCAGCAATGGCAACCTTCGGTGGCCATGACCCGAGTGCCATCATATCATTGGAGCCCTGGGTTCTCATCCCTTTGTAATCATTTAGAGACTTTTCCCCTGGCCCCCTCCCTGTCTGCGGTCATTCCTGATGCATTCTTCTTACTCATGGCTCAAATCCTTCACATTCTCTTTTGGGTTGGTTGATGAAATTAAGGGTAAATGTAGCTTAATGTGTGGTGAGAAGAGGGGTTAAGTGGCTCTTTGGACTAACGAGTATGGAGGCTTGCTTGTCCCTGATGTCACCAGTGCATTGATTTAGCTCTCTGGTTCCGGAGAGCCACCCGGCCCCCAGCGGCTCTCATCTCCGCTTAATGGGAATTGGAAATGGATCGGGAAGCTGTCAGCTGTTGGTTAACACGTGGTAGGGCCCATGCTCCGCCCTCCCCTCCACCCAGAATAGGCGGTTGTCTTTTTACAGACGGGCCAGGATGTAATTAGCCACAATGCACTGGAGTAATGGCACAGATGTCTCTTTGTAAAGTGCGCTCACCATGGTGCGTGCTCTGTGCGTGACCCGCTGGCTGCTTGGGGTGAATTGCTTCTCTCTCCACCCTCCCCTCCCCTCCACACCCAGATTCTCTCTTTTGTGTCGCTCTCAGCTCCTCCTCCCTCCCGTCTCTCCCACCTTTTGTTGTTTGCACTCTCCTCTCTCTCTCCCTCTTTGTCTTCAGCTTGTTGGGTGTCTCGTCTCTCATTCAGGCTCTGATAAACCAACAGGAAGGACAGCAGCAGTTAGCTACCTCACCGCCCACCCACCTTAGAACCCTCCCTCAGAGAATTTCACCCTCATAATGCTTGGCTACAGCAGTTGCAAAAGTTTCCATTGTGCTGTGGATTCAAGATTTGTGATATTTCGTAGACAGGAGTACGCATTTGTGTATGTTTGTACATGCAAACATTTGGTTGCCATTAAAGTCTTCTTTGTCTTTAATGCTGGCATGGCACTGTGGAGCAGTATGTGACACTGTGTAGCAGTGTGGAGCATTGTGGAGCAATGTGGAGCAGTGTGGGGCGGTATATGACCATTTGTGGCAGTGTGTGGCAGTCTGGGGCAGTTTGTAGCAGTCTGGGACAGTGTGAGTCAATGTGGTGCAGTGTGTGGCAGCTCTTGGCAATTTGGGGCAGTTTGTGACAGTGTGGGGCAGTATGTGACAGTGTGGGGCAGTTCTTGGCAGTGTCGGGCAGTGGTCCAGCTGTGTTGCCCATATAGCCCTGCCATAAAACCAAGATCAGACCCTGAAGCTCCGTGAAGCATCCTGGAAAATGTGCTGGCTGTCCAAAGCTACTGCCTGCTGTTGTTTGGTCGAGAGGATTGAATTATGGATGTCAGGACAGAGCTTGCGGACCTTGGTGAAAGATGATCTGATTTGCTTGGCTTGGTTGAAGGAGGGATTGCTGTGGGTGAGCGGGGTCTGTGAACAAACTAGGTGGGGTGAAATTCCCCTTTATGACATTTCCTCAGAGCAAGAGACCAGCAGGCATTCTTAAGGGTTCAGTACGCATATTTTTTGCTTTCCAATAATTTTGAAAGCTTATGTAACCGCTTAATGACATACTCAGTATTAATAACTACAGGTTATTTCCTCTCCTTTATTGCTCATGCTGATTCCTCTTAGCTGTTTTCATTTCATTTGAAAACCTTAACTGTGCACATTTATAACCAAATTAAATCAAGCGTCTGACTGGTCTGTATTGCACCGTGACCCTCCACTATACAGCAGACCCTTTAACAGCTGAATGTTTTTGCGTTTGTTTTCTGGCTTTGACAGCAGTTGAGCAGAGGATTGCAGAAGAACTCTGTGTGTATCCATTTCTCTCTTTCATTGTTTTGATCTCTCTTACTCCACTCGTTTCACTATAGGTCCATCCTTATACCTCCATTTTTGTTTGTTTGTCCTGTCCATCTGTTTTGGTTTCTATATCTCTCTCTCTCTCTCTCTGTGTGTATCCATTTGTCTGTGTCCCTCTTGCTCAGTCTGGGCACATACAGATGTATCTGTGTGTAGAACACGGTTAAAAAGTAGCATTATTTATCAATGAAAGTGAAATGTCAAACACGTTCTTCTGCTTTTTTGTCCTGCACCTTTCTGAGGGACCACATTCCCTATAAACAAGTAGCTGAAGAGATGCTTCAGCCTAACTGACCGGAGTAGGGAGCATTTTACTGCTGTGCTGAACATAAATCCTTTCATTATTTGAGATGCATTTATATCAACTTGTTAGGTTAAGCTCAGTGCTAATTAGATGATAATTATTTAATTATACATGCACAGATTAAAAAACACCAGTACAGGGGTTTGCTTCTATATCATAAGTGAGGTAGAAGAGTGACCCACAAACGTGTGCAGACCAGCAATGGAGCAGCCAGATCATAGCTTCCAGATTGAGTGTAACAAAGAGCTCATTTCCACTTAACACTGATTGCCAGAGATTGGCAGGCTTTCATCAACACTTGGTTAACTGGGTGCTGCTCAGGAACGTTGTAATTCAAGCCCCCCCCCCCCATTTCTCAAGACCTGAACTCTGTACTGCCGTTCATTCCATGTTTCACTTTGATTTTTATATTCCCAATGTGCAGAAATGGCCGTGGAAAACGGGAACGTGGTATTGTGCAGGCAACAAAAAGGAAAGGATCGATCATTCTAAATCAGATGTTTGATTAAACAGCAGTTAATTAAAAGCAGTTATCTGATCCCTTAGAAGAGTTAGGATGTGACCTAGGGTCTGCTTACAAGTGAGTTTATTGCTCCTGCTCTGGGTGTTTCAGTCAAGCTTTACAGCTAATGTGACTTTGAATACTCTGGACAAACCCCCCCCATCTGAGCTTAAGCATACTTTAGGCTTTTACATTCAAATCATTTCAGCTGGGCAAAATCTTAATTTGAACTATTGTAGAAAATGGCTGAGAAAAGGGTAAATCTGTTCCGTGTGTACTGCTTTATTCACATTTTTAGTTTTAACCATATAAACAGCTGGACTGCTAGTTAACGGAAGCAGCATCTAGTTTTTCTGTAAGAATACAACAGGTGAGATAATTTGGGAGATCAGATAGGCAGCCTAGCACAGGCTGCATGTGAGATCCTCTCTCCACAATACTGTGCAAAATTTATAAAGGAATAAAATGATGTATCAAGTCTTCAGAGTTTTTTTTTTTATGTAATGGTTCCCCCTCCCCCCTAGGTCAGACAGGTCTTCCTATTTTCACCAAAAAACACAGGCTTTCCATCATCCATCTCACCGCTTTCAGTTTCTGTAGTTAGGTTTCATTTATGCAATAGTGTAAAAAAAAAACAAAAAAAACACTTTTTGTGTTTGAAAATCCCAGCTAGTACCACTAAGTCAGGAAAAACCTTCTTCCAAAAATGCTTGCTGTAAGTTTCATGCTTTTATTGCTGAAATGTTCTACACATGCAGTTTGTTGCCCTGGTATCATATCAGTTTGTAACTTTTTTTTAGTTTTTCAGTGCTTTTGGTCGGTACTGACACCGATACCCATACTGAATATTAAAATAATTTTAAAAATCCTGTTGGCACATTAGTAGAGAATAATTCTTTTCTAGTGTGAAAACGGAATTGTTTTTCAGGTTGTAAGCTGCCCTTTTTTGTAACATTTTGGCCTACTGTCTGTGCTAATGATGACAGGAACATTACTCGGAACATTCTAGACTTTGTGGCATCCAGGCACTGGATTGGCAGCTTTGCTTTCTCTGGTTTGAGCTGTTTTGTTCTGGTTTTATTAAATGTGCTATCATTGTTGATGAATGCCAGCTTAAAATGATGGGGGGGGCGGTGTGGTGTGGTGTGGTGTGGATGACAGCTGGTGTGGGACAGCGGGCACAGAAGGTGCCCCAGTCCTGGACCCCAGCCCTTCAGGACACACAGGCCTGGCTCATGACAAGCCTCAGAAAACTCACTCGGAGGCGCCAGCAGGAAGAGGCTCTCAGCTCCTCTGGAATGTCGCATTGGGCTAAATATAGATCCTTATTTCCGTTTGGAATTTTTCACCCTCCTCCCCCACCCTTTCTTCCCTTTTTTCTGGATAAAGTAGCTAAAATAGCTATGGTCGTGTCTTCAGACCCACCTGGGGATCGAAAACCCCAAACAGTTTGAGAATGTATGTGCATGTGGTATGCTTGCATGCCTTCGTGTGTGTGTTGCAGTCCAGAATGTTCCCAGCATGCATTTCACCCTCCAGGGTGCTGCGGCATTTCTTGATTTCAAAACAAGTGTTGTGATTATGCATGGAAAATGTGTTAAAATGTTTCCTGTTGCCCTTTTCTTTTTAAGAGTTTGAACTGTGGAAAGACATGGTCACATCCGTAAGTTAACGGAGGAGTTTTTGTTTGTTTTTTTTTTAGTTTTTAAATGACCCGTGAGTTATTTCACAGAAGCTTTCAAGATTAGATGATCTGTGAAATGTGAAACATGGCAGGCATAAATAAATAAATTCCATCCATCCATTTTCCAAACTGCTTTATCCTGGGTAGGGTCATGTGGGGGTCTGGAGCCTATCCAAGGAAGCTTAGGGTTTATGGCTGGGGTGCATCCTGAATGGGGGAGTGCATCCTATCGCAGAGCATAGTCACACACTACAAGCTATTTGTAAATGCTAATCAGCCTAAATTGCATGTTATTGGACCGAGGGAGAAAACATGGGAAGAACATGCAAACTCCACACATTCAGAACAGCAGGATTCGAACACACAACCCAGGAGGTGCGAGATAAAAGTGCTAACCACAGGCACCTTCTTGTGAATAAAATCGGTTTTAGATTCTGATGAACACCCTACCTTGATTGGGGGTCTTGATAGGATTCCTGTTATAACGACCAGGGTCTGTGGAGGTGCTGATGGGTGCTGCACTGGCCTGGTGCTGAGGATTTTCTCTCAGATTTGTTTAAAGTAAACATCCGTGCAAAAAATACTTTAATATATGTAAATGTATATATATCTGTATAATTGAACCCTGAATAGTCAAAATGTTACATCTCATATACAGCCTGAATTTAAATGATAAAATGATCAGCATTCCTGTTAAAAGCATCAAGTACAATTACACACAATATAAGAAAAGTCCTAAAATTTTGCATAGGATCAGAAGATGTCTGCTGTTTCTACAGCTACCTGTTTCTATGGCTACCTCGATTCCGCAGCCCTGCCGAGAAGTGGGTCCTGGCTCACACTGAGACTGGGCCCTGGGCCTGTCCTGCCAGCTGGTGCCCTCCTGATCAGCCTCTCTGCCGTGTGCAGATACCCGCTGCTGGCACATGAGCCACTCTGTGCAGTGTGGTGGGCTTAAGCAGTTATGCCATTATACAAACATGCCGGGAGTCACATGACCTGGCAGCATGGAGCATGTAATGGACAGGAATCGGTCACGTTGTGTGGTTTTTATGTAGCACGGCATAATAAATGCAGCTGAGATTATCATTTTAATGGTGCATGAAAGGGTTTTAACTCGAAGGTAGCATTTTTGTAGTCAATCGGACTGACAGGATAGTTAATGTGATAGTAGATATCTTGATGGCATATGTGGGAGCAGAAACAGGTGTGGAACAGCTTGTTTTTTAAAGCACTGCATAATCCACTGCCTTCCCTGTAGTGTTTGTGTACAAAATGTTTTAATGGGGCAAATTAAATTTGACCTTTCTCTTTGGTTCCCTCTTTCTACTCTCAGAAACATCTTGGTGTTCACCTGTTTGTCCCACTGGCAACGTTCCAGTGAAGCTCTTTTTTTTTGGGTCTCCCAGGTTCGCATTGTTAAGGACTGCACCGTCAGCTCCCCTGAAGAAGCCTTTAATCCACATGATGTGAAGTAACCTTGATTCTTCTAGAACACTCTGACCTGATGCTATTCCCCATCTTCTTTTTGGCTGGAATGGCAATTCTCTTGTACATTTGTGTACTTGTGAAAAACTGTCATTGCTGTTCTGATAACTCTCCATCATATCCATTGTGAAGCTCTGGTCATTTCTCCATTCCCTATGTCTCCATCGTAGCACTCTTTAAAAGTAATAGTGACTCCCCTGCCCAAAGGCATGTTGTCTGTTTTTTCTGGCTTCCTGAGAGTTCCCTTTACAGCAGACTGCTTTCTTCCTCCACCCTCTTGTCTCCATTGTTCCCTTCTTTTCTCATTTCCTCCACCCGCGCCACAGTTCTAATTAGCACTCAGTGGTTTTTTGGACGGCGACACTCTTACCTGCGTGGGCGGCGATTCCGATTGGTTGGCGCCAGCCCACGGCATGGCGGGAGTTTGGGCCGCTGCCTGCTGCTGTCGAGCCGCTGTAACCGTAGCGACCTGGGCTTGTACTGCAAGGTAGCCACAACGTGCTGAGTAACTGCAGGTGTGCAGTTTTGGATTTGCACGTCCCCTTCTGAAGAACTCAGCAGATGGATGTTGCAGTGTAATAATGCAGCTTGGTGTATGCAGAGCAAGTAACTGAACTCCTAGGGTAAACTTGATGTAGCCGTTTTTCCTGTCAAGCAGCCGATGTGGTTCAGAGTAAGCTTCCCCTGCCCTCTGCTCATCAGCGTGACTTTGCTGGGAGCCGTGCCTTCAGTGTGAGGTTGTCTGGCTCTCTGTGGTGACCTGGAGCATCGGGCCTCAGATGAGGATGCCTTTAGTATGGCTCCACTCTGCCTTGGAGTCTCTACTCCTATCTGTTTCCCTAGAAGCGGTATGGTCTGTGTCTCTTCGGAGACTCATCTCGGCCTCACGTGCAGGTAGGGGCCTCAGCGCACACCTTTTGGTGTTTGTGGAAACTCTGGGGGGCCTGTGGTTGTGACGTGTGTGTGTGTGTGTGTGGTGGGGAGCAGCGGCCTGATGTTTGAGTATTCTGTAGGACAGTGCAGAACCTGCCTTTCCTTAGAAGGACACAAAGGGTTGTTCGCCTGTAGAGGCACAACACTTAAGATGGTCCAGCATTAGGGGATTTCACTGGTCTCTTTTGCCATCTGTTTTCTGCTATGGATGATTGGATTTTTTTTTCGTTCTTTCAAAAAATATATACATTTTTTTTTTTTTTCCTTTCTCTGGAGGTACTTGAACAGAGCGAGCTTCCTCAGCTTAAAGCAAACAGGAGAACGCTTGGCCTAGTAGGCAATACTCTGTCAGCCTTTGTTCTCTCATGAATTCCTTTTCTTTTCTAGGTATCTCAGTAGTCAGGAACACAGTAATGTTTTGGCATCTGTATGGAGAGAATATTGAGATCAAATATGCAAACAGCACAAAGAATGGTAGATGAGCTTTGGTTCCATCTTGAGGTCACCTACATTTTTGTTCCCTGCTTTGTGTATGTGTTGCTTCTTTAGCCACACAGTCAATTCGGTGTTTTATAAATTACATGTTTGCATTCCCTCCTTCAAAATGACTCAGGTAATTAAAAAAAAGTGCCACATAATTAGTTACTTCCTGGTCTGGTAATTCCCCATAGCAATAATGATGCTCAGAGCCATCAACCACAGCATCATCTCTCTGCTCCCAGAAACCCACTCCAGATTCTTGGTATCCTCATGTCTCAGTTTGGCACAGATTTACTGGCTCCACCACATGCGGGCAGTGCTGGTGTTTTATGCTGCCTTCAAATGCTTAGATTTCCCAGCCTCTACTCTCACATGCTGTAAAAATTTGAATTCAGACAACCATGTGACAGCCGGCGTGTTGTACCGCCAAATGCTTCCTGAGGAGTGGATCCTGCTTATCTTAAGAAAAGATTCACATTGCAGTTGAACGAGTTCTTCTGCTGGATATGTGACCCATTCCTTCCTGATGAAGATCACAAGCCGTTAAACGGCTCTGTTGTGTTCCTCCATATTGTGTCTTCACCTTTTTGCCCTACTTTGGCCATGCAGAGCATTTTGAATGTTCATATTGGGTAGGGGTTGGGTTCTGATAATGTTCCTGTGTGGCAGAGGTTGGGACAATGTAAGTCTTCTGCAGAGTTCCCCTCGGAGAGACTTGTAGAGAGTTTATCTTCTGGAAAAGGGAATCCTGCTGTGGCCCTGAGGAGGCTGCAGTACATAGGCTCTGCGTGTGAGGTGGGGTGGGGTGGTGCTTCCAACACACATCAGCATCACACCTGAGCACTGCACAGGTTAGATCACACTAGAGGAAGATCTTTACAGTGGGAGTCGCAGTAGATTTAAAAATAAATAAAGATAGAAGAAGAGCAACTACACCAGGTCAAATCTGAATGAAACTCTGAATTGCATCCATTTTTTGAGGGAGAATGAACACATGCATTTACAGGAGAATAATTAAGGTGCATTGTCTTGGAGTCTCTTTAGATAGCAGCCGTCTCTTTTGCCTCTCTTGGAAATTGGCACCCATTTCGGTACTGGCAGGGGTGAGCCCTCACTTTGCAGACCATGGCCTCGAGCCCGTTTGGGCGTCACGCTTCTCAGTCACCTATCAGACCAGGCCTCCTGGCCCATGTGGGAGGTGTCAGACTGCGATGAGCATTTACTGTAGGTGTGTCCCTCTGGCTTTCCCATACTGACCCCTGACCCCTCCACTTTGCTGGCATCCGAACTCCGGCTTCGTCACACTCTTCTTTGAAGATATCAGTGAATTCATATTATTTCTTGTTACCAGTTATTTCATATTAATAAAACTATTTCAATCCATAGCCATTCTTAAATCATTTCAAACTTCTACGAACTCATATGCCATACCTGTCCCCCCCAAAAAAAATCAATCAATCAATGATATTTTCTTCTTTAAAAATCAGCATTAATTAGCTTCAGCATCCACCTTTCAGCACCATCATGAAAACATCGGAGGAGCTTGTGTCTCCTGGAGCTAAATGGGCCAGACACGCATGAACCCCAGAGCCCCTCCACGCAAACAGTAAGGGATTTCCACTGGAAGTTGGGAGGGGGGTTAGAAAACATTGCATAAATCATGATGGGTGGGGGGCCTCATTGGTGTAGTAGTGATATAATGCAGTCTAATGTAATAAAGACTGGAGTGCGTTGTGATTACGGAGCATCCCTTCGTGGCGTGCAACCCAGGCAGGTGACGTTTTTTTATTGTGGTGGAACGCAGTGGGCTTTGGTGCGAGGTAGGCCGCAGTCTGCCATCTGTTCTGCTGAATGCGCGAGATGGGGAAGCTCCATAGATCACTTCCCCAGATCCCGGGGGACGCGGAGGCTCTAATGTGCCAAATCAGAGTCCTCTCAGCCTAAATCAAGCTGCAAATCTGCCGTGGCAGCGGAAGCCAGTGGGGAAACATCAACTCACAAGCGCAGCGGGGCAAGCAGGCAGTCCTCAGGAAAACGAGTGTTGATTGCGTGTGTGATTGTTGTCACCCGGGTTCAGATATGCCGGGAAAGGCAGGCGGGAGATGGAGGGGGAGTTGTGACTTCTGGGACTGCACTCTTGTTGTCTTGTCTTGTGGGCAGTCCACAGTACGACGCTGTTGGCCTGCCATTAGCCTCCTCTTACACTAGGTGCCGTATTGATCCTTTGACTGTGGAGGACTGTGGGATTTAGGCCTGCCTGTACAGTGGGTCATGGAGAGATAACCCCAGTCTGGCTTTCTGGAGACTTTTATATTGATGGCCCCAGGTGGTACTGCAGCCACACATGAGGGCATGGGTTTGAAAACCACTTCAGGCTGTGTTTATTGAGTCTGCCTGGGTGTTCTTTAGCTACTTCAGTTCAAAAACATTTATATGTCCTGGAGTCTAGTAGTGTGTAGTATTTGATTATGTGTTTGAGTGTGTGCCCTGTGGTGTACCAGCATCCCCTGTCTCATACCCTGTGCTACAGGATCTCAGAGACTCTCTGCCCAGTAGACGGTTATGGGAGATGAATTGATGGGTGACCCCAGTATGGTTATGGCAGCTGGTCCTTCCGGATACAATGTTCTAACTGATTTACGCTGCAGAGGACAAAATGGAAACATTTCCAGATATACTTTCCGGAAACATTCAAACAGGAAGTCACAGACATGGAACAGAAGCTGCTGTAGATGAATATTTAGTCTCCAGTGCCGCATGGCAGTGAGGTGGAGCCGGGCAGTGAGTCTGGTCCTGCCTTGGTACTGCAGGTTCACAGGTGGATGAGTGAAGCCTTCGCCTTGCTCACTGAGAAGGGGAGCTCGCCTGCCAGGGGAGGCTGGTAAATGCGGTAACATGCATTTACAAAAAAATCTAGCGTGGAGTTAACGGTGCTTTGTTTGGACTTGCATTTATCTGCCGAGTGTCACTCCACTAACTGCTCTTTGCCCATCTGTCGACGGGAACCACTCGTCCACTTATGGCTGTAGTGGTCCAGATTTTGTCCTGAGAATCCAAGAGCAGATGCAAAGGTACTGCCCAGGTGGGGCAGCAGGCCAACACTGAGCACGAGACCTGGTCCATCTCTGCTGAGCGGAGACACGAGAGTGCCTGATTTCTGAATGCATCCACTAGCTGTGTTTACCCAGCATTTAATCAGTTTGATTTGAAGTCATTACACATTTATTTATGGATATTGTTTTCCTCATTTGAATGGACTGGGATTCACTGGACCTTTTTCATCTTTCTTAGCCATTGGGCGTGGCATGGACACTGGGGTCCGTGATCCAGCTCCATACACATCCCCAGGGCTCCTCACAGGTCTTGCATCTCTCTGTCAGGACTGACGATTTACACATGCCAGGCGGGGGTGAGGAAGAGGGAAAAAGTGAGCAGTAGGGGATGAAGAACGGGGAAGTAGAGGCAGGGAGTGTCGAGATCCTTTTCTCTGGTCTGCTGGGAGGGACAAACCATGACAAAAAATGGTCACCCATGGAAGCCTATGCACCAGCTGACATCACATTAATCCAATAATAAGAGTCATCACCCCCAATGTAATGCTAGCGACACATTGCCTTGGCTTGCATTGGCTGGGTATCGTTGGGAAAATAGCTAGCACTTGCTTTTCTTTCCTAGAATTTTCACATTGAGTTATGGCAGCACGACTCTGACCTTGAAAAGGTGGAAGTCTGAACGCACAATGGCCACCCGGTGTACATTTTCAGCCACCCTCCTAACGACAGTCATATTTACACTCCATCCCCCACTCCCCACCCCTTCTTGTCTGCTTGTGTTTGTGTGTGGGGCTGCAAGGCAGTGACACTGTTAGCAGTACTCCTGATTGATGGACTGTGGTGTAATCTGATTGGGGAGCTGAAGGTAAGGGAGAATGCCTGCAGTGATGGACAGCTCAGAGCCCAGCAGGTGTTTGTGGGTGGGGTGGGTCAGGGTGGGGGCCATCCTTAATTTAAGTGTTTTTTCCCCCCCAAACTGGGCCCATGATGTACGGATGCTCTCTTCATAAGAATTTCATGTATTTTATTGTCCAGGTAGGCAGTGCTTGTAACCTGCCATTATACAGATGGAAAAATCAATAAAAAAGAGTCTGCGGATCCTGGAATAGTACAATTATTCATTCAAGTTGCCCTGGTTGTTTGCTGTACTTAAAGCACAATCAGATATTTAGCACTTTGAGAAATGTTTCATTATGTGGTTTAGGGTTAAAATCCTACAGTTGTTGTTCTGGAACAAAGCCCAAACCAATGAAACTGTCGCTTATGGAGCCAGGCTTCAGGGACTGCAGTGCTGAGTGGTTATTAGTTCCCTGGTCGAGCCTCTCCTCCTGACCTGACGAGCAGGACGTGGGACTTCATCAGGTGTGGCAGAGTTAATCTTTGGGGCCAGATTACTCTGTCTCAGAGGCGAATGCTTCAGGAGCTCAGCATCGTGACTTCACTGCTCTGTGTGTCAGCTTCTGTGTCTGCAGACCTGTTCGGTTTTTATCTCCATCTCTCTGTGTGCTTCAGCTGCTGATGCTTCTAAGTGGGGGTTATGGTTCTTTGTTCCACTCACTGTGTAGCCCATCCCACATGCAAACACAGACACACACACACGTCCTCCCCACGCCCTCCATCCCTCACCCTTGCTCGCTAAGACTCATCTGCATAGGAGAGTGACTAATGGTGGAGTGGGCCGGTGGGATGCAAAGCAGGAGAGGGAAGAGTGGAATTGCTGCTCATCAGCGCCTCCCTGCTGGTCATGTCTGCGTAGGAAGCTGGTGCAAGACACTGGTGCAGTGGCGTCGGGTGGCCCAGTTGTAAGACCACACCAGTGGGAATGGGTTATTGGCAATGAACTTCCTTATTCTGGCACACCCAGGACATGGAAAAACAATATATAAACCACACATAGACATTAGGCCACACTCTACCTTTTTGTGTGATTAATTTTACAGGGTTATTGTACTTCCCTCAGAACAAAAATGGGTATTAGAACTTTCTAGCTTTATTTATAGGGATTTCATTGGTGGAAGCAAACTATAGCTTCAGCACACCATCCAGAAAGCCTCTTGTCCTGCCCTCCTATCAAGGAGCCTGAATTTCCGAGCCACTCTGGATGCCACTCTGTACGGCCTTCAATCCGACGCTCAGCCCGAATCGCGGTGTTTACTGGAACAGCGTGTGCAGAGCAAGACCACGGATTAGGATTGGCAGTTTGCACGTCGTTAATCAATTAAACTGATAAGCCGATCCATTTACATTATGGAGGCTTTAGTTACTGTATGTGCTGCTGGCCCCTGCCTCCCTTCCCCTCCCCTGTCCTCTTCTAGACTCCCTCTCTCCCCTACACTTGCCTTCTCTCTCTCTCTCTCTCTCTCTCTCTCTCTCTCTCTCTCTCTCTCTCATATGCATACCCTCTTTAAGCATCCATCCTCTCTCCCTCTGTCCCTCAACATGACATTTTGTTTCAGTGTATATATGGCGCATAAAGAGCCTCAGATATGTCATTTTGTAGACCCGTGTTGGGATGATGAGGGGCGTCGGACCACTAGCCTATGATCAAATTAGAGTCCCCCAGCACACTATTACAATAATTACGATTGTATAGCACTCCTTTCCCTGCATAACCCTCTTCATTTTCTCTTCTTATTTTTTGTTGCCTCCCTCACCTCTCTAACTGCTGGTACTCTCTGCTGTTTTGACCAGATTTGCCTCATCAGTTGGCCCCATTCTCCATCAGAGAGCACTGCAGTGCCCTCTCAGAGACACAGCAGAGCAGCAGGCCCCTTCGGCCATTCGTCGGTGGCCCTGTGTCCTGAGGATGGGACATTTTCTTGGACACCTCTGGAAGGTGGCACCATTTCCTGGGCATCATTCCAGCTCTGAGGTTGGACAGGGTCCTGGGTCCACATGCACTCTCCCCTCAGAAGTCCATGTCCTACCCGAATATTTATTTAAAATTCTCTGGCACGTTTGAGGGCAGCTTGCCTGAAGATTTTGGGGGTCGATTCAGATCCCATTGATGTGTCAACCCACTTCCTGCATGCTGACAGCTACTGGAGTTCAGAGAATGTTAGCGACAGGGAATGCTATGCAGCTTTGCTCTTCAGACAGGGAAAAATATAGATGTTCGACATTTCTGTGCCTTCAGGATGATACAGATAACCTTGAATGTGCATAAGCTGGGTTTTTCCTAATGATTCTGCCACTTTCTTCCTGATCTGTAACCTAAGATATCTGCAGCCGACAGAGGTATGTTTCATGGAATGTGAGTGAAACTAGGGTGTTTTAGCAGAGGATGTGGCAAACATCATTTCCATGCCTCCTTTTAGAGACCAGTGACATAGTCTAGAGCAGGAAGTGACAATGTGTCGGGAAATACGTATAGCTTCCTTACACATTTTACATTCCTTACACACCGAGTATCGCAGTGGCTTAGCAGGTAACACTGTAGCCTCACAGCTCCGAGGTTGTCGGTTTGATTCCCACCCTTGCCTCTCTGTGTAGGGAGTTGTGCCTGTTAGGTCTGTTTCCTCCAGGACCTCTGGCTGTTTCCAAAAAATGTGCCATTTGGTGAATCGGCATCTCTAAACTGTTTGCAGTGTGGGTGAGTGTGTACCTTGGAAGTGGACTGTCATTTCTGCCACTGTCCCTGCATCCTGAATCACCAAGACCCTGTAAGTGGTATGTGTGACACAAGTCAAAGTAAAATTCTTTTTGTTATTAAGCAGATTAAGCAAGATGTGTTCTGGCTTGGCATGTCACAAAATCAGCTCAGGAGAATGATGTTACTGTAACTGATTAATCATAGAAGTTGCGCATAGATCGGAAGATCCTTTACTTGGCTTTCCATGCCATTCTGAGTCCATCATGGAATATGTTGATATCGTAAGTGTAGCCGGTTTGTAACTGGTTCAGCCCAATCTAAAGCCATGCTCAGTGCTACCTCAAACCCCACCTGGCTGTCTTCTACACCACTGCCGTTAGCAGAGGTTCCTTGTTCGCTAGCTGAGGAGTTATTGGTTCTTTTGTTTAGTGGGGGATGGATGAAGATGATGCATGTAGTCAGGCAGAACGGGTAGTAGTGATCTGGGGAGTGGCAGTGCTGAATGGTGACGGAGAGAGGCTCATTCTGTCTGGAGTGGGAGTATCCCCCCTCCCTCCGGGAACTTCCTGGGCGGCAGAGTGCCGTGTCCATCATGCAGCATGTGGCCCATCTGCTCAGTGTTACTCTTGCCAGTTGCCAGGCTACCTGCTCCACACTGAACCTCAGACCTATTATCCAGGAGAAATACATTACTCTGGTCATGATGAAGCTGTCTCCTGTGAGGAGTGCAGGCCTCCGGCCTGGCGGAGCAACACCACCACCCATTGGGAAACGGCTGCTATTGCAGACTAGGCTCTCATTGCTCACCAAATGAGATACTTCACTGTTTGTCTAGACGGTTCATTTGCCTTTAAAAAGCACTCTTGGTGTTGTGTTGTATGAAAATCTGCCTTTTAAATATACAACTGAAGAAGAATACCCCCCATCTCAGCTTAATTGATTTTATATTAGTGTCCCTCGTCTGGAGAAACAGAGAATAACAATGCCTGTTACAAACATGCCAGAAATAGCAGACATGTCCTGAACACCCTGATGTTGTCTGCAGGTCAACTCTAGGGGTGTTAACACAGCTTGATGGTGAAATGTTGCTGACGATGTTGGGATATTTTTCCCGCCGTGAAAATGCCATGCCAGTGAGACTGTTGAGCTAGCACTGTGCAGCATAGAAGGGGGTTCCATGGGTCACAGGGTGTAGTTCTCGCCCCAGGAACCCCACCGTGGGTTACCTTCACTTCCATGCACTTCGCCTGGTTTTCCCGAAGTATCTGGGTGATCTTCTTTGAGTGCCCCTTTGCTTCACCTACCTGAACCAGATGCCTGCACCGTCTATGAAGGTTAACCTGTGAGCATGGTATCCACAGGACCAGGAGGCCACGCCCTGCTAATGTTGCTGCTCCATAGGTGTGGGAAATAAAGGAAATGTCCACCATGTCTTTCAGAAATTCCTTACTTTTCAGGATACATGGCGGTGGGGTATTCAAAGAGTGACCTCCGCTGGACTGATCGAAAATTGCACTAGTTTTTAGGTCAGACAAAATAGATATTGTGTGGCAGTCATGTACCCAGCATTTTATTATAGTATGCTATATTGCCACCTTCCATTGATTTACTGATAATAACATCCAGATATTCAACAAGCTATATAGCATCATTACTGTCTAATAGGTATAATAACCTATCATCAAATATCAATTACTAAGCCGGAACCTAATTATGTATTGATTATCAATTAATACAATGAAATTTAATACATTTTTGGTGATCCTGCAGGTCAGTGTGAGTCTATTAGACAAGGACAACAGAAGCACATAATGACTCTGCCTTGTCAGTCTTCACAGAATTGATAACTTTGTGCGATACTAGAATATTGCTAAAGTATTACTTATGATACGGAAAAGCAGTGCATGTACAAGCAGTGCCAAAACAAAGGCATTGAGTCTAACATTAAAATGTAGGACACAGCCAACAGCAGGAACCATATCCTTAGATTGCTAGAGGCAGACAGAGTACCCCGAGCCCCACATTACACGCGAAGAACATGCCAACTCCACACACTTAGTGGAGCCGGGATCCAAAGCCCCACCCATGCAGGTGTGAGGCAGCATCGCCAGGCACTGCAGTCAACCAAAATTGCACATACACATTTCTACAATGTCACATATAACATTTGCTCCGCCTTATTCAGATTATTCAAGGTGAACAACAAGCACCAAAGCAGACAGTGAGTGTTCTTAGAAACCATCGGAAGATAAGTGGCAAATCCACCTTGGCCACATGTCCCTATTACAGCATCTAGCCCCTCTTGCTGATTAGGCTGGCCACCCCTGCAGCCTCGTGCAGCCCCTGACCTTCATTTACTTGTGTCTGACTCTCCATAGCTGTTAAGCTGTGTGTTTTGGCACAAACCTGGTGAGAGAACCCACTGGGGGAGATTGATCACAATGGAGCTCATACCTGAGCATTTGAACTAGCAGGGGTTTGAGTCCTATCCCCCGGAGTGTGTTTTAAAAGGAGTTTAATGAGTCATCCTCTTTGTCAGTGTTGCTATAAGCCCCTTGGCAGTAAACCTTTACAGGATATAAAAACGATTAAACGGCTTTGTGTTTTTGCTGACTATCATGGAATGTTCTCCAAATCTCCCTCTCTTATTGGAACGTTTGCCCTCACTAATGACCCGTCTTTATCCTCATCATGAGCAGAGTCATTCAGCTGCCGTCTCTTTGGTGACCCTGCTTGCTGACCTTCTAACTGCTCCTCTTTCCTTGCAGGAGCAAAACTTGGGTGTAGGCATCCCCAGACAACCTGGCAGCACCCAACCATCGATACCCGGCCCTGCAGGCATGACCCCAGTGCCTGGAGGAAACCCTGGGGCCCCCGGCTACCTGGGGAACCCACAGCAGGTATCTATGATGAAGCAGATGCAGTTGGAGCAGGAGAAGCGAGCCCAGCTGCACCTGATGGAGCAACAAAAGCGGCAGATGCTGCGGGAGCAGAGGCAGCAGCAGCTGCTGGTGGAGCAGGTAATGCATAGAGTAAAGTAGAGTAAAGTGCCCTATAAGAGTACCCAGCTGTTTCCATGGTACTGCAGAGGTCATCCCCACGATAGCGGAGGTCTTTCCACGTTCAACCAGGTCCCGGTCCCTCACAATTTGGCTCCTGCAGCGGTCCGGGCATTCCTCTTCATTGCACATTGCACATCTTACACCAGAACATGAGCTTTTAACTCCTACTTAGTGTTTTAACTGTGAATGCTGCACACGGCTGGTTGACAGGGACCTTCTACACAAGGAGAAACGTGGCTCTGTGATGCAACACTGCCATTTCCTTCAGGAGTGACACGTAAAGATTGTGGCGCAACCTGCTGTGGTGTCCCAAGATTAGTCCAATCTTTATGTTGCTAATTAGACCATCTGGGCCTCCAGCTTTCACAGTCATGTCAGTCTGGCTTTTGAGCATCTTATTCCTCTTGAAACATCCCTTTACATTTATTTACAAACTTGAGCTTTGTGGCAGATCTCCTGCCTTGTCTGAGCCGAGCCCTGGAAATATCAGCCGTGGTTGATTGCATGCTGAATCGTAAAACATGTTTCATACACCATTTCTTTCAAATTAGCTAGCCAGGTACACACAGAAGAGTGCAGGAAAGGCGGCGCCGGTGGCTGGTCAGTCTCTGAGCGTGTCCTTCAGACACCTTCTCCTTGTAGTTTGCATGCAGTACATGCTGACAGTGCACCTGTTGGCCTGGCGTCCCTCTCAACTTCTGCATTTCATGCCATGTTTCCCTTCTACAGATGCAGCAACAGCATGTCTCCAGGCAGCTGCCACAGCAGCAGAGGCACCCGTACCCAGTGCAGCAGGTCAACCAGTTTCAGGGTAAGGAGCACTGCTGGGTCATTGACCCACAATTTGGTGCTTGCTGCTGGCTGTGTCACAGAGTGGGCCCAGCCTCAGCATCAGAGCAGATGAAATGCAGATCTAAAAGTACTCATCCTCCTTTTACCAAAGAATAGCCATAAATATTCAGACACCTTCTTTAATCTCCGTAAGGAGCTCTGCGAGGAGGGATTGTCATCGCTGTAATTACCTTACTTGCAATTACCATACTTAGCAACATGTGTTATATGGGGCTCCCCTCTCTGCCTGATTTGAAGACCCCTTCTCTCCAAGATCTCAAGCTGAAATGGAACATTGTTTTTCAGCCCATCTTTGTAATTTCACGGCACATTTTTTCAAGTGTTAAATGTTAAAGCGGTTAAAACGCAGGGTGGCGGAAGTTTGTTGCTTCACCGTCTTTTGGCTTTTCCTTCTTGAAGATTTCAGCTCAGAGAGTTCCTGAACAAGCCTCTCAACAGCCCACTGTTCACCTCACAGCAAATCACTGCAGTTTGTGACATTTCAAATTATTTTCTGTCCATCTGGGGAACCTTTCATCTCTTGCTCTGCCCCTTTGGAGGACAAAATATGCCCCTATATATTGATTCTCTCGTCATGTTTCCATGGAACCCATATTTAGCTCTGACCCCAGGGGGAATCTGCTTTTGTTCAAGGCATCAACATTTAAATCATATTGACACTGCTCTGATGGATTGACCAAGATCATTTTTAAACCTATCAATAACATTTAACGACCATCTGCTAACTGCTTAGAGTTGTCACTTGAGGTTCATAATATTGAGACTGTGTCTGTTTCCCAGAATGGTGCCCAATAAATGACGTGGGTTTTATAGATAGCTGGCAGACTTTTTAGGACAAGCCTGGACATTGAAGAGA
>JAACJT020000013.1:1732931-1775448 GCA_009936485.2 Gymnarchus niloticus
CACGCCGCCTCACACCTTGTTTATTTTTTTTAAGGGGGGCCCCCCCTGTCCTGCACACCCTTCTCCCCCTGCTGCCCCCCTGGGCTCCACAAGTCCATTTCTCCCGGGGCCCCCCCCCCCCCCCTCTCTCCCTCCCCCTCATGCCTGCAGGTTTGTCCACCCTCGCTTTGGGCCCATAAAGTGCGTTCGCACAGTGCGGGCCGTGCAGCGGGACGAAGAGCTGACCGTGGCTTACGGGTACGACCACGCGGCTTCAGGGAAGAGTGGGCCAGAGGCCCCCGAATGGTATAAGAGGGAGCTGAAGGCCTACCAGGATGGGCAGGCATCACGGTTGCAGTGAGACACACCCTCAGCCACACCGCACCGCTCCTCCGCGCCACACAACCGTACTGGGGACTAATGCCACAGGCCACACTACCGACACACAGACATACAGCCCAGGAACTATGCACTACAGACCAAGCAGGGATTCAGACTGCCTATAGTTTTCGCCACTCTCTGGCTAACATGTCCATGTAGAAGTGAACAGGTTATTTTCCTTCATGAACACATGTGGAACTGCCTTGCTATATACATTTTCTATCATTTCTCCCCCCTTTACATCTCCTTACCTTTCTCCTTCAGTCTTTCCCTGGCTTTCTCTGTATGCATGAATATAATGTCCATAATAATAGTGTATAATCTGAAGCTCCATTGAAATACTCTGGACACTGACATTTCCCTAAGCTGAGTGTTGCAGTAACCTTGCATTTCCTCCACCCTTCTCAGCACTAAACATGCAGCACAGCTGCCTTTAACCATAGTACAGATGTGTCTCCATCCTCCTCACTGGTACAGATGTGTGCAGTGTCGTAGGCTTTTCATTCTATCTCTCTTTAGGGTTCTGACCCCCCCCACACCAACTTGGTATCCAAAAATTTGTTTGCATCCCCTGCAACAGAAATACATTGATAGCTTAACTGAATTTGGATCAGGACTTAGTTGCCTGTTTATTTTACCTTTATACAGCCTCTAAGCAGTCAGTTCATAGATTTTTGTTTGTTTGGTTGTTTGCAATAAGTGATGCCTGGATAAATGGTCAATCTGCTGGTATGTTTCCATAATCCTAACATCTGTTTTGCTATCGGAATTGTTTTCAACCCACCATTGAAAGACATTTCTACTAAGGGTTTGGTCGTCCCTCTGCATGTGATCTTGTTTTGACTTAAGTATGATGTGTTCATTTAAGATTGTGTCATTTGCTGCCTTGAATAATGGTACATAATACTGGCTTAGACATATGGCAGATCACATCATTATGTAGAGAAAATGGGGTTTAACATACAGCATTAGTCCTGATAAATTCTAAACTAAATAGGATTCGTAGAAGTTTAATTAAATCTTAGGATTTAGCTCCAAAAAAATATATTATGCTTGCAAAATTTTGAATGTAACATATTCAGGGCCGTGATTTTTTTAATCTCTCAACAGTGAAAGTGTGAATTATTGTATGTTACACACTATACTAATAACATGTTTCCACAAGAATACATAGTCATATACACTATATACACTTATAAAATAGATTTTAAAAAATGCAAGTATGTCGAGCTGCAGCTCTGATGTTGGTTAATACAGGTTTAGGAGGTCATAATGCAGCCGAATTTCTACCTTCTTATATAAATCTTTAAACTGCCCCTTTGAACCAAAACAACAACATCAGGTTTCTGACATGTGCCAGACTACGTCCTGAACCCAGTGTAACTGCCGTTGTATCAAATCACAAATTTTAATCCGCATTCTCTTGGTAACCCAAGTGAGGTTATCATTTTGCAGCTCAGTGTAGTCCTTAATGAGTTAATTCTCCGAAAGGAATTTTGGCTTGGAAGCTCAATGCATGTCAAATTTTCTCTTGCAGGAAACCGTAAGTTCATTCAAAGTGTACATGAGAGGAATGCGTATAATAAGATGAGATAAATGTCATATTTTTCAAAGTTGAATGTTTTAAAGTACTGTGCTGGCACTTTTTTGTCTGTATATTTATTTGCCTATTGCTTTTTGTGCATTTTGAAAAATCAGAGCTTGAATATATACTCATTTATATTCATTGCATAATAAAAATATTCCTAGTCTGCAGGTATCTATATAGTATGCAGCATGTTATCACTGTTTTGAAATGCTCTGTTACAATGTGAGCCTCTTAACATTTAACTATATGTGGAGTAAGTATAGTCCACATGTAGCAATAAGATCAAGGATCTAAACTTGTGTTTCACTTTTGTTATGCCACTAACAATCACAAATGTGTAGGGTAAACCCTTTGACTAGTGTTTAGTATTCATAATCAGATAACTCAGGATAACAATAACACGGATATTACAGTATTTCCGTGATTGGTAAATTACTTTAAAGATGTTCTTTGCTGTTAAACAAATTAGGCAACTGCACTGCAACTTTTTCGTTATAATTAACTTCATTAACTAGTAAAGATGATTTCATTTCACAAAGCACTGTTTGAAGGTAAAGTAACTAAATGAAGCCATCATTGAACATCTTTTGTTGGTCATCAGTTTGTTTTAATTTACGAGTTTCAAATTGTCTTTGTGCAAAGTTAAAAAATGTGTGTTTCACTGAACTCGTCAGTAATGGCATGTAACATAGGGGCAGTGGATACATCCCCCTTTTAAAAATACTGTGTAGAAAGGTTGTACTGTACATGAAAAATGGGATGAGTTTGGACCGTGAAATTTGCAACAGCCAATGTGTTTTACCTTACTGGGGTGTGAAATTCTTTGAAAAGCACATGGAGACTTTAAGTTTCTCAAGGAAATCGGAGCATTGACTGTCAAAGATGTCGAGCGCTAACGGGTCCATTTAATGGGTTTTTACTGTATTTATTGCTTTTGAGAGACGCTGTGTTTGTTAGTATGGTGATAACTGATAACATTTTAACCATCAGGTATGAACACCTCAGAAATATGGCGTGACAAAGTCTAAAAATATACAGACACAAAACTAAGAGGTGCTAAGGTGGAGACTGTTGCTGAAGCGGGTGGACCTTGATCATTTCATTGCCCAAAACCAGTGGTTCTTAAACCTAGTCCCGGTAGAAAACTGTGTAAACCGGTTTTCGTTTCGCTTAAAATCGTTCATAAAGTTTGATTGAGCTGTCAAGAAATAATTCCTGGAGATTATTGCTAACAGTTATGAGCTACTGATGAGGAATAACAATGTTACAGAGACAATTAATCCGGCAGCTCAGTCAGTGAAGACTTTGGACGCGAACCTTAACCGGCATTACACGGTGGTCGGGTTGCAGAACGACTGCGTTAACCTACAATTCTGCTGAAAGAATTAATGCCTATGATTTGGTGGTGGTCTTTACAAAGATTTCCAAGCCTTAGGGATGCCTGTGATTTGTGGTGGTCTTTACAATGATCTCCAAGCCTTATAGGTCCGCGGGTTTCTGTTGCGTCCGCCTTTGATCAAACCAAGCAGGTGAGCCGGCGCGGCGATTGTTTACAGACTTGTTACCAGAATGACTGTGTGTGAGGAAGTGCGCTGAATGTCTGTTTTTATTCCTAGATGTGTAGGTGCGAGTGTACGAGATCTGTTTAAAATGGCAACAGCAAGCCTTTAAAACAAGGTGTGTTTGGGATGACTCTCTTGTACTATATTTCAAAATATAATAAAGTAATAATTACAACGATGATCAGTGTTGTCGTTTTATTTTACGTGTAGGACCTAGTCTCAAATAAACCTTTTAATCTGATAGTCTGACAAAACAAATATACTACTATTTGCCAATACATTAGGCTCTAAACAGTATTAAAAGATGCAATATCTTCACTTTCTGTTTAAACTTAATTATCTTTCATATGGCATTCGTCTGGGAAATACCCTAGACGCCCTAGTGTTGCTGAGATAGGCTTGTATTGTTTTTAACGTTTGGAAATTATGCAGATGACACATTATTTGCAGAAGTCCTTGTGTATTTTGCGCGTAAAAATTACCAACCAGGATGCCGCTTTTGAGTTTATTTATAGAGCCAACATAAAAGGCAGGTAATGCTCGGTAATGAAAGCGTTAAATGGTACCTCCAGCCTAGTGACCACCTGCTCCACCAGGTTAATAGATTGCAGCCTGTTTATATTTTTACCTGCTCGGGTTAACAAAGTGGTTACCGGGGAGGGAAAACCACACCACAACAGGTTAGCTGGCGAAAGGTTTCAAGTAGGTTTCTTTAAGTTCGGTAACAGTTTGATTTACCATTTTTTTTTCTACACCTCTTCCTGGTTCTCTTTTTTTTTTTTTTCTTTTTTTCTTTTTTTAAAAAAAAGTTTCATTTCTAACGTTTCATTTCTAAAGTTTCCAGCGGTTTTCCTTGATAGTCGCAAGTTATTTATTAATATCGAACATTTGAAAATTACGACTATAATGCTTGTACCTCCATCGGATTGTTGTCTAAAATTTAAACGCATAAAATGTATATTCATCTTAAACTGTAAGTTTTCTACTGTGCGAATTGATAACCAATAATATAGCGAGCTGTAAATTACACTTAAATTGTCTAATTTAAGTCGACTGGGCAAGAAGTCTGCCTTGTTGGAAAAGCTCATTGTAATGCATCTTCAACGCTTTGTGTATAATAATCTGGCTGGCAAATGGTTAGTGAAAATATTTTTTCATTTTAATGTCTGTAGGAAGTTATGATTTACTGAATTGGTTATATTGCCATTTATAGAGGCTATTATTTGAGGCGAATATTATCAAGAATTGAATGGTCACATTCTACAGTCGTCATGGAAGGCATCTAAATCGTTTTTTTTATGCCGTTCTAGATTTTAATGTTACTGTTTATAACGTTGCTAACGCAATATGTAGTGGCCTCTTTTTATGTAAGAGTATGCTTTCAGTTGCGAAGTTAACGTCACTCTGATTCTGTTCTGGGGGGTTCGTCTTCTGATGGCTTTCCCAATTGAGATTAACTGGCGTTGCTAATCATATACTAGGTTGTAGCCAATTCACCGAAATGATGTTAACCATACAAGTTCGTGCTTGGTAGGACCGGGTGGGGGTTCTTCGAATATAATGGAAATGTTACACAAAACCCTGTTGTTTTTTTTTTTTTTTAATACCGTGAACTCGCACCACTTGTCAGAGACGACTCACTTACTCCCCCTTAAATGGTAAGGTATGCGAACCATTGTAAAATTGAGATAATGTAAGCGCTAACGGTGTCTGGAATGATGGTCCTACAAGTGTGTCACATTGACGTTAAAACCCTCGGTCGGCTGAAGGGCGGCGCTTTGGACTCGGAAAGGAGCGAAGTCATGGACCGATACAGGTACTTCATCCTCAATCAACGGCGTATGGTGGTGCTCGGCATCTTGCAGACTGCCTGCGCAGGTTTGTGCGTGGTCTGCGGTTTCATGGATGCTGCCTTCCGAAATAATACCGCCTTGAGTAGCACCAGGGCACCGCTGTGGGCGGGGATGGTAAGCATACCGCCAAGCAGACTTGTTACACGTACGGCTGATGACCATTAAGTCGATCTTTATCCATGGCGATGTTTCTAACGTATTGGTAGGCTGGCTTTTGTAAACACCACTAATCTGATCACTAAAGCATGTGAGTGTTTGTCTTGTAATGAAACGCTTATTTCAGGTAATGGCAATACCGGGAGTTCTGGCACTTCTCTCTTCCCAGAAAAAGCACCCAATATTGGTAAGCAATGAAGTTCAACTTGATGTGAACATCACCCTTAAGATGTGATTCGTCATAATTGGAAACTTCAATTCATGTGATCCTCTAACATTTACTGAATACTGTATTTTCACCATTTCACTTGGAGGAAATGCTGTAAAAACCCTACTAAATTACCTTTACACAAGGTCTGCATTGTTATGCCTGCCTGGGTGCTCAATTAGTGTTAAGAACATGGCAGCTGATGGAAATTTGGTTGTAACTGTGGTGATGTACCCAGGTGAATTCCATGATTGCCCTGTCTGTGTTCTCCTGCTTCACCACCCTCATTGTGGCTGTCTATGCTATCCTGACCCTGAGCTATGGTGAGGATGAGCTCTTTCACCCCAGTCATGTGACGATTCCCAAGGTGGTAAGAGCCTGCTGAGGCATTTCTCACTTTTAGAGATTTGTGTTCTGCTACTTGCTCTTAGACTTGGGTGTGCCTTGTCATGTAGCTTGTCAAATTTTTGTAAGGATGGTGGCTGACTTTAAAGGCCAGGGAATGATGGGCTAGCATTTAGACAAAGCATAGCTACAAAAGTGTATATTCTTGACCAAAGTGACAACTGAGCCTGGAAGAGAACACTAGTGAGACGTGTTATGACTGCCCGGTCAGTTCCTGCTGTGCGAAGCTGTGGTTTGGTGTAATGTCCTTTGAGCCATTTGCATGGCACAGCCTGTGAAGGGCAGACGCTGTGTGTTCCTGTCTGTCTGCACAGAAGTTCATCCTGAGCCGCATGGTGAAAGGAGCCAATGCCACCATGTTGCTGTCCTGCTGTGTGAGCGTCTTGCTCTCAGTGCACATCATCCTGCTGGGCTGCCGCAGCCTGCCCTTCTGTGGCTGCTATGACAGCAGCACTGGCCTGGTAAGCCCCCCCCCCCCCCATGGCTGAGGGGTGCTGCTCTCCTCAAACACCTTCATGGCTTCTGAAGATAATGGGTGATGGCTTTTGCTGACAACAGCCTAGTGTTGCTGCATTGTAATAATGACTACTTAACAGACTAGTCAACAGTATGTCACTTGTGCTGACTCCAGATTCTACTGTGGTGTAGGATTTCAGAAAAATCAGTCATGCAGGTTGGAGGGAGTGGTGCATTAGTCACCCTTCCTACTTTGAGGTGACCATAACACTTAATGAAATGCCTGGTTTAAAGCAGACTGTAGTACATGAAGCTTTGCTCTCTGGTTATTGACAGGAGACCTTCATCCCCCAGGATGAGTCCAACCTACAGACAGAGCTGATCTGCACTTGGCAAGGTGGTAGGGCTGGGCTTTGACCTTGTAAACTAGCAGCTAACTGGCTGAAAGATCAGACATTTTCCAGATATGAAGAATTTGGTTTGAGGACAACTTTGGTTTTTTCAGATCTTGGATTTAAACTGACTTCCTCAGGGTGAAATCTCAATGTCCCTAACACAAAGGGGGAAAATTCTTTGAATAACATTTTCACAGTACCAATGACCATGTCCTTGAGATTCCCATTGAGTGACCATGAAACTGATGTTCCTTTACTTCAGCAGGTGCAGATGACAGGCTTTTTAATTCCCCTGTGCAGCCTTCAAAAGATGCAGAAGAGGCAGAGCCTTCCAAACTTCCTCCTTACATCAGATTGGCCTGAAATGTGTACTCATTTTAGGCCACACCCATTTAGTCTTAAATTTGTGCTTCTTGAAGCCTTAATGTCTATTCTAAATTTAATGGATTTTTCCACTCATGGAGACTCAAGGTTTCTATGCAGGTTTTGTTTACCTTCAAAAATTTAATTTTGACCAAACTTCCACTTTGAAATACAATGGAAGAGTATTAAATTTAACCTTTTACCTGATGTGATCTGTGTAAATTGTGTAGAATGATGGTTCACTGGATTTTAAATTTGCCATTTTGATGGCAGTGTAGTATGTACATACTGTAACGTATTGCAAAGCGTGCCATAGAATACTGAATGAGCTCTGACTATCAGAGGTCCAGCGTTCTTAGACTCTGTATAGACTACTCTTTCTGAGCCAGAATTTTAAGATTGCATCTGTCAAGTTGCTATCCTGCTTAATAAATTGATTTTTAAATTTGGCAGTGATTCTTTAGTGCTTCATGGGTTGCACATTGGAATCACCACACCATTGACATTTTCCCTTGTGCAGTGGGAGACTGCTTATCAGAGACACAGGGGTGTCTGGACTTTGTACTGGGGCAGGGACACACCTGGCATGGGATGCTAAGCCAGTTGGACTGGGGTGGGGAGAACATGCTAATTCCACACACCCACAATGGAGGCATGAGGCAACAGTCCTAACAATTGAGTCACTGTACCTCCCTCTTGGAAACCTTCCTCATTGCAAAGAAATTTGCTAAACTTTTGATATGTAACTGTGTCCTATGTGCTGTTTTGAGCTTCCACCCCTGTATACAGCTCATTTTGTTAGGTTATACCAGTTACTTAGAGGAAAATCTTAAACTTGAAGACTGGATTCAATACTGGAGCTAATTTTGCCACATTCATGGCTGTGATTATGTGAACACCAACTGCTACTGTAGCCTGCTGTATTACTGCAAACTTTACTGCCCTAAAGTTAACATGCTTGTCAAATTGGCTATCAACCAATGCATGTTAATTCAAATTAACTGTGGTCTTTAATAGGAAAGACTACAAAAGCAGAAATCTAGCCATCTTGTAACTGCTCAGGTACACAAGTGGCAGTACAAGCCCAATGTGAGGGTACCATAGAGCACACATTCAGTATGAACAATTTAGAGATGCCTTTTATCCTGACTGCATAGCTGTGGCCTAAGGGAGGATATGTAAGTGACAGGGGAGAACATGCAGAATAGAGTAGAATTCCAACCTTGGACTGAGAAATTAAAGTGAAAAGGGAAGCACATAATTTCAAGAATGAGTTTTTAATGGAAAAAGCAGTAGGCCCACAGTAGTACAGCCAAGTGTGTGCTAGTAAAGTTTTAAAAAATGCTGATTACTACAAAAGTAACATGCACATTTCAATGAGATTTCAATAAGTAGGGGATGTTTTAAAAGAGGTGGAATGATTTCACAGGTATGCAGAAGTAGCACTTAATCATTAAGCACCCAGACAAAAAAAAAAAAACCTTGGCTGGTAATCAGTCTTAAACATCAGACGCAAAGGGAAAATATGGTTTATTTTGGATATTAAATCACAATATAAACTATTGGCCATATAATTGTAGTGATGCAAGTTTGATGCATTATTTCCAGTCCCAAATTACATTAAGTTACTTCATGGTGATGTCAAGGTAGGACAGTTTTGTCTCCACTGCCTTTCTCTGTTAAAAAAAAAAAAAAAAAAAAAAAAGCTGCAAATGTAAACATTTGACCCCTTGAGATGTTGAGGAAAGGTAAATTCCAGCAAAAGAATCAGGTCTATTCAAACCCCGTGTCATTTTTAGAGGAAATCATATATTTCTCAAAGGCTTACAATATCCTGAGAGTTCTGTTTTTTGAAGTTAAAAAAAAATGTAATTGCATTACTTGTTTGTCCATCCTTATGATGTCCTTATCCTTATGCAATTAAAGCCACAGTGCCAGCTGTGAATAAAATCAGTTTCATAAAACTGTCACTAATGAGCTGTATCAGTACATGGCACTTATCCCAAGCAGAGGCTCCGCTCTTATGCCTAGACTTCCAAGCCATTACGTATCAAATTATAAATAAGGCTTAATGCAGTTTAAATTCAGTTTGGGATAGGCCTCTTTACTAACAGCACCAACGGCCCAGCAGATCATAAGCATCTCACCTCTGGCCAGTCACAGTCTTTTAAGCAACCACCTGTTCACGCTCTGTCACAGAGAAACGCTTAAACTCAAGACGCCTAAGGAAAAGCAGTATGGACTGCTGCTCCAATACTTGGACAGAGATGTGAAGCATGCAACTTGTGACTGGAGCTCAGGTTCCTGCACATCCTGGTGTCACTGACACCTTAAAGGGTCACCAACTTGCAGATGACTCCTCCAGGGGGCACATTAACATCTCAATGTTTTTGGAACCATCACACAGTGAAGGGTCACCCTGTTTATCACTGCCCAAATAAACAGTAAGGGCAGACCCAAGCCAAACAGACTGAGCATCTCATGTAGGGTGAAAAGCCTGACGCCATTCAGCAACTACAGGGACTTCTCTTCTCAGTCTTCTGGGGGACCACGGTCTCTCTGAAGAGAGGCTGGCTTAGCATCAGCGGTTTCTGGTTCTTCAACCCCTGTGCCACCATGGTGAGGATAGCCTCCACATGCTCGGCATTCTGTGGGTTTTTGGCAGATGTCTCAAAGAAGGGCATGCAGTGGGTCTCGGCGAATTTCTTTGCCAGGTCGGTGCTGACGCTGGTGGAGTCTCGTAGGTCCTGCTTGTTCCCGATCAGGATGCGCGGCACCTCCTGGCCCCGCGAGTGCTGTCGGCACTCCTCCATCCATATGGGCAGACTGTGGAAGCTGCTGGCATTTGTGATGTCGTAGACAAAGAAGATGGCATGTGCACCACGGTAGTAGTGCTGCACCATGCTCTTCCGGAAACGCTCCTGGCCCGCTGTGTCCCACAGCTGGATCTAAGGACGTGGAACATAGATGAAAGACTGACAGTGAACAGACCAACCACAAAGAATGGAAGCAGACACAGTAAGCAGTTATTATAGGCAGACAGACCACAGGAAACCACTGGAGATTTCACTTCTTAAAAATTAAACATTACACCTAAACAAAAGCTGTGAAAACCGTTCAAATAAAAGGGCGGATTTCTGACATTTTCACTGGTCAGGCACATGTTGTATTTTTAAGTTTCCTTGTACTTTTGAGCAAGAGGATGAGTCACGACAGGCAGAGCTAGTTACATACACTGCCAGTTCTGCTATTTGAGCAACAAAAACAGTCACACAGTGATTCACTGAAAGTCAAACCATTTGATGGAAAATTAACTGTATTGCTTTTAGTTCTGCCATGCAAGGCAGTTACAACTTACAGAAAAATATTAATTTAAATGCATATTGGAAAAGAATCAAGAATGAAGATGCTGTGGTTGAGTGCAAGTGTGAGGAACATAGTGTTATGTAAGAACACTGGGGTAACTCTAATATGTGTTGATCATAAAAACATACTACGTGGCAAACATCTGCCATCTTCACTACATTTACATTTTTTTGTATGGAACAATTGGAAGCTAGAGTTTCCTATGACAAATTAAGGCTCTGGTTTTCCTACCTCTGTTCTGATCACCGTGTATGGGCAGTAGCATTGAGATTTTTTTATATAATACACCCTAATCAAAGTGCATGTGCATATAATCTTACATGAAACGCATCTAAACGACCAACGAGCAAGACATATAATGTAAACTATTACCAAATAAACAAACAGGACATATTCTGACTTGTCATGCAATTTGACTATTTCAATACAATGCGACAGTTTTATCCAATGATATGAAAACTATTTGTTAGCCGAAAGCACAAAAACGGAAGCTTCTCACTTGGTCAAAAATTCTTTTAAAAGGGGACTCTGAATTAAATTTAGTTTATCATCATTTTCAGCTAGCAAATTTCTAGTGTCTGCGTACTGAACAGCCGCACATGCATGCGTACGCGGTTATGAATCAAACACACGCTATTGAAAAGGTTTACAAACCTGTATTAAATTATAATCCGTCGAGTGAAATGACTGATTTTCAAAATGTTACGTCAGCAGACAATCGTTTGGAGTTGTCTGTCGATCGTTGACTGAAAGAGCAGTAACCAACTGTTTACCGTATGTCGCACACGTATACAGCATACACACACACATATATGCTTTATTTGACACTGCATGGGTATACAATTATGAAACTGAATCTAGGCTTTAATACTTGGCACGTTGCGGAACACAGATTACGCAAATATTTCACAACATCTGTAACAAAGACTATACGTAATATTGGCGTTGATTTTAAAAAATTTTTTTTAACAGTCTAACCGTCTTCCGAGAGCCTGCAGCTTGTCATCACAACGCGATACAAACCAACCTTGATTTTCTCTCCTTCGACTTCGATGCATTTGTCCCGAAAATCAACGCCGATGGTGGCCTCGGTTTTGCCCGGAAACCTGCCGGTCCATAGCCGGTAGGTAAGACACGTCTTGCCTACTCCGGAGTCTCCGATCACTATGATTTTGAAGACTCGCCTTACGGACAGAGATGTGCTTAGTTCGAGAGAGGACTCTGTCTCTGACATACTCGTTGCACTAATACTGCTTCTTAGGAAACTTTACGGCACCTCTAACTTTATTTACTATTCACAAGCAACGTGCCCTATACATCGAACCCATTAGACATGCACAGGCCACTGACATGCCAAAGTTGCTCTTGCGATCAAAAGGCTACACCCCTTCATCGCTGAGCTTGCGAGAATGAGGAAGACTCTCTGTAGTTATCAGGACCGATGGGCGTTTCAGCTCAAGGCATTTTACTAAATGGGAACGGCCGGCGGAAGTCACTAAACTAAAAGTACAAACGTGATTCACTAATTATAATACCACACCATTAACTGTAAGTTGCACAAATTGTACAAATTTTCAATAAACGTTGCATGAAGCTTCAAATGCACAGAAATAACCAAATTGTAACGTTTACCCGCGGAAATCCTCACCCCAAGGTGATAATGTCAATGTTTACCCTGAACGGTACCACGTCCCATCTGTCATTAATGTTTAGCTTATCCAGTGATGGTCAGGGTGTATCACAGCATTTCTTTTGGCGTCATCCTACTCATCTCAGCATTTCTTTCACTTCTCAAGCCGAGGTCAACTGAACTGATGCGTCAAGCACTATAAGGAAACCTGAATCACCATGCCAAGGCTGACTTTGACGTTTCTGCATTAACCGTTTACTATCAACATAGTGGCAATTAGTACTAAGATATCGAATAATTCCAGGACAATTATTAACATAGTCTGAAAACGACTTCATTTGTTTGACTTGGTTTTGAAAGGTGCCCCTGCCTTTCACTATATCACATTTCACCCGTAGTCTTGCTGTAAACACAGTTTAAATATAAGCTTTGGCCAGTTCCAAAGTCCAGGACTTGCTCGTCCAAATCGTCCAGCGAAATGGCTGTAAGTATGGTTTTTTATCCGTTTCTCAAATAAAATATATAAATTAATAGTGCAATTTCGGTTTTTAAAATGTTTCTGAGTATATAGATCCCCCCAACAATGAAATGTATTAAAATATAATAATATTATTCGGCTGAAGTACAACAATTACTTTGTAGCTAAAATGAAAACATGTTATTAATAAATATGTATGGTGTGGTTAATAAATATTCAGATAAAGTACTATTTTTATTTTGAAATTATGATTTAGTTGTTTTAATATCCATTACCAGCAGTATAGGATCATCAAGGACCCGGGTAGTTAGGGAATTCTTTATGTAATTTATATGAAATGAAGGGGGAAAAATGAACATACCCTGGCTAACAGGTTAACATATCTGCTTAAGGTAATTTTTAAACATGCTCTCAGTGAGCCTCATTTAAGCATGAAATTGAGATCACATTTTTCATGTATGTTATCAGGCTAATGGAATAGTCATAGATCACCTGGGACTTGGAAGAATAGTATAATTACTGATAGAGAACGCCAGGTCCCCACAGCTTCTAGTTGAGGGTTTGAATTTAGGACTGACTCCACATGTGATCCTGGGTCAACATTGGGTTCTCTTACACCCCAATGACACCCTGTTCAAGGAAATGCACTAACTTTGCACAGCACACACTGTGGGAGCTAAATGTGTGTCCTGCACTGAATGTACCCTGTACCAGATAGGGTTCAGATCACTGTGACCATCACTGCACAGGTAGTTCTTAAATACTTATATGGATATGTACATCTCTGCCATATCATTTTCCATTATACACTTTGTGTCAGGTTTTTAAAGGAGTGGAACTGGAGCCTCCACCCAGAGAACTAAGAGTCGAGTTTGAGATTCTCTTCACCTCCGAGTCAGTGCTGTTCCTGGCACAGCTGGTTTCCACCTTCCAAGAAGAAGTTGACAAGGTGAACATATAGAAATGGGAAGCTTAGTTCTCTGGCCCTTCGTCTCAATTTTCCTTAGATGACTCTGTGCATGGTCAAAGTAAATTGATGTATATATGAATATAATTTAAAATTATTCTGGAAATTTATCACTGGGAGTTTTTCTTTTATATTCTTCAGAAAAGTATAGCGTGCTCGCCAGCAACCATCAAATAGTTATGACCTTCAGAATTCAGAAGGAAGTCATTAAAGCTGATATTTCTTTGTTGCCTTGCAGATACTCAAACAAAGAATTGCTAGGAAGGTCCACCTCAGCTTGATGGGGAAACTACCAAATTTCCTGAATGAGACCACCCACATACGTAATGACCAAACATGGAGGGTCCATCCTGTACCCAAGCGTTTACAAAGGAGACACGTGGACATAGGAGACCTGGCACCGTGTGACACACAACGTTTCATACAGGGCCTGAGTTCGCCTGCACAGGGAATTCAGGTATGAGGAATGGACAGTGTTACTGTAACTGCCCATTAATACACATTAGTGTTAAACTGAGTAATACAACCTAACTAGAGCAGAAAGGTGGTAAAAGAAGTTCCAAGCTTTTTTAACTCCTGATACCCACCCCAAAAAAAATAACAAACCAAAAAAAAAAAAAAAAACAAGGTGAAAGGATTCTTCCCACATCCCATCAGACGCAGGAAGTGAAGTTTGTAAATTGCGAATAAGCTGATGATGAAGTGTTGATAATGTCAGATTTAAGTCTGGGGGGAATAGAGAGGCAGTTGCCATAATGCCTTTCACTGCCATTTCCTGGATACAGTCCAAGACCAACATGTAATTTGTTCCAAACAAAAATGTAACAAATATGATATTTAAGCTCCTGGAATCAGGCCGATGCTTCCGGTATTTAGCGGTTTGTTTATTTAGCAAGTTACTCTTTTTTTGTTAAACGATTTCCCCTGTGGGCTTTGTCTTCACCAAGGTTGATTTTGATGATGGAAATTGTCCCACATATTACAATCAGATTAAAGGCCTTTACAATGTTTACAAGGCTGTCAACAATCAATTTCATGGTGAGTGATTCAACTTGTTCATTTTGTCGTTTAAGGATTGAGGGCTATGCTCTAATACAGGCTTCTCATCCTTTTTGACCGCAAGGCCTGTGTATTTATTATGAAGTATAATTCTCCAGACCACTAAAAGGCAGTCACATCTTACTTGTGGCCTAGTGGCTGAGGAACAACGCTCTAATGCACTCTGGAATTTTATAATTTTCTTTATCTCTATGTGCAGTCGAAAGCTGAGGAAACTTTTTGTTACAGTCTGAATGAATATAACTGTAGTGTCCAGCTGTGACTCCTTTACATCACCTTCTCAGATGCCCCACCTATATCCCAAGCCCCAGTGCTCATGCTCCGTCCCCGTGCCTGGAACATGGTGGAACACAACATGATGGTACAGAGTGTGTGTCGTCAATTGCCTTTCAGACTATCCCGAAGTCTGGCACTCAGGTACACCATCGTAATCCAGACGTCTCCCTCCAGGTCAATGGCAAGGAGGTGGCAGGCCCGCTGTTTGATTTTGGCCTGCTGATATTCCACTGTGGGAAGCTGCTCTTCCAGAATGAGAGTGGACCGTTCTTCTACCTGTCTAAGGTGGCATGCTGAAGTTTGTTTTCACATCCTAAAGGATACTACACATTGTATGTTAACAAGGCCTGTGTGTTGAACTTCAGGTGTAAATTTCCTATATTTTAGTTTTATTATGAATCTTTATCTTAAGACTAGATGCAATCAAGATAATTTTTCTATTTTTTTATTGTATCTGTATCAGACATTTATGATATTCTCTTTTTTAATTGTGTACAGCACATTCTCCTGGGTTGATATATGATTTCCAATAAATATGAGCTCTTGTACTTACATACTGCACACTGTTTGGCAGTTTGAGACACACACACAACAAGCAACTCAGATAGCCCAGTTTGTCTAACTGCATGTCTGGAGCAGGTCCACACAGCATGGAGAGAACAGAAAGAACATGCAAACTCCACATGCAGAGAGCAGAGGTGGGACTCAAACCCCCAACCCCAGATGTGTGTGCTACCCTCTGAGCCACTGTGCTGATATTCATGCACCAGAGAGCAGAGGTGGGACTCAAACCCCCAACCATAGATGTATGTGCTAGCCTCTGAGCCACTGTGCTGATATTCAATGCACAGAGAGCAGAGGTGGGACTCAAGTTTCCAACCGTCTATGTGTGTGCTAGCCTCTGAGCCACTATGCTGATATTCATACACTCAAATGGACAAACATAATAATGATAACCAATAAAATTCCATTTTTGTTTCTTCACATAGATACAATGATATCTCACAGTTGAAAAGGAACATTACATTTCTTTTTAATGCCTCCTTATCATGGATTATGATATAATGGTATCTAGAACAGAGTGAAATAGAATGACAAATGATTTAAGCTGTACACCATTTGTTGCTTTACTTACAGGTTGAGAGTTACTTGGAGGCACGGCTTTGGAACAGCATATTCCTCTGGGTAGAAGAGAAGGTGGGCAAAAATGATTGATTTACCAACAGGATAATATTGTTGCTTCTCCTCTTCCTCAGGCAGATGTTCTGGATCTTTGGTCTTTTAAACATATTGACTGCCAAGGGTGTGTTTTTAGATTCAGCAAGACCTTCATTGTCATTGTGTTTACAAGCACAATGAAATTAGTAGTTGGATTTTGTCTTTTCGATCATGCTTATTTGTTCAAGTATACTTTTTATTGTCACGTGTTCCAGAGAACACAGTGAAATTCTTTTGCCACAGTTCTAGGGGAGGAGACAGGGCATGGGGGGGTGGGGGGAGGCAAAAACACAGTACAGACTTAGAACAATACAAGCAATACAGTGTAAACACCGACAGCAGGGTAATGGGGGACAAGGCAGTGGATAGATATAAGGTAGTGGAGAAGATGGGATAGTGCAAATATACACAGAACTGGCAACATGAAAATTTGTTTGGCAGGCAGTTGCTTTAAAGAACCCTAAAATGTTTTAGGGTGACCTTTTCGACACCTGGTGGCAGTACTGTCACCACATGCTGATATTTGCATGACACAGGATGAACTCTACCTCCCACCCTGATCTGAATGCTTCTCTTGCACTCATCTGCACATGCATATTTCCTGTTGCAGCTTGGACTGCCAGTTGGCTGCATCAAGGCCACCGTCTTGATAGAGAATATCTTGGCCACTTTTGAGATGGATGAGATCCTGTATGAACTGCGGGAACACTCTGCGGGCCTCAACTGTGGAATCTGGGATTACTCTGCATCGTTTGTCAATAAGTTTGGTGAGAATCCAAGTCCTGCTTGGCTAGGTTTTCATAATAACTACTTGCTAATGACACAACCATGATGTGTCCATTTTAACAATCCATTTAAATCAGGGATCCTCAGTTCTACCTGAGCAGGGAATATCAGAATATACACATAATATAAAGGATATAAGCCATGAACATAAATAAGGTTGAAGGTTCATTATTTATTTAGACTTGGTATGACTGAATTTAATTTGAGCTTTTGATTCTTGGACATGATGCTAAGTTTGTTCTTAAAGAAGGTTTCTTAAGGCCTTCATTTTTTACTTCAGCTGCTCGCAGCCTTGTTGTGGACCCTACCTCCAGTTTGACAGTAGTCCTTGAGATGGACAATCTCACATATTCCAGGTGACAGACCAGCTTTCCTGCTCCCTGACCGCAGCAAATACGTGGACATGGAGAAACAGTTTCTCAAGAGCTACATGGATCTGCTGGTTCAAACATGTCATCGGCGTGGGGCTTTGGCTACTGGGGGCATGGTAGCGCTGTTGCTGCCACCAGAGGAGATAGACAGTGACCTCTACAGGAAGGTCTTGGCCACTGTCACCAGGTATACAGCAGGCCCCACCGAAACATAGTATTTCTCAAAAAAGGACGCATTGAGACAATTATATATGACAATTTAATATTAATTGTACAATTCTTTATTTTTGTTTAATGATTTTGTAATCTCACCTTGACTGTATCTAACAGAGATTTCCTTTTTAGGTTAAAGATGTTGGAAATTAGAGCTGGAGTGGATGGATTTATGGTCTATGACCTGGACTTGATTGAGCCAATGCAAAAAGTAAGTGGTGTACTACTTTTCACTCTACGTGTGCAGTGTTGCCATAAGCTAAGACATTTTTTTTATCATGTAACCAAAAAGTCATTCTTGGCACTGAGATTTTTTCGCTTCATTTAAATATAATGCGAGTTATTTCATGCTTTTATTGCTGTGATCTTGTAAGATGGCAAAGTTCATTAACATTAATGTGGAAAGAAATGTTATCAGATAAGTGCCGAAAATTTCCCAGAGCTTGCCATAAATAGGTTATTTAGAACAACATTAACAGCATTTCCTTTTTTTAAATTTGGTTTATATTATTAATAATAGTGTTTTTTCGATTAACATTGCAAGTACAGAGTAAAAAAGACAAAATGAAAAAACAAATTTAAAAAAAGTCTTTTTGTTCCTTTTTCTCTTTCTTTTTTTCCTTTTTTCTTTGTGGGAGGGTGTGTGTTTGTGTGTTTGTGTGTTTGTTAAGAAGAGTTAAGGAGTTCTATTCCAGATTTATGTAACAAACTGGTATGTCTTTCTAATGTGTTGTAGTTTTTCAAATGTAATGTATTCTGTGAGAAGATTTTTCCATTGTTGGATGCTTATACAGTATTTGGACTTTCAGTTAAGTCAGATAGTTTTTTTGGTGATAGTTAGAGAAATCAGTAAACATAAAAATCCTTTACTAGGGAGATTGATCTGTGTTATAATGTCAAACAAGCATAGAGATGGGGTTAGTGGGATCCTACAGCTCAGAATAGATGATAGTGTCTGAGTTGCTGCTGAGTTAATGCTGTAGATTAACCACATTCATCTCTAGCTGTTCCAGATACACAGCCATGGAGACAATCAGCTGCTTGAGCTCCGTGATGACTTGACAGTGACCTCTACTGATCTACTCACCATGCCAGCTGTAGGTCTGATGGTGACTCAGTCGGAAGCCATTTTGCATAACTGACAAGTCAGGCACTGACTTGTTATGGTGTCTGCTGAGCATGCGACTAACCGCTCTGGGAGATACTAGGAAAAATTCTCTCAACTTGTCCCAGTTGTAAAAGCATACCTTTTCTGTCCTAGCTAGTAGATATGACAGGCAGTTTGAATTCTCATAGCTTAAACAGAGAATTGACTAATGGAAATGACATCTTATTTTAGGGCGGAGTGACTCTCTATGGACTCAAATACAACATTGCAGTGGGAATCCTTTTTATTGAGGCATGGTTGACAGGTAACGTTTTTCCTGTAAATAAGTGTTCAGCTTTTTTATGTGTGGTTGATGCACTGGAAAGATTGTAGGTACTAGTTCCATGTGAAGCATTGCTGTTACAACCCCAAATCAGAAAAAGTTGGTACGGTATGGAAAATGCAAATTTAAAAAAAAGAAAACGCAGTGATTCTTAAATTTACTTTGACTTTTATTTTATTGCAGACAGTATGAACCCAAGATATTTCATGTTTTGTCTGGTCAACTTCATTTCATTTGTTAATATGATATGTTATGATATGTTAATATGATATGATAATATGTTAACATCCATTCTTGCATTTCAGGCCTGCAACACATTCCAAAAAAGTTGGGACGGGGGCAATTTAGGGTTAGTAATGAGGTAAAAAAATTTTACAATGATGTGATTTCAAACAAGTGATGTCCGCTGATGATTGTAATCATGACTTGGTACAAAAGCAGTGTCCATGAAAGGCTGAGTCATTGAGGAGCAAAGATGGGTAGAGGATCTCCAGTTTGTCAGCAAATGTGTGAGAAAATTATTGAATTGTTTAAAAACAATGTTCCTTAAAAAAAGATTTGAAGGGATCTGCATATTGCTCCCTCTACAGTGCATAATATCATTAAACAATTCAAGGAATCTGGAGGAATTTCAGTGTATAAAAGGGCAAGAGCGCAAGCCTAAGCTAAATACCCGTGATCTCTGATCCCTCAGAAGGCACTGCATCAAGAACCGTCATTCATCAATATAACCGCAGGGGCAAGGGATTACTGTGGCAAACCTTTGTTAAGCACTACAATACTGAGTTACATTCACAAATGCCACCTAAAACTTTACTGTGCAAAAAAGAAGCTTTGTGTTAACCATGTCCAGAAGTGGCGTCGACTTCTCTGGGCTCAGAGGCATCTGGGATGGACCATCACCCAGTCGAAATGTGTATTGTGGTCAGACAATTCAGTATTCCAGATCTTTTTTGGAAGAAGTGGACGCCGCGTGCTCCGGACCAAAGACCATCCAGACCATCGATCAGCAACAAGTCCAAAAGCCAGGGTCTGACATGGTGTGGGGTTGTGTCAGGGCCGTTGGCAAAGGTAATTTATACAGTACTGTGCAAAAGTCTTAGGCAGGCAGTGACGATTATGTTTAAATCATGTTCATGTTGGTGTAAAACTACGACTTCAGGTTGGTCAAAGTGTGTCAGTTTACATATTTTTAAACATCTCTTCATTTCACCCCAGAATATACAGTTATTATCCAACATACCTACGTACTTAAAGAAATTAACTAGGAGTGCACCTTGTCTGACTAATTAAGACCTCATAATGTGAATTAGCTAGTTAAGTTAACGAAGCTGGTGGTGAAAATTAAGAAATGCATGGAATGGCTGAGGTTCTTTCAAGGAGAGGTTTGGGAACGAAAGTTATGTTATTCGAGCCATCCAACCAGATATTGGTAATATTTTAGAGAACAGAACAAACTATTTTTACTAGTTTTTCCATTACTCTTAATTCATATATATTCTAATGTTGAACTGTGTAATTTTTTTTTGTCTAAGCAAAAATACAATTACTGCCCAGATAAATGGCCTTAAACATTTTCTTGAACTGCCTAAGACTTTTGCACAGTACTGTACTTCTGTGATGGCAGCATTAATGTAGAAAAGTACATTGAGATTTTACAGCAACATATGCTGCCTTCAAGATGACATCTTTTCCAGGGACGTCCATGCATTTTTCAACAAGACAATGCTAAACCACATTCTGCACACATTACAAAGACATGGAAGAAGAGGGTATGGGTACTGGACTGACTTGCCTGCAGTCCTGACCTGTCCCCTGTAGAGAATGTGTGGAGAATTTTGAAATGAAAAATACGACAATAATGACCCTGTACTGTTGCACACCTTAAGACGTGTTTGCAGGAAGAATGGAACAAAATAACACCTGAAACGCTTCATCTCTTGGTATCCTCAGTGCCAAAACGTCTTTTAAGTGTTGTGAGAAGGAATGACAACATTACAAAGTGGTAAATGCTTTACCGTCCCAACTTTGTTTGGAATGCGTTGCAAGCCTGAAATTAAGGAATGGATGTATATTAACATGAAATGAAGTTGACCAAACAAAACATGAAATATCTTGGGTTCATACTGTCTGCAATGAAATAAAAGCCGAAGTAAATTTAAGAATCACTGTGTTTCTTTAAATTTGCATTGTCTGTACCGTCCCAACTTTTTCTGATTTGAGGTTGTATATCTCTAGCAAATATAAAGGTTTCATTGTGTCAATAAGTGTACAATAAGACTTTTCTCCCCCATCTGGTTAGCTGAAGTGGTGTCTGACTTATCCTAAAACTGGCAATCCTGATCAGGATCTCCTATCTGATGGGCTGTGCTTCCTGGGAGACACCAGGCTCACTGTGACTCTGTACAGAATAAGCTGTTATGGAAGATGTATGGATGTTAGGCAACTATGTAATAATTTTAAGAAACCCTCACTTTGGCCCATTATGAACAGATTTTGTTAGTAATAACTTCAGATGGTGACCTATTTGCACAGTATTGGAATGCTGCTCACTGCAGGATGCGAGTTCACCTCTGTACTGCTATCCTTTCACAGGCCGAGGGCATTTTTTCTACCGGGGCCAAGTGGAGGATTCGGCCACCGCAGAAATCTCTAGATCCCAGGCAAACAAACAAACACAGAATTCAACAGAATGATGTTGCCAAAATGAAAATATGAAAATTAATCCAGTGACTACTTGCTTTTGAGAGCAAAAAGTTCTCCTTGCCTTTCAAGATTGTTCCGTATTTCCTGGTCACCATTTTGTTGGACTACCCCGTACTTTCACACACCTGACATCTGTTGGATGCACCCAATCATCTTGTAGCTCCCTGTAGCTGATGGCTATCAGCCTATAGCTCCTTAAGTCCATTTAGCTCATGTTGCTGTTGCTGTTGCTGTCACAGGTATGGCAGTGGATTCGACACCAGGTGAGGCTAGAAGACGATGAGAAGGTGATCACCAGGGCGTTGGTGAAGAGCCTGACAACAGAGATGCTGGCAGAGCTGAGGGTGGAGAAAGTGCGCTGCTTCAGGTGCACCTACACACAGCACATCATCTGCCAGAGGATAAGTTAGACTATAACCATAAAGTCTGCTCTGGTTAGCAGGTTCCTGTCCCTAGTATAGCTCTAGATGTACTACTGGTCAAAAGTTTTAGAACACCTCAGTTTTTATGGAAATGCACACAGCTTAATGTCGTAATGTTTTATGAAATCAAGGCATAGAAGAAGTAAACAACGGAAAATTAAAAAATAAGTCAAGGAATCATTAAGTGTACAAAATTTTATTAAAATTGTTGATTCATCAACATAGTCACCTTTTGCTGATGTAACAGCCAAACACGCATGTGGCATTCTTTCTGTAAGGAAAATCAAATATTGGTTAGAATGATCTTACCAAAACCGTTGCAGAAGTTCCCACAAATGTGTTGCACTTGTAGGTTGCTTTCCTTTCACCCTTCTGTCCAGTTCATCCTAAACTAACTCAATGGGGTTTAAGTCTGGAGACTGTGCTGACCATTCCATGTTTTGAAGTGTACCTTCTTGTTCTTTTCTGTTAACATAGTTCTGATGTCGCCTAGAGATATATTTTGGGTCATTGTCTTGCTGTACGATGAACCACTAATCTACTAGACGCAGACCAGAAGCACGGTGCTGTAAAATGTTGTGGTAACCCTTTTGATTCAGAATGCCAGTCACTCAGTGCAAGTCACCAACTCTGCCTCCAGCAAAAGAACCCCAGACTATCACACTTCCTCCTCCATGTTTGACAGTTGGTGTCACACACTGAGGAACCATACTTTCACTAACTCAATGGCGTACAAACACCCTGTGTGATGAACCAAAGATTTCTAATTTTGATTCATCAGTCCATAAGACTTTCCGCCAGTCTGCTGTAGTCCACAGCCAGTATTTCATGACCCAGGCAAGCCTCGCTTTCTTATTTTGTCCTTTAAGAAGTGGCTTTCTTACTGCCATTCACCCTGTCAAACCTGCAGCACAAAGTCTCCTCCTCACAGTAGAAACTGAGACTTGCTTTTTTCAACCACTGTTAAGCTGTGCTTGAAGCTGTTGTGCTGTGAGGTGCCTATCACGCAAGCTGGTGACCCTCAGAAATTTGTCTTCTTATTGGATTGTGACTTGTGGTCTGCCAGATTTCTTCCTATCAGAGTTTCTTCCAGTTTCCAATTGCCTTTGGATTGTGTAGGACACTGTACTCACTTGTTTTTCTTCGTCCTCACGCATGCCTGCAAAGCTGTCTCCATTCGTTTCGATCGAGTGCAACTTCCGGGGTAACATTGACGATCTTCATGTCTTAATTTATCCGGTCCATCCAGCGTTTCTTTGGCCTTCCACGTGGGTGCTAGCCTTCAGGGTCGAGACGCAAAGCAGTCTTGGCCACCGAATTTTCGTGACTCTGTGCAATGTGTCCGTATCAGCACAGTCTAGCCTCGTGCATCTTCTCCACTATCAACGCGATTCCCAGGCATTTCCGCCCATCAGTGTTTGTGACGTGGTCCCACCACGTCAGGCTGAGGCACCATCGAAGCATCCGCATTTCCATTGTGCTTAAGGGCCTGCTTGTGCTTTTCAGCAGCCGGCCCTCATTCTGATCTGTAGAGGGCAACCAGGCACACGACAGTCTTGTATATCTTCGCCTTTAGGCGATCAGGCGTACGACAGTCGCAAAGGACGCCGGTGCATTGTCTCCATTTTGCTCATGCTGCATTGATTCTCGAACGTACGTCAGGAGTGATGTCACCATCGCTGCTGATGGTCGATCCAAAATACTTGAATTTGGTGACCTTCTTGAGGCTTTCACTGTCCACACTGATGGTCCCGTTGGTCTGTGGGCCACTCTCCATGTACTCGGTCTTTTTGATGCTAAGCCACATGCTGTTTTTGTTAAGGCGTGTCTTCCACCTTTGCGTCTGCCATTGCAGATCTCCTTGGACTTCATCTGCGAGAAAGATATTTTTGGCGTAAAGGAGTGTCCACGGATGTGGAAATTGCAGATCTGCAGTAATCGTATCCATACAAAGGACGAATAGAAGTGGCTAAAGAGCTGAGCCTTGGTGTATGCTGCGTTGATGGCAAAAGGTCGTTAGATTCCAACAGGGCATCAGATGACTCTGGTGACATTTCGATAAAGGAGTTTCACCCAGTCGACATATGCTTCGGGGATGCCATGTGAGTGGAGAGCGTGCCATATGAGTTCGTGTGGGGCCCGGTCGAACACCTTCTCCAAGTCCAGGAATGCAACATGGACTGTCTTGTTCTTCTTCCAGTGTTTCTCCAGGAATAGCTGGGCGGCATGTATGCCGTCGGTTATTCTGCAACCTTTGACGAATCCACATTGGTTAGGTGTGATGGTAATGATTTCTCGGAGACGGGCAACGAGGATCCACTCAAAAATCTTCATGGCGTGGCACAAAAGGCAGATCGGGTGATAATTTGAGCATTCGGCCACATCGCCTTTGCCTTTCCAGATGGGCACCTTCATACTGGTCAACCAGGCTGCTGGAGCTTCGCCATCATCAAGGATATGGTTGAAAAGCCTGGCAAGAAAGCCAGCGCCGCATCGACCGAAGAGCTTCCAGACCTCAGCTAGAATGTCGTCGGGTCCAGTTGCTTTTCCATTCTTCATCTTCTTTATGGCAGCTTCGACTTCTGGAATGGTAATTCGTGGTATTGGTCCATGGTGGGGGGCAGCGCTTTGGATCAGCAGGTGTGGAAATTCTTCATTGGAGATACTTGAGAAATGCTCCAACGCTGAACAATGGCAGGTGGATCACGCAAGGCTTGATTGTTGACATCCTTGATGTATGTAACTTGGCCGATGTTCTGCATCGAGCGGTGGCGCACGTTGGTGAGGTGGTAGATTTTGTTGGCTCCGGTGGGCGTGTCCAGCTCTTTGTATAGTTGGTCATAGTGCATGGCTTTTGTTGCCACCACTGCTCGCTTCGCCGCTGATTTCAGGGTTTTGTACCGTTGGTAATCTGCACCATCGCAGGATTGGAGCCATGTCTTGAATGCCGCTTTTTTCTCCTTGATGTTTTGTTGCACTTCTTTATTCCACCACCATATTTGCTTGTTGATGAAGCGCCTCTCAGGTTTTGTCTTTCTGAGGATGGCTGCAGCCACTTCACGGATCTGACCAGCGACATCATTCCAGATGGCAGTCGCAGGGTGGTTGAAGTCTACCGCCACTGTGCCAAGGGCATGGCACTAGTGTCTCGTTGCACTCTGGTATATGCCACCATTTGATCTTCTCCACCGTTGTTAGTCATGCTCATTGTTGTTTGCCGAGGTCAAGCCATATCTTCAGAATGAGCAGGTGGTGCTGGGGGGCGAGGTTGGTTGACGGGATAACTTTTGCATCAATCACCAACTTCAGATCGTGCTGCCGTACAAGCCAGTAATCAATCTGGGTTGCCCGTCCACCACTGGTGTATGTGATGAGGTGGGCCGACTTCTTAAAGAAGGTGTTGGCTATGGCGAGGTCGTGTGCTTCCGCACAGCCCAGCACACGGTCGCCATCCTTGTTATGGGTCCCATATCCATGGCCTCCATGCAACCGTTTGTATCCGTCACGCTCCACTCTGACATGTCCATTAAGGTCACCGCCGATAACAATGTATTCTTTAGACCCAATCGATCGTAGGTGGGCTTCAAGGTTTTCCCAGAACTCGTCCTTCTCATTGGCAGGGCAGTTGATCTGTGGTGCATAGCAGGAAATGACCCACAGGGTGGCTGAGCCGGCGTCGATCTTGATCAACATAAGGCGATCAGACACTCATGACACTTCGACAACTTTGTCGTGGAGTTTCTCACCACCACGCTGATGCCATTCTGGGTCGTCCTTTGGTCATTGTAGAAGAGCTTGTACCCCTCGCCTATGTCTCTTGCTTTGGCTCCTTTCCACTTTGTTTCTTGGAGGCACACAATGTCAATGCAGCGGGTCTTTAGAATGTCGGTCAGTTCGCGGTTTCTGCCGGTCATTGTACCGATGTTGAGGGTACCAAGGCGTAGTTGGACTCGCTTCTTTAGCCCACTGTCCACTGGCGGGTAGCCCTTGCTCATTTCTCACGCCGTTCAGGTGGGTATGACGCGCATTGCCTATGGGGAGTGCCCTAGCATTTCATTCCAAGTTTTGAAGTGGCATTGCATGTTGATGCAACCGAAAATACTCCAACCAACACGTCTGACGTTGGACACCATCGCCGTTAGCCAACTTCCCAAAGGTCGTTGTTACCAGCTGGTACCACGTGGAGGTGGCGATTAGGGTTTGTCGGCCAGACACAGTACTCACTGGCACTTTGATTTTTTTTTTTTTTTTGCAATTTCTCTAAATTAAAGGCTATTAAACACTTCTAAGGGTAATAATGCTCTGTCTCATTTCATTTGTTAATTGCCGTTTTCTTGCCATTATCACTGGAGTTTACAACTTTCTACCGTGTAATATTGTCCAAATAATACTTCAGAGGGTGTAGTAACAGTCTGTTCCAACTGCATTAAGACAGAGGGTTTTTAAGTAATCAACAGAAGTTGAGACACCTCTGCAAATTGTTTGCTTCAACTTGCAAGGCTTAATTTACTGTAATTGCTGCAGAACATCTGTAGGGTGTAACCTATTAGCTGTTCCCTGAAGAACACCCATTTGTAATATTCTGAAATTTCCTTTTTTCAGTTTTTGCTAACCTGAACTTTAAATTTAAACCTCTGGCAGTTTACTGCTTACCTTTTCACCAATCTAGGTCATTTAAACTGATAAAATTTGAAGAAAAACTGGAAAAATGGCAGTGTTCTAAAACTTTTCACTGGTAGTATGTGTCAAAATGTTGGGGGATGCTGACTAAGCCTGCTCTCATTTTTAAGAAGGGACATGTGATTTACCTATGGGGATGAAGTATGACTATTCCCTTCTTTTTGGAATAAGAATTATAAACATTTTCCCAGTTACAAAGTAATATTAAACCAAGACATTTCAAACATGACAGCAGAACTGTAAGCTAAAAGAATCAAACGTTTAAATGAATCAACAAGTCATTCTAGTGAAAATGTTACCCTAGGGTCCCTCTCCCCCACAGAGGCAGGGCGATGCTGCACACTGCTGCACAGATGTTCCTGGAGGTGGTACAGAAGAGCGAGTTCCCAGAATTCCTCACCACTTACCTGAACCTGGACCACTCCTTCCTCAGGTCTCAGCATGAGCAGGAAGGGCTCCTCAAACACAAGCTCTAAACCTTGTGCATCCCTGAATAACAGAAGTATTACAAAGTGTAGCTTTGCGTGACAATAAATCCCTTGATCTCAGATTTGAGAACGTCTTACTGTAAAACTATTGCAGTGCTTCTTCAGTGAGATTCCCACTAAACATTTTTCACTACACTGCATGCTTGTAGCATGAAAAGCAGATTGCAGCACTGAACTACAAAAGCCACACGTAGAAGCTTGTCTTTTTAAAAGCTCTTTATTTTTAAAAAGCCCAGCTGTGCCACCTAGTGGACATTTATGGAAAGCAGTGGTTGTCAAAATACCAAGTGCCAGTAACCCTTTTTAGTGGGATCATGGAACCTTTCTTTGTGTTTCAATATTAAAGGACACTGGGTGGTTATGCAGTCTGGAAACCATTCATTTCTTTCCACTTAGAGGATTTTCTTGAATATGAGGAAAATTCTCACATGGAAGAGCAGCACTGTCAGATAGAGATGGTCTGCTGAAAGTACATTACTCCACATCTCCAGCAGCCTATTCACATGCAGTTCCATTGCCTTGATGAGTTTCTAGTCACATAAAACTACTCAAAGTTTTGACAGTCTGCTTATGGCCAAAACCAATGTGTCATAATCTACACTCTGGGAATAGGCTGGTCCACACATCCTACAAAACCTTACACACCAAATTCAAAAGCAACCCTACCACCACCCTGCCTACAGTCTAAAGTTAAAACAGAATCTGGATGCCAAAACTCTGTAGGATGAGCCGCTTTTGCAAGTGGAAATGGGCAATCCCTCTGAGAACATGCCAGAATAAACATGTTTTTTAAAAGTTTATTGCATTTTTTTTATTTGGTACCTTGTGTTTGGAAACAAAGGCATGTGTGTACAAATGAAAAGGAAAAACAAACTGATCTGGAACTGGGGGGGGAGAGGGGGGTGTCCACACTCCCTGAAAACATACAAAATTGAGACTATGCACTGACAGGGGAATCCTATGTGTGGGAAAAGATTCCAAACTACCGTTGTGTTCAGGTGCAGACCACTTTATGCAATTAGATGAGGCAGCAAATTCTGTACTTCAACCAGCTGGGTTGGGGGACTAATGTGAAAATGAACTGCATAAATTTCTCGGTGTCTGTGGTTCTGTGTATTTACAATTCAGGGTGCCATACACACGCTGCCACTGTCTGCACACCAACTCGACCGGCATTTCTGAGGGTAAAACCTAACCATCATATGACAAAACTCACTTCATTACAGATCTCTTATACTGGCCCTTTCACATTTTCGAGGAAAGGGAGCAAAAAAATTCAATGGGCACAGTAGCCAGCCTTAGTGCACTCCAAGCGTTCAGGGAACCCTTCGGTTCAAGATGTCCATGTTGAGCTTACATGGACCAGGGATCCAGTGCTGTGTTCTGTGAACCACTTTCCCAGGTACAATCCGGCTCCTGTTCAATGCTCTGTCCTGAGTTCATTTTTTTTGGCACGCACCCTCTCACAGCTGTCAGAACCTTTACCTGTTTTTAATAGAACTCTTTTATAAATTAAATAACATTAAAAATATGGGAAGCATACACAGACTACCATGCTCGACAAAACAGACCTGGTTCCACCCCATCAGAAAAGCCTGCCCACTGCCTTCACACCTCTTCCTGCTGTTTACAGTTTATTTTTAGTTAGAGAGTAGTCATCAAGATTTTTATATTTTTTTTTTTTAAAAAAAAAAGTAAAATGGCCATTTTATTGTCTCTTTCTTCTCCAATACAATGCCATTGTGTTCAGTCCAGGTTGCAGCCTTGCAGGAGATGTGACACTTAGGCCCCTCCCTCTGAGGTGCCTACAAACCGCAGCTACCTCCCCGCCCCCCCACCGCCCTCACATATCATTGGCCAGCTCCTCGGTCTCGCCGCACGTGTCACCATTGACCGCTATCTTCATATTCTCCTCGTAACCTGGTGGCATGAAAGCCAGTGCATATGGAAAGATCTTGTGACAGTCCATCCTGTAGGCCTCCGCCGCCAGCTTAGCGTCACCAAGGCTGCCATCGCGAAGGCTGCGCAGTACCTCTGCGCAGACCTGCGCAAACCAGGAAATGAAGGCAAGGGAGGAATAAACACACGAGTGAATGTCCTGACACCAGCAAGTCACCACTTATGTTTCTGCTGATACTGCAGTTATGGGTGGCGCACATACACACACTCGTTTGTCCCCAGTGCCGAGTGTAAAACAGCCCTACATAGGGCATTGATACATACTTCTGCCCCACGAACACCACCTTAAGTGTGGCTAAATAGGGCTAAATGGAACGTCTTTCAGCTTCTGCCACTCTACCTGAATTGTCCGGTTGCTGAGGGACTCATCCAGAGCCACGGCCAGCTCCACGGCCTTCTTCTCCGTCGATGAGTCCAAGTAGAACATCATTTTGGCAGCTGCGAGAAGAGATGTTTTAAGCTGTGCTGACATCATAAACCAGGAAAAGAGATGACGACCCAAAGCAGCTGAAGCAGAGCCCCACCCCCCACCTGCCAGCCTGTGAGAGATGGAGCTGGAGTGCTTGCTGAGGAAGGCCTCATTGAAACGCTTGGCGTTGCTCTCTCCAAAGAGGTGGGAGATCTCACGCTTCAGCACGCTGCTCACCGGCTCCGCCAGGCCCTTGCTCTCGGAAACTGCAGGTGGACCACAGCGCACCCATGAGCCGCCGGGTAAACCTGTCACACAGACCCTGAGCAACCAGCCATAACAGAAGCACAGCATACCTGCTTTGAAGAAGCGAACCACACACTGGTGAAGCCAGGGATGGTCTTTATTGATGGAGAAGGCTCTTTTTACCGACTGCAACATCAGCAAGAATTTCTCTGCAGGAGAAAATAATTGAATTCATGCTAGTTACAAGACCTTAGTCCCAAAGGGCCATCATAACCATCTGCTCCATAAACGCACCCTTGTCCTTCTCCTGCTTACCTTTCCTGAAGTAGATCTCAAACGCCAGGAGATGAGTCTCGATTTTACTCCTCACCAGCGTTTTCAAAGGGGTCAGGAATTTTACTGCCTCCTCCAGTGGATTGTCTACCTGTTGTTGCAGAGAGCAATGTGGAACAGCAAAGTCCTGGAGCCAAGCCTGCATATGTCAGACTTCCTGTGGCCCTGGCTACACCTCTACCCTCCCCCACACACCTTAGCCAGCTTCTCAGGGATGAGCTCCTCCTTGGGGCCACCAATCTCCTCGTCGTCGTCCTCCTTCTTCTTCTTCTGGTTCTTCAGCTGCTTCTCCTTCTCTGCATTCTTCTTCTCCTCCTCCAGCTGGGCCTTCTTCTGTGCTCGCCTCTGCTTGTTCCGTATCTTCTTCAGCTCCTTGTCTGAAAGGTTTGCTAGAAAAAAACATGGCATATGAGTCCATTAGATAAGGTACAGGACAGCGCCGCGAGAAGATGATGCCAGCGTGAAAGCCGACGGCGCACACCAGTGTCAGCCTCTAGCTCCTTGTTCTCGTCGGTCAGCGGGTGGTCGTGCAGAGTGAGGTAAATCTCAATGGCTGTCCGTGAGGCCTTGTAGTAGAACGGGTGCATGCGCAGCACATCCTCCAGCTTGAGCAGGTCCACATACGAGCGCAATGTCATCTTCCTCATGCAGTATGTGTGGAAGTCAAACTGGTCATCCGTAATCTCCACAAAATGCTGCCAGGGCAAAAAGGAAGCGTGGTTGGCCATGGGGATGTGGCGGCAGCGATTTGTTTGGTGCCAGTCGAGCCAGCACGTACCCGCTCGATCTCATGGCACTTCTTGAGCGCCTCGCCGTACTTGTTCATGGCACTGTAGGCCAGCGCGCATTCAGTCTGAAACCACATGCACTGCATCTCATTCAGGTTCTCCACTGCAGACGCACCCTCCTGTGGGGAGACATGCAATACAAATAAGTTCTGACCCCTCCAACTCGTATCTACAGTATTTCAACTGCGCTTTGACGCAGACTTTCGTTTGTCATATGAGGACTTGATGTAGATAGAGGTTTAAAAATGAGTAATAGAAAAGAGGTAACTATCTTGCTCTCCATTGGAAGTCGTATACCACAGGTGAAAGAACAGGGTCAGCCAATGTTCAGGACCACGGTCAATGGCCCAACAGTAATATGATGCTACTCTGCTGGTCACATGATTTGAAAGCATAACCTTCCATACAGATGAATAGAATGCTAACCCACTGAGCTACTCAGCACTCCCATAATATGGATTATTCTGCCTTCTCATTTTCTGAGAAAAATAAGAAAATTAGTTGTGCTGTTATACAAATACTAGTTAAATTTACTAAGCCCCATGTAAGACCACCAGTCGATGTTCTGAATCCCACTTAGTCTAACGACTGTAACCCCCTTTCCATCGGTGATGGAAGCAAGCCTGACCGTGACCCTAGCTCCCAAGGTCTGCTAATGATAGGTATTTGCGCAGTTTGTGTCAATTCTACATCACAAGTTCCTGGTTCTAGACCACCAACATTTCATTGTCAAACCAATTTTTTGACACCACTTCCTTTTTTGTTGGAAACACGTGGAACCAGTTCAAGCCCTGGCACAGTATTGGCGAATCCCTCACCCGGGTGAACTTGGAGCACATCTCCTCTGCCTCCTTCACCATTCCGGCCTTCAGCATGTACTTAGCGCACTTGGAGTTGATGAAGCGGTCTGCCGTGTCCAGCGCCTGGGCTTCGTCCATCCACCGCACTGCCTCCCTGATGTTCCCGGCATGCTGAGTTGGGGTGAAAAGGGCAGATACAGTGACATCCACACACTACAGAGGGGCCAGCAGAACACCAAGTCACCCAACTACTTTGCCGTCCCAGTGCAAACACACAACTTTTAAGGGTCAGAGAATTCTGCTGGGCGCTGAAGAGGCCTCTATAAACCAGTAAATGAAATAGGAGCAAACCCAAAACATTGTGGTGGAGTAACAGAGCACTAAGCTGGAGTATGGCCATACCTTATAGATCTTGGCTTTGATGAGGAAGAGCTCAATGAGTGTGGGGGTGCTCTCGATGGCAGTGTTGATATACTCCAGGGCCAGGCTCTGCTGACCCATCTGGTCATAGTGCTGAGCCAGGAAGTACTGGACCCACAGCAAGGTGGTGGGTGGCTCCTCTTTGCCATCGTCTGAGAAGAAAGGAGCAGAGAGACATCCAAAAGGCAGTTATACCTCAGTATGAGAGGGAATAGACAAACTGAATAGAAAATTCACATAGAGGCCCCTGGATTCAGCAATACACCTTTACCTAGACTCAATCAACACTGACATTAGACACTTACCATCCTGACTGAACATACGGCAGCTATTTAAAGACGTTTCATAACCAACAACTAATTCTTCAATGATTGACACCTGCAGGAACAGACAGAGAGATGGTGGTGACCAAGGCAACTGAGTAAATGTTTCTCTTATCCAGAGAACCCAACCCATTTCCTTAACCAAAAGTTATAACTGGAAAGATGTTGTGGTGTGGGCACTTGGGAACATGAATGACAGAAGCAGGTGGAAGGGCTTGCCCATCTTCATCACGACTCTCACCTTCTCCTTGTCTTTGTAGAGGGACTTCAGCGTGGTGAACACCGGGGGGCAGCCCTTGCTGAAGTTCATTCTGAGATATCTATCCAAACATTCCCTAAATTTTTCACCTAATAAAAAGAGAAGAGCGTGACTCCAGCTCACATTTCTGTGATTCCAGCACAACCCATTTCAGACAACCCAAAGAGCCATCTTTCTATGGGCTGACAATGCAGTTAGAGTAAAAGCACCCAAACATTAACAAGGAGCACTGACAGGACAGACAACCAGCAACTCCACAGCAAACAACATAGTTCAGTGAAACTTAAGTGATCCTTCAAGCTACAACCACCAGCAGATTAACAGGAAGCCATTGGCAGACCAAAAAGTGAGCTGAGAGACTGACAGACCTGTTAAGAAGTTGAGAGGAAGTCGTCTTGGCACTAGCGCTTTGGGGTATTTTTCCCACGTGTCTTCATAGATTTTTTGCTTCTCTTCTACATTGGCTGCAAACACAGAGGGGTCATTAGTGCGCTTAGCATGCTCGCTGAAATGTGGTTCAGCAGCCTATTTCCGGTACAATGCACAGATGTATATCACGTGGAACAACAGGAGATGGACATACATGCTGCATTACAATGCGGCACACTGCCAAGGAGAGCCAAACACACAGATGGTTGCTTCTGAGAAACACACATTTTCCCCAAACAGCCTAAGAGGTCAGACTCAGATCAACAGGCACTCTACGCTCAGCATGGCTCTGGGCCATCCGCCGTTCTGTCACTCGGACAGAGCATGATTGCCGCGGGACAATGGAGGTGTGCTTAGAAAAGGCATCAAGGGCGAGTAGCGATTATTGTGACCCATCCTGGGCTTATACCCGGCTTCAGCGCCTTCTCCAGGCCACGGTAGTAGGACCAGTTCTCAGGGTTACGTTCCAGCAGCTGCCGGTACACCTCAGAGGCTTCTTCCAGGCGGTCCAGCTTCAGCAGCAGGTCTCCTGCCGAGGAAGAGCACCGGACAGCATGATGAATGCATCATGCTGTACAGCTAAAACAGCATACTGAATGCATCACTGCAGTTCTTCATACAGCACACCTAAAGTCAGACACTATCAACTCTAAGTAACATCAGCATGCCAGGCCAACTTCCTCCACCACTTTACTAGAGTTTTCCTCCTCTAGTCCTTTGTCTTCTGCCTTTTTCTTATACCACTGGAAACTTCCAATGTATTGCCACACACTTAAGAAACTGAATGTGATTTTTGTTGGAGACGCCATAAAAAAAAAAAAAAACTTGACTGATATTCTCAACAAAAGAATGAACACACAGACAGCAGTGTCGATTACTAGTCATTTCAACTTTTGCAGAACAAGGATTGAAAGACCACAAGTGGCACGCACCTTTTGTCTCATCAACAGCCAGTTTGTCGCAGATCTGCTTCTCGTAGGTGGTCAGGTGCTCAAGTGCTTCTTTGTGAAGTCCTGCTTCTCGGAGTACCTGATTCTGGTATAGCAGCAACTCACTGTACTCGTAGTCCACTTTATCTGGAGAAGTCTGTCATCAAAAACACCCCTTCATTAATTCATCACGTGCATTGGTAGGACAGACAACAGCTTATAAACAGCCCCACGATGAAGCCACAATACCTGTTGCGTTTTACGGAATTCTTCTATGATTTTTGCGGCCATCTCGTAATCCTCTAACAGGTGATATGCTATTGCATAGCCAATCCACGAGGCCCTCTGTGCTGGCCTGAGCTGGAGCAGCTGGTACCTGGTTTCCTGAAGGACATGTGCATCAAGACCAGGATTTCTCAATCTACTCTCAGGAAAACAGGAGAGAGGAAGACTGCTCTCTAAAAACACACAACTGGGTTCCCCTGCTTCAACTGACTGTAGGAACATGTTTCAGATTGCCATGATGATACTAAGATCTGAAAGTTTGACTGGTTTTACAAATACCATTTTAAAAAATGTTTTTGCTGTCTAATCAATCTAAGGAGGGGGAAAAAAAGCATGCCTTCTCTCAAAGAAATTCAGCCATTCAAGAAAAACAGCTGATTTACCTCTGAGGGGTTACAGGTGGAACAGGAGCGTATGGACAAAGAGCTGAGCTAAGAAGAGACAGGCAGTACCAGCGCAACACTCACCCTGTAGCCCTCCAGATCACGCATCTGGATCTGCAACAGGGAGAGGTCCCTCAGGATCTGCAGATTGTCCTTGTCCCACTTCAGTGCATTCCGGTAGCATTTGATAGCTTCGTCGTACTTCTTGTCCGACCGCTGCAGCAAACCGTACACGTGCCAGCCTTGAAGATGTCGTCATTAAGGAGCACCAACACATACATGCACATGGGGTCCAGGGAATCACGGGCGGACAAGTTAAGACAGCATGAACTATAATGACATGCATGGCTGATTCACCGTTAAGCAGGATGGCTAAATGGCTACTTCCAAGATTAGCGCCATTGTAGTGTCTGCCGAGACCGAGCACCATTTTATTCACATTCTGGGGCTAAGTCAGTGCAGGCCTCGCCTGCTGAGCTCTCAGCTGCCTCTTGACCATCTCAGCTCTGGGGACACAGAAACGTAAAGGATACAGACATGACTCTTAAGGTCGTTGCGTAGACCTCGCCTGACCAGGTCATAAGCTTCATCCTTCTTTCCCAAGCAGTTCAGCGTCAGCCCCTTCATCGCTAGCGTTTCTGATTCAAGAGAGAGAGGAGAAACTGTGAGGAATCGTATGCTCAGGCAAAACTATCACCCAAACACAAGGCTTCCTGAGTGACACACAGCTATGACACAACTGTTACCCAGGTAAAAAGAGGCACAGCACAGCCTCGTGAGGCCTGGATCTGCCTTACCTCCATGTTCGGCGAACTTGGGGTTGGAGAGGATCTGTTTGCAGAATTTCAGGCCATTTCTGTACTGCTTGTGTTCGTAGCATCGCTGCGAAAAGCACAAAAATATTCTTGATACTGTCACTTCAGAAAATGAAGTGCATTATGTGGCAAAAAGAACCTTAATTTTTTCAATCCATTAAAAAAAATCTGTAAAGGTACTGTAGTAACCAACCTTAAATTTGAAAAATGCCCATATTAACCCTAAAACTGAAATCAATATTACCAGACAGATATCCCATTGATTATGCACTACTATTAAATTTTCTCCATTTCCAGTCTTCAAAATGTAAACTTCTTCTGCTGCATATCAAAATCATTTCATGAAATGCATTAGGTTGACCAGGAGTAAACAAACTCTGCACCTGCTTTTTAATCATTTTCCTCAGAAGGATCTCAAGCCCAAGGTTACCTTCCTTCTTGCATGGAGAGAAATCACGTTGAAAGCAAGGTGGAGTTGGGTGCCAAGCACAATGTAGGCTACACATTTACAGTGAAGCGTCCCCCATAATTTGCAACAATATCATACGCAGGTCATTTCAATTAGGAGCAGCTTAATTATACAAAGTGCATAACTCATTTGTTATTTCACGTCTTTCCAAAGGCTAATGGTCTTAAATAATTCAACATCAGCCTAATATTCAAACCTGTAAAAACTGACACGCATACTTCAAAACATCCAACAAGTACTTTGCCATTACTAGAGCCTGTCCAACTTCAAAGCAGAAAGATGAGACAACTAATCAGAAAACCCATGTCTTGTATCCCAGAATGCACCTGTAACAGCTCCTTGAGTCCAAGAATTTGTTGCTGCTTTTCTCCACACAGTAACTTATAGATCCATTTGCTTATGCTACAACTGGTAATAAAGTCAGAATCCACAGTTTGCTGTGGCATCACATTACTGTAAACAGACTTAGTACCTCAGGACATCTGATCTTCTACAATGCTCTAGCGGACCCACTAAACAGACACTAAATACTGTCATTTAAGATATAATGCAAAATTGTCCAGTAATGCAAGTAGGACATGAGGAAGCATTTAAGTTTTATTCTATAGCAACTAAAATAATTCAGTTTGGTCATATGTAACCCAACAAGGAGCAGATATACATTCTGGGTCGCTAAGCATCTTGAATCAAATCCTTTCGGCTGTATTTCGAATGGAGAATACAATCTTACAATAATACAATTAGTCCACCTTACTTTTTATATTGCAATGAATAGCTAATTTGAGGTAGCAAGTGAGAGCACACGTGAATTTTATTCATGAAAAGGAAAAATTGCAGCAATGCTGAGCTTTACGATCCAGGCCATTTTTAAGAAGGGGACAGTTATGGGATGGCACAGCCAAAGAGCAGAGCAGCCGATCAGTGTCAGAGCAGTGCCGGGGTGTAGAGTTTCAGGAACCGGACTTGTGACCAGGCTGTTGCCATTTTTAATTCAGAGGGGTCTAGCCCTAAGTAAAGGCTCCTAAACAGAAATGCTGAAGTTTGGGTCCAGCACTACCAATGAAAACGAGGACTGTACAATCCAATCAATGCATTTACATGCATCAGAGTACAAGTACGTTCCACATAACCGTAGGGGAAACTTTGAACACCACGCCAATCCCTACGGAGCTTACAATTCTGCTCCACTACATTTTGAGAGCCTCCAGTCCGAAACTCCCGGGCTAAATGCTGCATTAATGTAACCAGACCGTCATTAAAAAGGACTTTAGGAAGAGAGGTATTTACATGGCGGGATGAGTGACCACTGTGGCGCACAGTTCATCATCGTTCACCACATCTGATAGGTGTATAACCAAACAGACCCAGGGTCCGACAAGGACAAAGTAAGGAATTTTTAAGAGGTAGGTCTTAACATGGGAGCAAGAACAGCAGGGCCGAACAGCAACACCCAAACAAGCAGGAGAAATATCAAATAACGAAAATGCAGTAAAGCAACATGGGGGTTCAATCGGTGGATTAGCTCGTTAGCTGAAAGCATAAATAGCTGCTTTTACACACACACCGCGGTGGGCTCGGCCTATTAGCCGGTAAACTTTAAGCGGACGGGGGAAGCCAATTCCGGTCTGACTGGTGTGGAGGTCGGCTATAGGTCCAAGCCCGGAACATAGAGAGCCACTGGTGGTCCGCCTAGCCTCGAACCACGCACTGGGCCGGCACCCCGTCCCATCTAGCCGACTGTACGTGAGGCTAGCTTTCCAGGAGGAGAGCTGTAAGGAGCGGGCTCTACAGACCGTCCAGCGGCGCGCTAGACCCTAGGCTGCACTCTAAAAGCCTGCCACAGCAATATCCATTACTGCTACTGCCTGCACGGTCCCGCTTACCGTCGGCAGCCTAAAAACTAAGCTACTGGTTAGCTAACGACTCACCAGGATCCTCTTAAAGAGAGCGTTCTCCTTAGGCGGCAGAGTTGGCATTTTGTCCCTATACCAGCGTTCCCTTCCTCTCAGCACATGTGAATAAGACCGGTATATATCTATATCCCTTTGTTCGAGCCCCTTGTCTTAATTCTATTTCTTAAAACAACGCCTTTTTGGGCTACCCTTTTTCACGTGGTGAGAGAAAGCCCCCTTCTGCCCAAAATGGCCGATCTGCTTCTCCTCCGGGTCAACCTGGCGTCTGCGCCTGCGTCATCGAGAGGACGAAATCATCCAAGACGACAGGGGGCAGCATGAGTCCGAGATTGCCAAGCTGAGTCTACCATAGAAAACAGTTCCTAACTAAACCAAAATATGTGGTCCTCTAGGATTCGCTCTATTCCTATCAGTTGGCATTTTTAAATTGGGTTGTGATTAACTTCTGTGGTTGCTGAATTTGTTACTGGTTTTAGCCGGTTTACAGTTTGTCTTATCCCATTTGAATATGGTGAATGCTGAATGCTTGCAGAAATAAAGAAATGTTGTTATTGTTTTTTCAAATTAAATGCATTTTCTTTATGTTGCCAAATGTAATACTTCCAGTACATTCAAATTATAACACACTTACAAACTGCAAAATCAACTAAGGTTACAGTATTTATGACAGGATTTACTTTATTGAATCCGTGTTTTTTAGATTATTACGGTATTGCATCTTGTTTTAAACGTAAATAGCATAAACATGTTTTTGTTTACAATATCCTGCATGTTTTCAATAGCAGACATAAAGAAGATCACGATGGTAGACGTAAACCGCGTGTATGCTAGACCTTGTCCAGTGCAGTGACGTTTTTAAGAAACATTAACAAGCTCGTGCCGCATTTCTGCGCTGTCCAGGCTGGATGGGCGTCGCGCTGCTCTGCTTATGTCTGTTTGCAGAATGGCTGGCTGGACCCTCATCCCCCTGGCGCGAAAGTCCGCTGTTCATTTATGCAGAAATGGTAAGTGTCTCATTTTTGTTACCAACTCAGTTAATTAAATGATCAGCTATTTTAACACGTTCATACTGTGTGTATGAATGTGATTTTAATCATGGTTGTTTTTGGGTTTTTTTTAAATACACCGTACAATCCTCTTCGCTGTCGTTACACTTTGTTATACGAAGTGCAGTTATTACACTTGCATACTGTGTTTTATTTAGCAAAGGGGACGTGAAGGTCAAGCTGTCAGTCGGTTTCACGCTTGCACACGCCAGCATGGTACGTGTGTAAACGTGGTTAAGATGACCCTTGGTAATCTATTACACAACCCCTGTTAAAGACAAAGTAGCACTTACTGCATTTCTGGTTTTCTTCTAATCTTGCTTTTATATTGATCATAAAATTTGGCGTTCAAATGTGACCGTAGGTTTAATGGGTGGAGCCGGTTTAATGTTGAGCAGAAGAAACGTGAACCAACATATACATTTTTCCTTTTATTATAGATTAACTAGCTATCCCCAGAATGGTGTTAATACTTAATGTCCTGCACCTCAGTATAATTGCTTTTGTAAACATTAAAAAATAACGTATGCGATTTAAATGTGATTAAGTAATTTATAATTGGCAGTTAAATAAGGTTTAAAGTCTTTGACCGTCCTTACTCATCAGGGATGTTACCATTGCCATTGAGCAAAACGGCTCAGTCTATGGAAGTAAATCACCTCTTCAGATGCGATTAAACAGAATATAAATATTAATCTGAATAAGTTGTACATTTAAAGCCTCCAGTCAAAATTTGTTTTTGTTTGTATTTGGGACAGAGCTTCAGTTCTTTAGAGGCATTTCAGAAAAGGAGTTGAACTTCTAAAGGTCATAAAACATACTTAACCTGACAATCACTTCATGCACGATAAACTACAATGTCGCCCTGCCCTGTGCTCTGCTGTGCAGTTGCAGTCAAGCTTTGAAGGTTTGCTCTGAATGAAGCCTGTCTGCTTTAATAATGATGATGATCAACCATGCTGAAGCTCTGAGCTCCTAACGAGTGCTGTGATGTTCTCCATTCACACAACGCGCACGCAGTGTTTCATGACTTAATGTGAAACATCTCTCTCCCAGTGCAGGACAAGTGCATTGCTCGTTGACTGAAATAAGTCTGAAACATTCCTGCAATATTGGACAATATTTTTGAGGAGGAAAGTAAACTTTTATGTCATATTGGAATATAAATGATTCATTGAATGGTTCTTAGATGTCACATTTTCATATTAGGGTTTTCAAAGTTGACACATCAATTCTTATTAAAGCTGTTCTCACATTCTACTGGTTTGACCCTTTTTGCCATCTGTATTTCTTGCTTAAGTGAAGCCAAGTTGCTCATGGCGCATTTTTTGACTCAAATCCGGAGGAGGCGGCAACTGGTCTTTTAAATGGCAAGTTTTATTATAAATCTTTCCAATAAGGCTTGCTTGTTAAAAAGCAAAGTTATTTGTTGCTACTACCAGGATGAATATGAATAATTGCACTTAGTGACACAGAAATCCACAAAGAAGTCGTAACCATGTTGCGAGATTTGGAACACAGGCTTCATGCGGACACAGCAACCACATCAAATCGAACAGGTCGCCCACTCTGTACCATCCCACTAGATGGTCTCCATGCCCTCCTGATGTCTGGGCTGACATCAAAATAGGTTGCAGAGCTATTTGGAGTTGGTCCCGCCCCCCTCAAAGTGATAGTGGAACTTCATTCTGAAAAATATCATTCGCTAAAAAGTCTTTTGGAAAAACATCATGAAAAATGTCATTCGGAAATACATCGTTATGAAAAGTTGGAACTTAATTATGAAATAGATCATTTTGGTGTAGATGATATTGCTAAATAAATGGATACTGTAATTTTTACTGCTATACTGTACATCATTTGTAGATATTTTTCTTGTGTTGTGTGCTAATCACTGTTGTTGCCATAGTAGTCATATATTTTGCAGTGAGGTGTTATGGCTGCTTTAAAATGAAGAAGCTGTGATATTCAGTTCTGCACCCCGTAACCTCATCTGCACACCCACTGACTGCACGTACACAGAAATCAAGTAGCTAATTTGCATGTGTCTATGATTGGCTCTAAGAAACAGATTTTGAGTTTTGTGTGTCTGTTAATGCCCACTGTGGCTGACTGTGATGCCATTGGAGAAAACAGATCCGGTATGCCATGCATTAGAGTGTGTGTCTGTTTTTGTGTTAAAGTGCATGTTCTGTCTTTCCTTTGCTTCAGGAGGAACTGATGCTGGTGAGTGTTAATCAAATCTTGAAATCTTATTTTTGAGTTGTATAGTATGCAAATGCAGGCTACCATTGTGAATGTTTGGGTGGATTCTTGAATTCCTGTAGATGAACGGGCCTGACCTGATTTCACAAATGGCCGTTCACTGGTTCAGAAACGCTGCGTTCTGGAAAAATCCCTGTTCGGATTCATTTTTTCCAACCACTAATGCAAGGGCATTCATTTTATGAATTGTCTATCTTTAAATTATTTGATGATGCTGAAGTTAGACATGTGCATACTATAAAATTTTAAATGTATTCAGGCAGTTCTATATGTAATATAGATGTACTACATTATTTTAAATTGTAGTTGTAACTTGATTGAATTTTTGGACCACCTTCCTTGTTTTTTGATCTTCAGAATGGGGTAACCTGACACGGGTTTGTTTACTGGGTATTCGATCTTCCCCTCCCTCCCCTGTGACTAGCCTTATTCAAATTGCTGCTGGAGTCTGAGGGAATCATTCATGCATGTCCCCAAATTTGCGTATAAAAAACATTTACTGTAAATACTACATTACTTGGGTCATAGTATTGTCTGCTTGAGTCAAAGCCACATGTGTGCTTAGTTACAGACATGTTGGATCTGTAAAGGGGGCCTACGGTGGGGTACTAGAGCATGTTGTACTGATTCAGAACAGCATTTTTTTATTGATTCAGTACAGAATCTGCTCATCTTTTCTTTGTTCAGAGTAAGATACTGTAGCTGCTTCCCCAGACATCAGGGACTTTAAAATGCCCTTTCTGATGAAAGAGGCTTCTCTCCTTGAAAGAAAGATTGTACCACTCAATTCTTGTATTTTTAGTTGATTTCATTTTAAATGTAGGAGGTGGTCAAATTTGCCACTGTAAGGCTTGTTGGTTTTATTTGGCAGTAAATATGCTTAAAGCAAGTGAAGAAGAACTGAAGAGCCTCTTGTTGAAGGTGAAGAAAGACAGTGCTAAAGCGGGCTTGAAACTCAACATTAAAAAAACTAAGATTATGGCATCCGGACCCATCACGTCTTGGCAAAT
>JAACJT020000013.1:1775548-1806955 GCA_009936485.2 Gymnarchus niloticus
CAACCCCCTCTGCTACTTAACTGACCAGATCAATATCCCAGAAGTTTCATTGACTTGATGCTATACTCTGATTAAAACGTGTTCCTTTAATTTTTTGAGCAGTGTATGAAACTTGCTAACATAGCTTTCATATAACCACACTGCTGGCAGCTCCCCTCAGGACTTACAGCATGCTAAGTCCTTAGCATTTAACATTGGTATGCAGCTGGATGCTTTGCTGACAGCTTTCGGCATGTTAATGAGTCTTTATTGGTATTTAATTTGTGTTTTCAGAACTGGAGGCAGAAGAGGCAGGTGGTATAAATGGAGGAAATGCACCTGTCAAAGAGCTGATTGTCGAGGCTCCGCTGGAAGTTGCAGAAGGCATGCTGTCTGTGGAGTCGGAGCCTGTGCCAGTGGAGTCGGAGCCTGTGCCAGTGGAGTCGGAGCCTGTTTGTGTGGGGGCGGAGCCTGTTTGTGTGGGGGCGGAGCTTGTATCCGTGGAGACGGGGCCTGTGCCCAAAGAAACTGTGGACGAGCCTCTGGAGGCTAGTCCTGTGGTGGCAGATTTAGAGGTCGCATTAGCCGAGACCACAGACGAGCCCCCAGTAGACGTGGCATCTGCTTCACCTAAGAGCAATGGTCCAGCCCTGCATCCTGAAAAAGTGATAGATTCTGCTGAGGAGGAGGGCTAACAGCACAGAGGAGAAACACTTTTGTGTTTTCAGTAAGTCATATGTCACAGCACAAAACCACTTCATAAAAATCAGTGCACATAGATTAATCTGTTACAGGTAGGCAGTTGGGAAAATTTGGTGTTAAGGTCAGAAAACCCCAAAGTGGTGATGCTGAGTGTTTTCCAGGCTGTATTTTCTGAATCATGACTACTTTACAATATTTACATTGTAGTATTTTTGAGGTTTGCAGTGGATGTGCAACTTAGGGGTAGAATGACACAAACGTATTGTAGACACAAAATGGAACCTCTCCCCATTTGAACTTTTTTAATAGTGGGAATAGGAATTAATTTTGTCTCATTGTAAACTGACCAGAAACACTTTTCCATATTGCTTGGTCCTCAAGCTTATGGTTATGAACTGCTTTAATAAAACCTGTTGGCTTTTCACTCAGTTTTCCCTAACCCCCCATGGATAGGAGTATGCTGCTAGATGCTGATGCTATCACTTTAACGGTAGGCGTTCGCTCCGCTCCTCTGCCAGTCCTCACTAAACAGACAATGTTGACAAAGTTATGTCAAGTTATAAAGGGGTTTTGAGTGACCTATCAATGACCATCTCTATTTTCTCCTTCATTTAGTGACAGCTGTAAGAGGTATTTTCCCAGTTTGTATAGGTTGAAAGGATTGTGTGATGGAGCAGTGGATGCCATTAAAAGCCCAGCAGTACATATGGCAATTCTGGCATAAATCCTAACTGCCGAAAGGGTGTGGGGGGGTGAACCGTAAGGAATCCAAAGCTGTTGCATCTCCTCCAGGCATGTAATAAAGGAATATGATTATAATGGCGTCATAGCCTTGTCTTGTGTGCTTTAGAAAGTGGACCGTTTCTTCTGGAGGTGGCATCTAATTTTTTTAGTATAATTAATGTTTGATTTAATATTGTAGCCATGAGTGGAACTGCCCTTTCTATTGAAGTAAGGCTGTCACATTTCTGACCTTTTATAACACTGCCAAATCTTAAGTTTATTGTAGATAATGTGGGTGTAAGGATTTTCTTTATTTGTGTGATATTTGGCATGCGGTCTTTTGTCCTGTTTACCCTTTTTTCCTGCTTGTAGGAGCTGGACCTGCATTTCGAATCAACTGTACCTTGTATCTTTTCCACCTCAAAATGGTTTGCCCTTCTGCTAATGTGGCCACCAAAAGTCATATAGCACAGCCTTTCCTTAACACAAATATGATACATGACACATTTTGTGTGTATATCCACAGCGACCTTCTAAGGTATAATAGGGAAGCTATCTCCGCTGAGTTGATTTCACGTTGTACATTTAGTTTTGTACATTTCAAAACAACATAGAAATCTGTCTAGGTTGTGTTTTGAAATAATCGTGTCTTATTTAATCTTGTAAATTTGTCAGCATTCTTGGAAAGTATTTCTGGAATTTGTGCTTTAAATGTGTGGTTTGGCACATGACTCACTGTTACAAACCCCCAATGACTATATATGTTTCACAGTCCTTTCACCCTTTCTTAAATTTCTAAAATGTATATAATATATATATATCTCATTGTATTTCATTCTTACTTATGGAATATTCCCCTTAAACCAGGTCATGTTAAAGTTTTTAGATTAGATAGATACAGTACATTCATACTTTATTAATCCCCCAAAGGGAAATTTGGGATGTTTTAACGTTTTCAACTGCTTTACATAGTATATAATGTGTTACATACAGAAAAATATTTTTGTATAAATTACTTGCATTGCCAGAAAGAACTTTTCTGGCTAAATATCGTGCAACAACAGAGGCTGAAGTGGTTTTCATAGATCTGCTGGAGAAGATTCCAGAGGTGGGAGCAGGATAAGGTCCAGTTGAGCAGACACAGTCTTGCCATGGAGATGGAGACCTGGAAGCTGTAGGGACAGAAGACAAAGACAGTCCAGCAGTACAGGCTGAAGTACGTCCAGTTAGGGAGACCTCGTCAGAGGTTATGCCCGTCACAGCACTGGCAGAAGAGGCAGTGGAATTGAAACTAGCAGCAGGTCAAATGATCTCCTGCAAAGGAGTATGTAGGGCTTCAGCTAGAGAGAAGCCCAAGAAACCAAAGGTCCTGGTGATGCCCTAATGATCAAAAGTGTCCCTTCCCTAAATAAAGGCAGCATCTCTGCCTCTGCACCAAAAGTGAAAGGCCAATTGAAAGCATTAAAGAGCTATTTACTTCCTATTTCAGATACCTATTCTTTTAAATATGACCTGAGAAAGATGCAGAATTGTTATACATTCAATGCACAAACAGCTGATGTAACTTTAAGGACATTAGGAAGCGTAGCCCACCAAATTACGACCTCTACCTTTTGTAGTTTCTAGTCCCACACTGAATTATGAACTTTTCCACGGTAGGCCAGTGTTATAAACTAAGTACATTTAAGGGCAAAGGAACCTAAGGCTACTTAGACAAGCAGAAGCATAGTCTGAGGTGGGAAGTACAAAAATAAGGCTTTGTCAAGTATTCTTGTATACTGCACTATACAGATTTCATTATGTGTGCTCTAATTCATAATGTTACATATCAGTCGAATGTTTGGTTCCCTGTAGTTTACATGTAAACATTCCTCAGTACTGTTTTCTGTACTCAATATTATACATATTCCATATTATACAGTTAACTAGTTATTTTGGAGATTGCTTTAAAATGTACTTCTTTTGGTCAGTCAAATGTTCGGTTCCCTGTAGTTTACATTTAACGTTTTTCTGTATTCAGTATTATACATATTCAGTGGAATGTTCACCCATTCTTGCATAATATTGGCTTCTCTTTAGATACCTCTCTGAAGAAGTTTATTTGATTGCTCTTTTTCCTGCAATAGCACAGCTTAAGAAGTCACCGTGAATTTAGACACCAGTTTTTAAAATACGAAGGGGGAATCAGTATTAACTGTTTTGTGTTTAAGGATCAAGAATGTGTCTGAATCAAAGTAATCCAGAATGATCAAGTCCAGAACCAATCAAATGTATTTAAATTCAGTTCATTTGAGGTGTTGTCCTTTCCTATATAATGTGTATTCACATATATTTATTTAGCAAATGATTTTGTCTAAAGCAACAAACATCCCAAGAGTAGCTGAGCTTAAGGGCCTAATGCTGATGTGATTAGTGTGTCAACCATGGGATTTGAACCTATGACATTCCAGACACTAGCATAGATCCCTGCCTAAATGAGCAACACTGTGCCCTGAAAGTACAGTACAACAAAGACTAGTAACAGCAAACGCATATGTAAGGACAAGATGACAGTGTCATTCAGTTGCTCTTTATGGCTCATATACATGCAGCTCTATATGTGAAATGGTTTTTGCAATAGGTAATTGAGGATACATACTCGATTAAACCTCAAGAGGGCACCATAGCTGCAGTTGATCATAATGTTTTACTACGCGGCTGGCAAAAGGTTATTTAAAAAAATCTTTAATTGAGAAATAGAAACATTAATGGAAAACCAGCCATCAACAAAACGATGTAGTCACGGTTTCATAAAATACAGTATAGCTAAAGTACATATTTAGCACACTTACAACTTTAGACTGGCGGAGATCTATAAAGTAGCTGCTACCCCATGAGCCACTGTGTACAGATCGATGAGATATTGACAGTAAAATTCAACATGCAAAAATATTTCATAAGACCAGGTCAAAAGCCCACATGTAGCGTATTTCCATAAAAATGGGCTGGCATGTGGTAGAACAATTTAACGGATGGTGTTGAAATCAAGATAAATCAGCTGCAGGAATGCAACATACTTTCCAGACCTGCCTGGATCTATTAAACTGGAATTTTGTCAAGGATTAATGTTTTTCATGTAGATGAACTGTAGACCATTTAACTTAATGTCAAATGATTCTTGATTTCAGTGTGGCATTTGCATGCCCGTGTTAATTAATTATTAGCCTATAGTTTTCGAACATCATTTACATTATTACCTTATTAATTTCGCTCCCCATCAGTTACAGCAGCTTGAAGTTATTACACAAGAACCTTGCACAGTTCTAATTCGTAAGCGTATACAACGAAGGCGGTCAAGGTAAAACACAGCATTCAACCTTGTAATTTCTGGGAACAAGGGGGCAGTCACCGGTGGCCATGTGACGTCACAGGATCGTGTTGTCACTTCGACGAGCCGGGAGAAGCTGACTTGGGTCCCCCTCCCACTATCAACTAAGGGACACTTTATATCAAAACCGTGGAAAAGGGCTGCAGCAGCAGCAGTACTGCCAGCTACTAGACCTTCGCAGCGCAAATCTGGACCGCTTCATGCAGGAAACAAGTGTGGTTACTGGTCCCAGACGAGCTCCCCGTCTGTCCCAGCTAGCGCTCTCAACCCAAAACTGGGAAATATGGCAGCACTCGTGGGCTGATTAGGCCTGCAATACAGCCGGGCTCTTTAAGCACAAAGCGGCGCCAAGGTAGGGAGATTCTCTGCTTTCCTCCTTTGCCTATTCATTTGCTGCGGATCCTCCTGCAGAAACGAGCTTTAACAATGTGACAAGCGGTGTATGGGCCCCCTCGTATTCGCCGGCAGATGACATGTCACGCATTCATTAGACAGAGATCTAGATTGACTGCAATGAGTGTTTCTTTCTTAAAAATCGAAGTTCTATGTCTTTGTACTCTGTTCTTTTACAAGAGCAGTCAATCTTTATAATCGAGCCCTCATGCAGGACTGTCAGCAGCCACATGCACCTCTAGTAAAAAAGCAGCGATTGATTCTATTCTGTTGCTGTCGGCCAAATTATCCAGATAAACTCATGCAAAAAGAAAACCAGTCTAGTCAAGTTTGCATCAGTTCATTAATGCATGCATTGCATGTTGTAACTATCTGCGGATAAAATTATTATTATTCTTCTTATTATTATTGTGTAGTCTGCAAACACGTTTTTTCCGATGGTGTTCATGGTTTCTGACTTTCTATGGCAGATCATTTTATTAAATCCCGAATGCCGCTGCATAATCTGACGTCGTAGGAAAGACTGTAATATTGGACCTTTTAACCAGTGGGAAGATAAAACAAGGTCCAGTTTGTTGCAGTTTTTTTTTTTTTTTTTTTCCTGCATGCAATCTTCTGGACAGTTTGAGCGTGGTTTGACGGGTTTTACATCACTACTTTCAGTAAAATTGTGAGGTCGAGAAAGGTAATAATTGATCAGAGTGCATATTAGCTTAAAGCAGCATGCAGAGCTAATAAAGATATCAGCGTAACGCATGAATGGGATGCGCAGTCAGCAACTCAGACAGGTTCGTGCCTTCATTTCACAAATTGGTCCGGCCTTTAATTAAGGGATACAGCTGTTTAATACGAACATTATGTGTCGTCCATTGAAACCGCTGTAATTTGTTAGGTAACTTGGCGGTTTAAGATCCTTTGTAATAAAACCCATTGCCTATAAGCAACATGCACTAAATTCATAACCTAATTTGTTTTTCTTGTGTATTAATTATTTAACAGATAACGGATTTACTATAGCCGATACGCTTCAAAGTTTTACATAACCTTACGTCATGAAAATAAATGTTTTGACTTTCATAGTACTAATGTTTTTAAGTATTGATTGCATTCCTCTGCCTTTAGAACCGATGTCTAAACCTGATGGTTCAAATGTAATCATATAGCATGCACACCCCCGACTTTAAAAGTTGTTCATTACCCGTGATTATGCAAAATTATTACACGTTTTCTAACCCTTCAATTCCAATAAAAATTTTAAGTAGCTTATATATATTTCGAAATATTTACATGAAATACACATGCAAAGTTGTGCCTCTAAACGTAGCAAATGTTCCCGAGCTCACATTTACTGGAGGACAGGAAAACGGACGGTAGTGTATGTAAAACCCCGGTAAGGTCACTGCTTTATCGAAGCACACTTCCAGGACTGTGTGCGGTATAAATTCCCACAGGATTAAACCGAGATTGCGAGGTGACAGCGCGTCTGTCACAATGTGTCACAAAGCGGCGATCCACCCCAAGGGCACTCTCACAACGTCATTTTTAAACACTTTGGCTGTCTGAGTACCTGCGTGGCCCCCATTCTCCTCCAAGGAGAGTGAACTGTCAGCCCAGGGTTCGGCTTCATTACTGAAGCACTAAAGACAGGCTGGCGTACGCTGCTTTAAAAGGACAAAAGGAAAGAGAGCTAATCGTATTCTAGTAATAAGGCTGGGAGTGTGTAGGGCTCCGTGGCTCCCAGCTAGCCCCCCTCAGCAAAGACAAAAAAGCCAGTGGTTCCCATAACCATTTGTGTTCCGGGGCAGTTCTTGTCAATACGGGCTGACCGTTTTTGGTAGCCTGGAGATCACATAATCGTATTGTTTTGGGCCAGAGTAAGGGCGAGGCTCTGCTGTGTGGGTCTTCTTGATCAGCAAATCTCAGGTGTGTTCATTAAATTCATAGTTAATACGCAGACTTCAAACAGTTTCTTTAACTGTGATGCTTATAGATGAGATGACAAGTAGTTTGTGTATTCGTTTAAAAAATCGAAATATTTGGCCTGTGCTGCTCGTTGAGGAAACAAGCGTCTAAGTAATTTTTTTTTTTCCCCTAAAATAAAGGATTCAAATGTTTTTCTGTTTTACATTAAAGGCAGCTTTCCCCCATGGTCAGACATAGGATTAGTGCCATATCTCTCCATTCTCTAAGCGTTTGTGCTCACCTGGCAGTGCATGGCGGGGGGCCTGGTTTGAATGGGTGCTGTGTAGGCAGGCTTGTGGGTGTGTCAGGAAGGATTCATAGGACATCTGAGTACTGTAATGTGGCCATAGGAACAGAGAGATGCTTGTTATTATGTAATATGCGACACTTTAATATATTCTGCCCTCTGGACTGGTTCAGTTGATCTCATTTGTACTCATTCACCCACTTTCTGTTTGTTTTCTCAGACTTTTCCCAAATGGTAAAATTGTTTCTGTAGTCATTTACACATCTACATTGCAAATGTAGTCTAGTGTTAATGCAGTCATGTTAAAATCTTTTGCAACCTGCGAGTGAGCAAGAGGCTATGCTTATCCAGCTGTGATTCAAAACAGCCCAACTGCTACTGGATGTGAAAGCAGACCAGCCGTTACCTTTCTTGGAATATGGTTTTATTCCATACAGTGTTTGTGTGCATTAGAGCATGCAAGACCTCAGTTAATGGTAGGTTGTGTGCCTTGCTAGAAGGTACCTCTGCCGGTAAATTAATTTCCTGTTGTCTGTGTGACACTTTGCTGTCATTCTAGTTGGCACCTGACTTCATTCATCTCTGCATGAGAATCAAGTTTGATGTTCATCTCCTTTAAAAGTAAACTTTTTCAAGGCAATCCAATGTGAGGAAGGAACACACGCATCTGACTGTGATCTCTGTGCTTCCTTCCTGCCAAAGCAGCTCCACGATTGTCATCAGTGACTGAACCACTAGCCTTGAGTGGCTTTGTTGTCATCTGAAGCTAGCGTGGCTATTGCCATAGCCACAGGACTCTCCTGTCGCCATGCTGCGGCTCAGAGATCTCTGATCACCACTCCATAGTGCGATATAAAAGGAGGCCTGGATGTCGCTGCTCTGCTCATGGTTGTGAAGTGTATGAAGAGCTAAACATTGACTAGACATCAATTACCTACAGTTTATAGAACATTTACTGATGATTTATACACAATAATGTCTAACTGACGTCCAGTTGGTTATGCTGTATTCTTTGCAATTTGTGTCCTTGGATTAAATGTTCTCTAGCATTTATGACTATGCAGTCACATGGGTTCAAGTTAATATTGTGTATCAGTAGCAGGAGCCTTAGGCAGTCCAGCCACGGAACATCCCGATTTCCAATGAGAACAGTGGTACTGGAATTTTTTGGAGGTTTTCTTAGAAATATTTTTTTTTCTCTCTGCTATTAAAAGATCAGGTGAAAATACAGCTATTTCAGCAGAATCACAAACTGGGCTTTAGCAGTGGTTGTGCATGCTAGGCAGTACAGACCTTTCTGTGTGTGAGGGTGGGTCTCGTATCTGTCAGGCTGAACAAAAGGCCTGTTGTGTGATGGCATGTGACACTCCCTCCGCTGTTCCTGCCATGCACGTGACTCTGCTGTGTGGCTGATGTGGCAGTAGGAAGGCAGGGTGGGCCCCGTGGCTGCCAAGCCGGGTAGTGGAGGCTCTTGGTTCGGGGAGCTGTGCCACCCAATGGCTCTCCTCCGCTCCTGGGCTTGTTGGGGTAGAATCATGGGAGCGAGGCTTAAGTGTCCTTCTGCATCTATGAGGGTAGGTGGACTGTGTTCAGCCTTTGCGAGTGGGCATGTGAGGTCTTAACGAGTTCAGTGTGCTGGGTTCTGTGCTTCAGAAACGCGTTGAGAAAGATCCTTCTCACTTACATTAAGGGCTGTTTTTTATGAAGCTGGCATGTGACGATAAATGTAATAAAATTGATATATGGTGAGTGGGTTTTAGAGTTTGAAGTTAATATTCAATGGAGGCATGACTGTTTGTCTTAAATTTACATTTCGTGCTTCACCGGCTTACACTTGTACTCTCGTATAGGTGCATTCCTCTGTTAGTCTCTCTTTACTGCAGCACATTTAGAGATGGTGGAAATGTGTTTGGAAAGCCAGCCAAACTGCTTATTAAAGAGCCTTTAGAAGATTAGTTTTCACCCTGGTCAGGGATTTTCTGGGGCACCATTTTACCTGCAAGACGCATATTTCTGAGCCCCACCATTCTCTGCTCTGACTTTTGGAGTCTCCTGGAGTCACACCGGGATTCTGCTTGTCAGAGACTTGCAGCCATGGGCCAGATCATCCAACCCAGGGGGTCTGGAGGTAGGAGAGGATTTGTGCTCAGCGTTTCTCAAAGGCAGAGCAAGCACAGGGTAGAATGTTTCCGTGAAGGAAGTGTGGTTGTGGGCCGTCTGCTGACTGACACAGGCTGCCCGTGCTCTGGGTTGTGGTTATTTTTCCGACAGTGAATATGGTGGACTAGCTTTGATAGGATAATCAGGTACCACAATGGAGATGGAGAGCCCTTTATTCTACAGCACTTCAACAATGACTGAGTTTGGGTGTTGGATCTGCTGGAGGTTCTTAGTTAAGAATTGTATCATTTAGTAAGCTTAATAGTAATACAGTATGACTATAATGCTCACAATCAAACTGATATGGTGAGTACTTTACCTTGTGATAAGCTTCTGTCGTAAAAACACTGAATTTTAATTTTAGCTGTATGCATTTTTCTTAAAGTAGATGAATGGATTTCTTTTTTTTTTGTGGAGGGAGGTTTATTTATAACTGCCACAGATCCTTGGAGAATGTATTGGAGAATATGAAATGCATACACTGTTGGCTAAAGTGAAGCGCTGAATTTAATTAATGAGTTAGCTAAATTGTTTATTGGTCTGTGTTATGGAAGATGTTTTTTTTTATATAGGAAGACTATCACCAAATACAAGGTTTTTCTGCACCTCGGTTTAAATGCTGGGTGGACAAAGGCAAACTTGTGATCGATGCACACAATACTGATGCATTGACTGAGCAGCTGTTATTGTGTGACCTGCACTGTTAGGGCGAGCTCTGCTAAACTTAACCGGTCTTCCCCACGGTTGGGGGACCTCTTGCCATGATTCTGTAGAAGCTTTCTTTCTGAGGCTCATCAGACTGCAGGAAAATGACATAGTGAGTTCATAGTTGCTTAAATATTTTTGTGCAATGTCTTGTAGTGACCCTGTCCTCAGTGCCATTGTGCTAAATCTGAAAAAAGGAATGCCTCACTTTTGTATGAAGGGTTAGAATGGTTTTTTTTGACCTTCAGATGCCTCTGTATTGTGGACCACCTTGTTCCGATCTGGCGTGAGCTGCCTATGATATAGGCCTTCATGCTTCAGTCTCTGAGAGTCAAACATGGAATCTGATTTTTAGACCTGTGCAGCCACACTTTGGCAATCTGTTTCACACAGTGACATGAAACTCTTCAGAATGAGTTGCTGGCAAAGCCACTGATTTCCAATCTTTTGAATTTGCCTGTTTTTCTTCCTGTTTATTTTGGGGATTATGCATTTTCCAGTTTGTGTTGCACTTCAAAGTGATGGAGCCCCTGCCAATGTATGATGAGAGAGCTTGCTTACTCCTGTTTTGCAATCTCAACTCTGCTCTGCATCCTGCAGCACTTGTATGCTCATTTTAACCCTATCTTTCCCAAGATCGGGAGTTTAGAACACCAGTCTATCCAGCGGTTTGCTAGATGCGGGCTTTTAAAAATAACTTTTCAATAACTAAGAATGTAACAGTGAATTTCCTGTCCAAATAATTAACTCACTCTGATCACTCAAGCAATCAGAAAATGACGTTAAGTCTAGCAGACCCTCTGGCCTTTACTGTCTAACAGTTCCTCATGGACTCTGCAGCAATGTTACATGTATGTTCAGATTTTGACTGCTTTAATACACAAAGGTTTTTGAAAACCCTAGAAGAAGACAGACAGAGTCTGGGTTTGTCGTCTGTGACTCGGAATCCCTAGCCAAAGCCTCATGCTCCCGACTTGTTTTTGCTTGTGGTCATGTAGCACAGAAGGCGTACCCACCCTCCTCACCTAGTGCAGCACCACGTTTTTACGTTGTGGGGTACAGGCTGGTTTAGGGTTCAAAAATGAGGGGGTAGCCAGTATGACTCAGGCTTATTTCCAGCCTGTGTGCCATGTTAATTGTGCTGCTTGTGCTTTATACAACATCAGGTCTTTCTGATTTACGCTACAGCAAGAATCCTCACAATGTGAACATAAATGGGATTTCTATGATTCATCTGTTCTTTCCCATTGGAGACTGACTTAAATTTTGCTGATTTAACTGTCAAATTGCTGTGAGCAACTTATGCAAGAAACAGTAATTAATCACATTGTCATTTGGACCAGCCTTATTTGTGAGAGGCATGTCTAAATCACCTTGCAATAGACACTTTAAAATAGTCTCCAGGCGCAATAATGACGCGATCCGTTTTGCAAACCAGTTGCTAGTACGGTGCAGCTGGTGTCACTGAGCAGGTTGCGAGCTGGGGGGTAATGTAGCTGCAGGATATGCCCAAATGGCTTGGATTCCTCATGGCTTTGATCCAGGAATACACCCAAGACGTTCTAGCTGTCTGTTTCCATGACATCAGCTTTCACAGACAAGCTACGGTCAGGGAAGGAGAGTCATTTAAACACTTCCTATTTTTGTTTTTCTTTCTCTCTTTTGTTTTCCCGCTCCGTGGGGATGCATGATGTCCGGGAGAGTGACTAGCCAAACACTCAACTCTGAAGCTGGTTTGGGAAGAACAAGGGTGAAGTCTCTGAAGCAGAACCCCCTGGCAGGAGGCTTCTCAGTCATCATTTTCCCTGAATACTCAGTATCCCATCAGTGTGTAGCTGCTGTCTTATCAAAGCTGGGTCTCAGGGGCATGTCAGCCACTCCCTCCTGCTCCATTTGGAAAGGCCACTTCTCATCTGACGAGCGTTCTCATCAGTGAAGGGACTTACATGGCATGTTGTTTCTCATCTTTTTATTCTTCACAAGTATGTATTTTCAGCTAGCTGAGACAGAACTCTGTGCTTTTTTTCTCACTGGTAGGCAGAGTTCAGTCAATTCAAGAGACATGGACTTATCCCATGATATGGTTATCTGAGATCTTTTTTTGGTGTTTTGTTTCTTTGCTTAAAGCTTTTGCATCTTCCAGAGTGTATTGGCAGTAAACTTGTTTTCACTTAATGGTGACTTCCTTTATAAAAGGAAAAAAAAATAATAATTTGATAGGTCTCTCATTAGTATTTATTTATCCATATATCAGAAATCTGGTAATTTCTTAATGGTTTCAGATCATTGCACATTAACTAAGTTTAAACTTTGCATATCAAGCCTCTCCTTCCCATGCCAATTCACTGTCTTTTGGAATCAGATCCTTTCAGGTCTGACTCTGGTGTTGGCTGCATTGTGCCAAACTCAACACACTCCTCCTCTCTACCACTCACAGTCCCTACTGATAGACTCCTTTACAGAGACTTATTAACATTTTTTAAATTATTTTTAAACAATACCTTTATTATACATACGTTAAAACACATACATTAAAACAATTGGAATTAATGAAAAGAAATTTTGTACTCAAACATAATCAAAGCAATATATATTCCTATTACATCACCCCAATAGTTAAATTGATGCACAAATAAAATCATTCTCCTAAAACATATCCATTAGAATCCAAACCACAGTACATCATGTCAAACAGGCTTCACATGCAAATCCAAAACATTCAATAAAACTGAGATACCTGTAACACAGCAACAAATAACAAGATCAACCAAAAATAACTTTCAGCTTAAAAAACCACTCTGCTTAAAACAACACTATAGTTAATAATAATTAAAACCAGTATGCCAGGTAATTAAATAGTTAAATAAAATAGACATTCAGACAGTAACATATTACATACTTTTTAACCTGTCTGTTCCTCTCTTTCTATCTCCCTGGAAGGTGAGGCAGCTGGGTGCTGCAGGACCCAGGCTGGGCAGGGGGGAGTGGGACGTGGACTGTGGTGGGAGCTTGACGGCACTCTCAGGAGAGGCCCACACTTGGGGGAATGCGCCATGACCTCTGTGCTGGTTGTCGATGGCAGAGGGTCCGTTGTGGAGTATGTTGACACCGTGGAGAGCCCGCAGCAGGTAAGAACCTGTAACCCATTGCATCATGGGAATGCGCTTTGTCATTGCATTATGGGAATCTCTGCTTTCAACCCTAAAGGCCAGGATGCACTTCTCTACACATGCCAGTGCACACATTCGCGGCTGAACAATACGGATGAGTCTGTGCTTTGCTCTCTACAGGTGAAGGAGATGCACGCATGTGCAGTTGTGTTTAAAAAAAAAACAAAAAAAAAAAAACAAAAAACTGAGCATGAATGGCATCGTTTGCAGTGTTTGCATGACGCTGATCACTTGGCAATGCAGACAATAGTTTTGGCCTGCGTGTGACTGGGCCTGTGTTCAACCATGTCCATCTGCAGTTATTTCAAAATTGTCATTTCGCCTGCATAGTTGGTAATGCATGAAGTATGACCTCTGGCCTGCACAGCACATTGAAATGAATAACTTTCCTGAAAAGATTAACTATTGGTATGTTTCTAATTAATAATGTAGAATTCTATTAGAAATCTTTTGCCGACGTAAATTACGTATATTGCAAAAGCTTTTGCCTCTCAACCTGATACGTAAGCTATAGCTAACACAACCCAAAGTGGTTTAACAACAGCTGTGAATGAATTAAAATTATCCTGTGCTATTTACTGTCAAATCAGTTTTTTTTTGTTCTTGCCATTTAATGGCACCAGAGAGATAGTGCTTATAATGTTTTGAATATTAATGTGAATACAGTATATCCTCTTTACATCTTCTGCTTGTTGTCTTTTTTTAAATATTCATGAATGCTTGGAGGTCAGCACAGAGAGCTGTTTGTAGTGTTGTCAACAGCACATGGTGCTCCTGGGCATCCCATGTATGAAAATATTTACCAAAATGGGGAAATGACTGTCCATACATCGAGTTGAAAGAGGGAAAGACAGTTTGTGCTGTGTGTCTAGCACAACCAAAAATATCAGAGAATAGCAGAATATTTTCACTGGAAGTGATCATTTTTGCATACTGAAATTTAACTGCAACTTAATTCATGTCTAGTAATGGCTATATCGTATCAATTAATTTAATCTCCCAGTAGAAATGGTCTCTGAGCTATTGATCAGAGCAGTGCATTAACCAACCGAATAAAAAAACAAACTTATTGAAATATTAACAGTACAGAAGTTCCCACTGTTACAGTTATGGCATTAAACAAAATTTACCCTATTAATGCACTAATGGTCAGACTGATACCTAGTTTTTATTAGGTAAATAACCTAGTTTTACCTATTTTTTAAACTAGGGGTCCCTAGTTTTACTTTGCTCAACTTTAATGAGCAGTCTCGATTTTTCGATTTTACTTGCCAAGTTTTTTCTTTTTTTAAAAAAAAAAAAAAAAAAAAGTAGGTTGCCAGTGCTGCCTGCCCCTGGAAACTTAACATCCTATTTCTGTACAAAATAAATTTTTTTTTTTTTTACTTAATTTTTTTTATCTTGAGGTCAGTGATTTAAAGTCCTCCAAATATTTAGAGTTCTTCATTCTCGATCTACCCTTTGCTGAAAGTGTTAATGGTCTCCCACTGCTCCTAGTGGTAGGGAGTTGGAGTGCGACTGACTGAACGGCTATCCTTCTGCAGGAAGAAGGGCAGAGTAGGAGGCACTGTGATGAAGATGGGTACCCGGCCGTCATCGTGGAGCCTATGCCCGGTGCCCGCCTGGAGCAGTGCTACGCCGCACAGGTGTTGGTTTACAATGACGAGATGTACCTGATGCAGGATGTGGCTGAAGAGCAGGAGGTGGTGACGGAGGTGGAGGAGAGAGGTGAGAGTAGGTCCCGTTCTGATGCCCTGACTCAGAGCTCTAGTTAGATTATTCTTTTAACTGAATCTGAATGAGCCATAATATGGCACAAAAGAAGGATCATTTTATCTACTGTTACTCTTATCTATATCTACAGAATACCAGCATGACAATCCGCATTCTGTTTGTTGTAATATGTAGATCTACAGTATGTTCAGCAAACTAGAGCATTTACGTTCTCACAGTCCTGTTAGCAAAGAGGTGAGCTTGCATCTCCTCTGGTGTTTAAAACCAAGGACGTCTACACTGACATTTTCATTCCCTTTTACTACCTGTCTCAGGTATTTGCTGACAAATAATGACAAAATATTTTTAAATGATTTTTTTTTAATGGGAGCAGGAAGGAAAAGATTTCAGATTGTTGTAAGAAAGTGAATTATTGTCCTTATCCAGTGCCTAAGATAGGTCAAAACTTTTTTCCCCCCATTTAATTTCTTTGGCTTACTACATTAAAACTGAAATTAATTTGACAGACTGCAATAATTTTTCATGCACAAAACATTGTAATAATCTTACTGTGCCTAGTCATTCAGGTGAAAGGATGTGCTACACTAGAGCCTGAAATGGGCCTGTTCCTAAATGTGCGTTTACCTGAGCTGCAGTGTTACAGATGTTCAGCGGTCACCTTTGAGTTGATTTCAAACACAATCCTACACCTGGCGTGCTTGGACAAATGGGACTAGCTTCTCTCTGAGCCGTCGTTACACTTCACCCTTCCTCCATCATATTTGAAACTCAGTGTTAACTGTTCTGTACAATGTTACAACGGACTGTGCAGATGGAAGGTGATGAAGGTTACTGATAGCGGTCTGGCACCATGACCATCGTCACTCTGTTTTACTTGTTGATTTGATTGAGATGTCATCAACAGAGGCAAGATAAGATGGCTTGTTATTGATTTTTTTTTTTTTTTTTTTTTTTTTTTTGTATAATATCAGGGAGAAATGCATTTCTACAGTTAGTAGAACCATGGCGCTATACTTCCAGGGTTCCAGTTCCTCTCAGGTTGTAGAACCATGGCACTACACTTCCAGAGATCCAGTTTCTCCAAACTCTGTTTAGATTTAACATGTTCTTCCTTTGTTTGTGCAGGTCGTCAGTGGGTAATTTCCTCCCATGGTTTGATCACCATGTAGTCAGGTGAATTGATATTTCTGAACTAATTGCCCACAGTGTGTAGTTTTTTTTTTTAATTAAATCAGTCAATTTATTCCATTACAACAATTAAAATCAATCAAATCACACACCATTTCACAATAAAATCAAATACCAGCACAATATTAACAGACCCTGCCTTATCATTAACATCTCTTAAAAAATCAACAATTTAAGTAATTAACAGCAGATATGTGAACATAACTGCAATACACTTTAACCATTGTTAATATCAATTACACACTTTAATAATAAGTCTCTAATAATAACACAATGGTTAAAGAGATCACTTCACAGTACGTTACAGTACCATCTGTAAAACACCAGCAACTGGTTAAATGTCAGTACATTCTGAGAGAGATGAAACCATAAAACACTCCCCAGAGTGTGTAAGTGTGTGTGTGCCCTCTGATGGACTGGCATACAGACAGGGTGTCTCTCACTTCATGCCCTGTGTTTCCTGCAATAGCCTCCAGGCTCATGGTGATGTTGTTTTGGATAATTATATAAAATGGATGGATGCATCTTGGTTAGAGAGAGCCATCTAGTGCACACTTACAGTATAGCTTTCTTGTGGAATTGCTTTATATTTCATCTACAAGCCTAATGGCTAATTTAATATAAACAGCAGTTATTTATCACTTAGTTAGATCTTGTGCTTTGCTGGTATCTTTCCTAGAAAGATACATTACACTAAAATTTACAATAGGAACAGTGTGATACTGGTTGTATCTGACGTGTTTTGTCATGCAAAGACAAAAGTCCTTTCAATAGAGTTGATCTTAGGATCATATTTTGCAGATGTGGTTGCCTGTTAAATTCTTCCTATTTCATAACTCTTCTCCAACAGCTGAAATTTTCAAATCCATAATTACAAAAAAAAACTTAGAAACCCAAAATAATTCTGCACAATAATACACATTTAATTTTGTTCATTGGCTTTGCTTGGAGGCTGCAGGGTGGCTCAGTGGTTAGCACTGTCACCTTGCACCTCCAGTGTTGGGGCTCCACACTCATCATCAGCTCTGTGTGTGTGGAGTTTGCATGTTCTCCCCATGCTTTGCAGGTTTTCTGCCACATTTCAAAGATATAATTGGCATGGCTAAACTGTACATAGTGTGTGACTATGCTCTGTGATGGGTTGGCACCCCAACCAGGGTGTCCCCTGCCTTGTGCCCAGTAGGTTCCAGCCCCCCCAACTCTGAATAGTATTAAGCAGTTTGGAAAGTAGATGGATTTTGCTTGGTCTTTACACATGCATATTTAATTATGTTCAAGTTGATCTTGTGGTACTGCCCATGAAAATTGAAAATAAAGTTGAGTGGCCAGACTTTTAAAGTGGAACATACTTTACATGTATTAAAACAGGAGATAAAGAGCAAAAATCTGGATATTGCTGGATACCTCCAGTTTAATGTAATGTGTAAGTAGATACGCGGTACGTAATGGCGGATTTCTAAGCTCCCCCTTTAACATGCAGACAGTTTTTCTGTCATTTTTTCATGAAAGAAACCAAAGAAAGCTATATAGTATGTCATGTATATAAAGATAAACATGTTTAGTAAATGTTCTTTATATAAAAACTACATTTATGGCGGATACCTAATTTGTATTTTGGGATATGGTGAAAAAGGTGTGGACGATTCAGAATCCTATATGTTATTGTCATCATGTAGCGCTTTGATTGCTTTTGGAGCTCAGAAACTTAGACTTCCTTCGAATATGATGCGCTTGCCGCGCAGCTCTCAGACTGTGCTGTGCAGCCCTATTTCATGTTCAGCAATGGTAAACCTATGAACAGTACCACGGTACGAACTGGGCAGGCTAGCGGTCCACTTCACTCTTCTAACCGGATTCCGTTTTGTCGCCACAACACCAATTGTTTCCTGTGTCCTGCGCGGAGGGATAGCATTTGTCGGGGTGCCCTAGGGCATGTTGCCGGGCTTTGGTCGAATCTGAAACTATTTCCGGTGGCAGCGGAGTGATCTCGTTTTGGTGTTCAATGCAAGTCAATGTGAATGTGCAGCTTCTGGAAAACATGGCGACGTCGGTGCATGATGGATCCGCAAACCAACTTGATCTCCTTATTAGGGCCGGTAATGTCTTGCGAACTTACGGATTCAGCCTCTTTGTGCTTGTTTTGACGTTGTGCATGTAGTGTGTTTGATCTTCGCTTGAATTCTTAAAAGTTATTTTATGAAGTTAGAGGACAAGTCAGGAAGTGATCACCTTGGGTAGCAACCTGCATTGCGTCCCTGTCTTTTCTCTTTCTATTTTTTCCTTTTTTTAAACTTGTTTTATTTAGAGTTGTTGCATTTTTGTGTTATGCGATAGTGATGTCAAGTTCGTAAAATGGATTTTCGGATCAGTTGTGTGTGTTTTGACAAGCTGCACTTTCTTTTGATGTAATATAACGGGTGATGCGAGTTGCTGGGGGAAACCAGGAAGTGGTTAAGCTTGTTGTGTGTCCTGCATCTTTGCCACGCTGTCTGCGTTTGGACGATGAAGTGTTTTTATATTGATTTTGGCGAGTTTTTTTTCCCCTCGCATTGGAAATTGTACATGTAAATATTTTTACATATTTGATCAGAATAATTATTTGCATATTTTATCAAGGGTTGAATAACGCAATTGCTCTATAGTTCTGGCAGGAGGAATGGTCAATGAAATTTTTTAAAACAAGTTCTTACATATGCATCTGCGCACTTTTCGGTAAGCTTGCTTACTGACACGTTCCGCTAATTTTTTTAAAAGGATTTTTTTTTTATTATTTACTAATGATAGTTAAGATTTCCAAGCAACATTGATTATGTGGAAGATTAAACTTCTATCAGTGCAAATAAGTTATTTACTCATCCTGTTTTTTCATTTTGGATAAATATAGTTTATTTTGGATAATTTGAGTTTTGTATGTATGGCAACTTGATGGCGGAAGTGCTGTGATCCTAAGTGGGAGGGTCTAATCATGAGCCGCAAAAACGTCGAATTGTTTTGCGGGGCTGTTCGAAACCTGTGGCTGAGCCAATCGTCTGTCTCAAGGTAGGCGTTCGGAAGAGCCATGTGGCCAATAGGAATATGCTTTGGCATTTGAGTGACAGGGCGCTACAAAAGCATCTGAAGAGGGAACTGGAGGGAAAGAACCGAGACAATGTAAACACGGAAGTGAAGTGGAACAGAAGTACTTTTTATGGTACCTCTGTAGGGTGTCCTAGAATAGTACCAGCTAGTATTCTAATTAGCAGTTTTATTCTCAGCGCACATGATGACTTATTAACTTCGTTTGTGTATTGACAGAAGTACCTCATTTTCTATCAGTCGCGCCAATTGATAACTAATTGTGTTTTTATTTTCATCACAATTTCTGAAATTTCTAGACAAGTGGTTATTCATATTTAAACACAATTCAAAATATATATTAACAAACATAGTCTTGAGCGAATCAGTTTAAATGGAATAATCGAATGATCAAGCTGTTTTTTTTGTATTACGTACGAATTGATCATTTTGGTATTGGACCTAATTTTTTGTTTAAACAAGATTTATTCAGAATTATTCTGAATAATTGCTTATGTTGCTAGCATTAGTTTTAAGATATGACTTTTTTTTACGCAGAATGAGATTTAACATCTAAAAATAGTTTTTCTGGCATCTGCCACAGGCAGCCATAAATGGTCCATACAGCCAGCAGACAGAAGATGGATGACAACAGGTGTCAGTATGCAGTGTTTATTGCAGAGCAGGTGGAGTGTGGGGGAATAGCTGTCTGGTAATAATGAAGACCTCTAGCTTTTAATTTTAAGCCCGCATTTAGCTTGCTAGCATTTTTAATACCACCAAAGGAATGTTTAAAACTGAGGTGTTGGAAATGGATTTGTGAGTTTGATAAATTCGTGTATATACAGTAGTGAAATGTAATACTATTTTCTGTTAAATGATGATTTTTAATTCTGCATCATGACTATCACAGACTGACATTGCAGTTCTGAGGTAATAAAAACATACTCATAGAATCTACTTATTATGTGACCCTTCATATCACTAAATATCTCCCGTAGGCATTGGTACCTGAAGTAGTTGGAATTCGGTTATGTTCTAGGGAAATCCCTGATTTTATCTGTTAGCTTGCTCATTGTCACAAGTGTCTTAATTTCTTAATGATGCAAAACTTTGGTATGAGCTGATTTGAGTTTCTCTTGTCCTACAGTGGAGGCTTCGGTCCATGGCAGTAGCCTTCACTGTTCAGACAAGACCATCGAGGCAGCAGAAGCGCTGCTCCACATGGATCCCCCCTCCAGCTTACGGGGTGACTGCAGCCCAGGTATGTGTGTTTCAGATCTTGCCTGCTGTCCCTTCCCTTGCATTTTTTTCAGTTCACTTGTTGCATGGGTGCTCAAGTGACTGACCAGTTATCTGATCTGATAGTGAAGTAACTTTCACCTATATCGGTGGTACAGTAGTGCAGGTTTTGTTACTTCGAACTCTTAACTGCTTTCTAGCTCCTGAATGCTTAGTCCCCCTTTGAGTATGTTTGGTATTTCATGCTGTTCTGGTCATATCTGCTCTGAGGCTATTATGGAACTTTGTAGCTCTCTGTTCAATTTCTATGTATGTCTCCATGGGGAATTCTTTTTATCCCCCTGGTGAGCTTACGGTTGCCACTTTGTGGATGCTATTGTTGCATTTCTCTCCATCTAGCAGCTTGACCAGTTTTTTAAAAAGTAAATTTACCTGTGCCTCACCAGCATGGAGATGCACTGTGTTTGGTGTGTACCTTCAATGTCTCCTTATGTCCTTAACACTGTGTGTCTGCCTGTGTGCACCAGAGGAGCTCCCCGCACCCCGCGTCGCCACTCCGGACTTCATCCATGCGGCCATGCGTCCAGACGTGATCACAGAGACCGTGGTGGAGGTGTCCACGGAGGAGAGCGAGCCTATGGAGGTGTGTGCCCTCCTAAAGGCCCCTCTGAGTGAACCCATGAAGAAGAAAAAAGGTAAATCTCTGTTCTTACTCTATTTGTGAATGGAAGCTGTAATTTTAATAGGAAAAGGCTTTATTCCTTTATTCCTTGCTGGATGAGCCTATGTTAAAAATGGCTCAGTGTCTGGTGTCTTTTTTTTTTTTTTTTTTTTGTCACATAATTTGTTGTTTTCAGTTGTATTTGTGGCCCCTGCAAATTTGTTTAATCCTCCATTTAGCGGGTCGAAAGCCGAAGATGTATCAACCACCGGTATCAAATGGCTCTCCTGATTTGGGTCTAAGGAAGAAACCCAGGGAAGGGAAAGGCAAGTTTGTTTGTGCTGTATTAACTTGTTGGAGAGGTGATGTGAATGGATTCTCTGCTTGCTTGGTTTTCATGAAGGTGACACAGCATACTATCTGGGTTACCTGCAGGTAATACAACCTACCTGTGGGAGTTCCTCTTGGATCTTCTTCAAGATAAGAACACCTGCCCCAGGTACATTAAGTGGACAGAGAGAGAGAAGGGCATCTTCAAACTTGTGGACTCCAAGGCTGTGTCCAAATTGTGGGGCAAGCACAAGAACAAACCTGACATGAACTATGAGACCATGGGCAGGGCCCTGAGGTAATCATGCTAGGGAAGAAGGCTCTTCTACATTACTGTAACTGAGGTGTTCGTGTTATCAGAATCACAGTGGCCTCCCCACTCCCCATCCCTAACATCGATTTTAAACTCTGACTTACTTTTGCTCTTGGACATGCTCCTTAAACTATGGACACAAAGAAATAGTACAGGAAGATTCAGGGGTGCTACAGTTATAACCTTGGGCAGTGTTTAGTAATAAAGTTTTTGAACTTGATTGCATCAATGAAATGCTGTGTTAAAGAATTAATTTTTCAGTTGGTAATAGGAATGACATGGAAAACTAAATGTTTATTTTAACGTTAATACAGGTATTACTATCAAAGGGGTATCCTTGCAAAGGTAGAGGGTCAGCGTCTGGTTTACCAGTTCAAAGAGATGCCAAAAAACATCGTGGTAATCGATGATGACAAGTTGGACCCCTTTGGCGAGGACCTGTGTGCTGAGAAGTCATACGAGCGTGTGCCCCCATCCTCTGAGAAGCTGCTGTCCTCACCCGAGCTTGCCATGTCGGCTGGCGTCCAGGGCAGTGGGTGCACCATCGTGCAGTCGGCAGGGGCTAGGCCCCGGATAGTGACTGTCACTGCAGCCTCCGAATGCTCCCGGCTGCCAACACAGACCCTCGCCACCCCCGTTTCCACACCGTCTGCACCCAGGTTAGATGCTGCTGTTGCTAAATAATTCTCTACACATCAGGCTTTAGAAAATTGAGATCTTCTCCTGTCTGTAATCCTTTGCATCGCTTTACCAAGTTTTTCTTTGTCTCTGTTTGAGACAGAGAGCACTATTTGGAAGTGTTCCTTGACAAGTTGAGATAGATCACAATAATGAAACTGATTTTGCAGAATTGACATTTTGGTACACATTTGTTGGTATTGAAATAGATGGACATGTCAGTCTTTCAGCCGTAACATTCGTTCTGTGTCTGCAGGACCATGCGGGTGGCCATGCAGGTGCCTGTAGTTATGACATCGTCACTGGGGCAGAAAATCTCCAGTGTGGCGGTTCATTCTGGCAGTCCAGCCATCCTCACTGACAGCGGTACCACCAGCACAGCCCGCAAAGTCATTATCCAGACAATTCCCACGCTGGTACCTTCCACGGCCGAGAATGGGGACAAGGTCACTGTGCAGCTGGCCAAGATCATCACCATTCCTGCCACGCAGTTGGCCCAGTGCCAGCTGCAAACCAAAACCGGCATGGATGGGTCAGCTGGCCTCAGTTTTGTGGGGGCACCGCTGACACTCAGAGCCGTTACTCCGGTGTCTGTAACACCTGGGACACAAGTGGTGAGGCTTGCCATGCCAGCACAGCTGTGCCCGGCGGTGGGCCAGTCTCCGGCACGCATTGTCAGTGGCATCATCAAGCCGGACAGTAAGACGCTGGAAGAACCCAGACTAATGACTGTCACGCTTCCGGACATGCAGAAGGTGGAGCCTGAAAGCTGAGGGGGGACCACCTGTGGCTCAGAACTTTTCCAGTGGACAGTGGTGTAGTGGCTGACGTGCCTCAGAGTGTCGGTGGACGGTGGTGGCACTTCAGTTCTGAAGCTGCCTTTTCCTCATAGTTTGATTGCGATAGGGACCAGCAGATCACTACTTTACCCAGACACTAAAAGATAAACACTAAAGCAATCTAATAGCTGAACAGGGGTAAAATAAACTATCTCTGTTTAAACATATATGATTTAGGCTTTTAAACCGCAAACCAGCAAACTGTCAGACGATCACTGTGTGAATGATGTGTCCAGGTGGTGCTAATGGGGGGGGGGGATCTTTTTATTTTTAAATGAAGACTGAAGATTGCATCTCTGGTTTCTTAACAGTATAAGAAACAAAAGGGATTTTGTATATACGGTTTGACATTTCAAACCAAGCAGCTTTAGACAATTTTTTTTTTTTTTTTTTTAAATTTCTAAAAACAGCTGTTCAGCTTTTTGATACCTTGTACCATGCACAGTATTCTTGTATGATAGTAACAAGCTTTGCTGCAGTTTGGCCTGCTTCCCTAATCTCTCATCTTTACCTTGGATGCTTTTCACTGTGTATAACTTGAGTCACATGCAGCGTGCGTTCTGAAATGTTGTTTTTGTTAGATCCTTAAGTGAAAATGGCTGTAACTAGTTTGTATATTCAACATTTGAAGTACTTAATGTTGTTGTACTCTTGTTTCAAAGTGTACTCAAGTTGATTTTGCAAAAAACTGCGATCTCACATTTTTGATTTCCAAGTTGAGATTCTGAAAACTAATTTTGCAGCTTTTGTTACGTTAATGTTAGTTTGTTTATACAGATACTCATTTTAGCACTGGAAACACACCATTTTGTGCCTAGCGGAGCCACTGGTGATGACCGTATTGGGACAGTTAAGCTGGGGGGTATACTTCAAATGGAAAAAAATGAAGACATTCAATACGCTGGCAGTCAATGTGAGTGTACACTGTTTTTCTTAGTTGGAACCTCCCACTCTCTACACTTGGTCAAAACATGTTGTCGGTTGAGCAACCCAATTTTACAATTTTGTAACCAAAATGAATGAACTCGAGAGAAACCTAAACAGGTTAGTCTGTGGATAGCCGCATCGTTTTTCGACAGATCACAGCTAGATTTGAAAGACGTACAGCTGACCGCCAATTCAGTTAAGTGTTTTATTTTTGTAGCTGAAACTTTTCATTGCTGCCTATTTTGGCCAGGTCTCTATTGTAAAAGAGATGTTAAATCTCACTGGGACTAACCTGGTTAAATAAAGGTTCATTGTTAGTAAAAGTGTGTGGTGAGAAATCGCCACAAAAGACCCCAAACTGTGCAAAATCATTGTTCGCCACATTCTGTTTGTGGGGTAAATTACACGTCTCATCTTTGAGTCTTTTCAAGTCTGATTGTTTTTCTTAGGCAATATGTTTGATGGTGTTTCGACTTTGGATTTTGCAGCTGTCTTTTTAAGTATACCCTTAGCTTTACAGACAAATGGCTATCTGACTAATACTGATTATCTTCACACATTACACTAGTGACTGCTGAATTAGTCCTCCAAGAAATCTGACATTTTACTTAAAATGTGTTTAAATCTACAGGAGGGAAAATAGGCAATATAAAATTTTATATATTTATCACAATGCAGTTGCCCCAAGACACTTGACAGTAGTATGTGGTAAACACAATATACAGTATGTTGATGACAAAGGAAATGGCCAGAAGCCAACGGAGGAGAGAAAAAAACCTCTGGGGGTCTGAGGTCAGCTCACCACCCACTCTCTTGGGCATGCTGCCATTAGACACAGCAGGGAAGGATATATGAACAGTATGTGTTCATAGAGCCAATTATAGCCAAGTCCATTATCTGTGAGCCAGTTTATCATTCTGATCCTCTAGGATCTTGTTTGCAGCCGCATTGATGCTTTTATACTTTTTTTTTATACAAGTTTTGGGGAGGAACAGAGAGAATTGAAGGTCAGTATGGGCATGTACTGCAGCACCAGCAGGAAATATTACACTATTTGTTTTGGTGCAGTAAGTTAGACATAAGTAGTAGGTCTTCAGTCATAATTTAAAAATTGAGACTTGGCATCCTGTACATAGGCTGGAAGAATGTTCATAAGTTATGGGCCCTGTAACTGAAGACTTTAGCATGAACAAGAATTCTATATGTGGGCTAAGTAGGAGACCTGAATTTTGAGATTAAAGTGAACGATTTGGAGTGTAGGCATTAATCAGTTTGATCAAGTAGGCTTGGCCTTTATGTGCTTTATAAGTAAGCAGAAATAGTTTGAAGTTAGTCCTATACTTGATGGGAGGCCAGTATAGAGAACTGGGGTTATGTATTGGAACTTGATGCACCTAGTGACAATTCTGGCCACTGCATTCTGAATGCACTAAATGGTGTTTGTTGTGTATTTCCTGACAATAAAACCTTACAGTAGTCCAGTCTACTGTACAGAAACACATGCATCAGTTTTTGAGTATCTTCAATACCAAGAAATCTCCTAAGCTTAGCAATATTTTGCAACTGTAAGAAACATGCCTTCGATACACTGTCAACATGTGATTTGAAAGAGAGGCTGGTGTCTAAAATGATGCTCAAAATATGGGCTGAAGTACTGATGTAGAAGATCAGTGCCTCCGTGTTGAATGGGGAGATTGGGGTAGACCGATCTGTACTGGTGCCTCTAAACAGTAGAACAGCTATTTTTTCCATGGTGACTGACAGGAATCTATTACTCATCTAAGCCCTCACTTCTCTAGCAGTTAGACAGAGTGACAATAGATGAGGTATCCTTAGGTGTAACTGAAATGCTCTGCCAAATGAGACATTAAGTGGCAAAAACATAAGTGGGGTCTTCACAACAATCACGTGACAACACCCTGCAAAATCCTCTTGGAGGAAAGGTTACGCTTGGTTCCCACAAACCCAGGAATGACCCACAGGCAATGGCACTCCTGTTTGCAATGCTCAAACATGCACATTAAATAGAGTGGACATAATCATATTCACCCTCACCCAGTTCTTCCCTGATCCAGGACTCCCCAGGTTGTAACCACTTCAGAAAATGAATTACCTAGATAAGTCTTGGTCATCCCCAATACTGTCTTTATTGTACGCATCAGTGGCCTGATGTTGCCCTCTGCAAGTGCTAAATGTTGGCTTTTTAGTAAGAAAAACTCTGGTACCCTTATTCTGCAAAAGTGTGTCCAGTGAGTCGTTTGACATGACCCAGGGTAACTGACACATAATTCTACATAAAGTGTAATTATGACCTGCAGTTAAATGTCCCCTGAGCCTGCAACCCCTCTACAATGGGCACACATCTCACTTGGGTAAAGGGCCCTTTAAGAGCTTCATGTCACTGTGTGTCAACCAAAACACACAATCTCAGCTTTACTAGTAGGATGTCATAACTGGCGAGCACATTGTCAATAGATAAGATAGAGGGGACCTGAGCCAGCCAGGAGTGTACCACCACATTGATTTTCTCACTTGATGTGGAGGTTGTATCTTGTCCTGTGGTCCTGTGGTATGATCCTTCAGGCCAAATGTCCAGTTTTCTCCATATTGTCTGCATTTCGGACCAGCAAAACAATTAATATGATGGACAATACCAAAATGTTTATAATGACCAGCAGTTCAATCCTGCCTCATAATGTGAGAGTGGGCCAGCATGGCTGAAAGGGCGTTAGCTTCTGGAAGTGGCCATCGCTATCCTGTACTTCTGGATCTCTTCTCCGGGTCAGCAGTGCTTCCCTTGGCAGGAGGAGGATTCCTCCAGTCAGGTGGAACTCTCCGGCAATGTGAGACAACATAGACAACAGGCAAACATATCCGCAGCCTGTGCTGAGAGATGAGGTGGGAGTTGAGATGTCTTGAGGACTGCATGTCCACATACCACAGCATATGAGACTGAGGGGATTCCACAGAGTGCACCAATCCACATACAATTTCCCTTGACTGTCCCTTAATGGGGTTTCCTCACCATCTAGGCCACCTCAAAACACTCTTGGGGTTCCCCTTCCTCCTTTGTGAAGTGTAAAGCGTACAGTAGTTCATACTTAAATTTTCTGTGCTCTGTCTCCATCCATGCACAACTGAACACACAAACCTGTGTCCATGCTGCATTAGTCAGTGTGCGTGTATGTTTGTGGTCCACGACAATGATATTCAACCAGACCAGCACATTCAGAAATTCACATACAATAAATTCGGGGCTGCATAATTTTAACAGAGAACCTATGGGAATGTTTCTCAACATGAAGAGAGTGTTCAGACAACATGCCCCTCGTCCCTGTGGGCTGTGCCAGCCGAGAGATACCAACTTCCTCCTACATTCATTTTAAAATTTGACTGGGAAAGAAGCATTTTTCCAACACAGGTTACATGGAGAAGCTTCGCGGAATAAAATGACCTTTTGCCAGGTGCAAGTTTGAACTCAATCAGCTGAGTTGTTCTTGAGTTACAGCACTGTGAAGGCAGCAGGCAGGACAGCCTGGCTGGTGCTCTTTATAGTCAAACTAGCAGACTATTTGCCTTGTTCTGAGATAACATAAATAATCACTCCAGTTAGGATGGAGACCAGCCCAGGGTGCTGCTGGTCCTGGGGCCCACCTGGAGACAGTCAGGGCAGCAGAGTCTACAGTCAATTCTAAATTACTCAGTGCTCTGATTGAGCACAGTCTATTAATCCCTTGATCTGTTTAATCTCTAATAAAGTACTAATGCATCCCTCCAATGCACAGGCCCTGTTCTCCAAATCTACAACAACTAAACATTTCTGGTGGGTAAGACTATCTGCAGTGTCAGTAGGACAGTCTATGTTGTATAAGAGTTTTGCAACTCTGAAGAGTACGCTTACTTGTTAATTATATAAACTTCAACAACAGAAATACCAACGTATACGAGCACCATACCATCTCTAACTCGGCTTTCTCTTTCTACAACCACACAACATCTGCTTTTGTTAAAACCCTCTGTCTTCTTGCTCGGTGTGCATGAATACACAACGTTACCAATACGTTACATCCCCCCTTCTTTTGAGTTTTTTTTTTTCACTTTCTTTCCTCAGAATAATACAACATAGCTTAGTAACAGAACAAGCACAATATCAAATTTCCAGTCTGTGTTATCACTGCCCCTTTTATTCCTACACTATTCGTTAAACTGAGGAATGTTCCGGGTAGACTACTGTCACCTCCATAGCCACTGAGGATTATTCTGTCTCATGCAGCAAGCTATGTATTAACTACAAAGTCCTTAATCTTTTCCGGGAACTGAACAGTTCTTCCTCTGGAACTGATCTTGGCTTCTTCAGAAAGTGGTTGTGTAGCAACATGGGCAGTTTGGCCGATGTTGCATTGTATTGGTTTTCCTCAGTCCGGTGGGCAGCGCTTAGTCTTATATAAAGTGGGCATCTGGGTAGGAATGCCATCTGAACTGTTGGTTGTTCTTTGGGAGTCAGCTGTGGTTGTGGCAGCGGTGGTATAGGTGTACAGTATTGTCACTCAGTGCACTCTAGTGTCCCTCGTAAATTAGAGTGCCGCATGCCAGGGTGTCTGGCAGTAAGTGTGATGCACACTAGCGGGTGGCTGTTTCATATCTCAGGTAAGCTCATTTTAATTAAGACTGCTCTGTCTTTAGTGTTGGGTGATTTTGTAAGCATCTTTTTTGCTCGCAGCTGGTGCAATGGCGGGGGCAGCTCCAGTGCTTGTTTTATAGTCATCTGTTGCCTGCGGTAGGTGAATCGTACATTTTAGTGAGACTTGTTTGATGTTCAGTGCAATGTTTGACCGCTATAACATATTACAGGTTTACCTGTGGAGGTGGACGTTGCTGGTGTTTTGTCTTTTATACCTTTTGTGCTGTTTACATGGCATTGTACTCTGTGATTGGGGTTGGCATGGAGGGTTAGCCCTGTGCGGACCAGTTTTCCCTGGACATTATTGTGTTGTGTTTGTTTCATTTGTGATTCTTTTTGAATAGGGCAGCCAGCAGGCTGCCTAAAGTTTCTTTCTTTGGTTTGGTTTGTTTGGATTAATTTATTGTTTTCTGGATGGAGTGATTTTTTTTTTATGGTTGCCCTGATACTGGGGGTGTTTATTTTGGTCATTATTCTGTATTCATATTTTTTTTTTGGTTGGAATTCTTTCTTGGTTGTCTTGTATGTAACAGCTGCGGATGGCAGTTAAGGCAAAGGGGGTTGTTACATAATTTTAACCCCTTTGTCTTGTCTCCTTGCCGATGTTTCAAGATTAGTGGCCCAAAGCTGCAAGATCTAAGCCCTCCCCATTGGTGGTGGTGAATCTCACCTTGTATTGTGTTTAGTGCAGATCACTTGGCAATAGCTCACTGAGCGTGCGTGTGTGATGTCACCAGATTGTACAGAGGTCCTGCCAGTGGTGAGTTTCTCCTTTCGCCCTTCAGTCGGCTGGTGCCCTTTTAGCTGGTTACTAGGTTGTGAATTGGTGGCACCTCTTGTTGAGGCCCTCCTTATACAGTGCGTTCCCTGTGTATGACTGTCTTTTAGTGTAATAAAATAATATTTTATTGAGTCACGTCTCTGGCCCCTTCAGTTGACTGAAGCTGTGTGCTTGTGTATTAGTTCTGGGAACTTAGTGACATAGTAGCATTTCCCTGGGTGAAATTCCCAGGGTGGTGTAGTCAGCTATTCATCGAGCTCATGGTCTTGTAGGTTACCTGGCCACAGCTGCTCAGATTAGTTTGCTGTTGTTACAGTCTGTTCTTCATCCACAGTAGAAGGATGAAAATCTGAGGATGGGAGTGGACGAAGGTGACCATTGTTTCGACGGAGAAGTCCCTGTCCTGTCTCAACCATGTATGATTGTGGAGTTGAATGTTGCTGCACGACAGTGGCAGTGTTAGTCCATCCAGTGTCTCCATCCAGCATTACCACAACTTTCTCTCCAGGACTGAGAGTTGGAAGCAAGCATGCATTATGTCTTCTATTGTAGGCATGTGTTGCGCCTTTTAGCAGCATCATCTCTTCCTGACCTGCTTAAAGTCTCGCCACTTTGGGGAAAGAACTCTCTCCATTGTGGGGACGGTTGTTTTGATCTGCCGTCCAATCATGAGCTGTGCAGGGCTAAAACTGTCGTGGTTTTTTTTTGCAACAAAGAAGCTTGAGACTTGAAGACCTGGTCCAAAGATGGCAAACTTTATTGCTTGCAACAAAGTGAGTCAGTTCCAAAAACAAGGTAGGAACATAACCAAGAAACGTCTCGTTTCTATCTTTATCCAATTTCTTATCGATTGTTGCACCTCCTGGGGGTTTCCCCAAAGATCAGACCCTGCCCCACTTGCCCAGTCTTCAGCGTCCCGCTACTATTATTTATGTATTAGTTCCCCAGTACCTCTCTTTCGGATCTAACGGTAGTATTTTACCTCAAGTGTCTGTTAATTGTTTTTTTTTTTTTTAAATGTATTAACACATTCCACACTGTGTGTGGCGTAAAGGTCTAACTTTCCAACCCAGACTCCCCAAACAGCATCCTGACTTTTAAAACCACCTGTCATCCTAACGGACTACATGATTTACAAGATTGTGCTTCACTTGCCATAGGTGTTCTGGTTGGATAGTTTCCAGTGTTCTACATGATTACATAGTATTCAGCACTTGCAATGTTATACTTGGTTACATACCTTTATATATGGCATACATAATTTGATTAATACTGTTAAAGTACTCCACTCAATATGTCAGCAAATATGGAAAACTCAGCAGTGGCCACTAGATTGGAAAAGATCAGTTTATATTCCAATTCCAAAGAAAGGCAGTGCTAAAGAATGTTCAAACTACCGGACTATTGCACTCATCTCGCATGCTAGCAAGGTTATGTTCAAGATTCTGCAAGCTAGGCTTCAGTAACATATAGACCGAGAACTACCAGAAGTACAAGCAAGGGAGTTCCAGAAAAATGTCTACTTCTGCTTCATTGATTATGCTAAAGCCTTTGATTGTGTGGACCACAAC
>JAACJT020000013.1:1810428-1824309 GCA_009936485.2 Gymnarchus niloticus
GGTAGAACAATTTGAACCCGCCTCCAATACACCTGGCCTTACTCCCCTTCCATCTGGTTTCTTGCATGCACAATATACCAACCTTCCTTCTCTCCATCATATCAGCTAGCTCTTTCCCTTTACCAGTCATACTGCCAACATTCAAAGTTCCTATCCTCACTTCCACTCTCCTAACCTTCCTCCTCTCCTCTTGCCTCCAGACATACCTTCCCCCTCTCTTTCCTCTTCAGCTCCTTCTTCTTCAGCCAACAGTAGCCCACTTTCCACCAGCACCCTGTTGGCTGACAATGCTAGTGGCGGTTGTTGTTAACCCTGGCCTTGACCAATCCGGTGTGGAAATTTTGTTGTCCGCATATTTGATTTGGCAAAAATTTTACACCGGATGCCTTTCCTGATGTAACCCTGCCCATTTGTCTGGGCTTGGGACCGGCACAGAGAAACACAGAACGCATTCCCCAGTGGCTGGCTTACTTGAACCCTAGATGGTATGGATTTATTATTTGAAATCAGCTCACAGTCTCTGCATAAACATTTAAAAGTATGCATATAAAAGGATTACCAAATATGGAGGTTCTGTAAACTCTTTTTTGCAGTTGAACAGCTGAAAGACTGATTAAAGTCTCAATCTCTGTGGAGCATGTGTAATTCAAAGCCATTTTCAAAACATCTTTCCACGCAGTAAATTGTAACAAAAAAGTAATCCACTTGTATGCAAAGCACCGCTCTGATCCAGATATTCCTCATAAATCAGAAAATCATTTAAATTTTCCCATAATCCCTCAAAAAGAAACCATGGCAGGCGGACAGAACTTGAAATGGCCACTAGGTGCCGCTCTTTAAACACGTCCGTATTAAAGCAACAGCAGGAACGGGAAAGGAGGTAGTGGGAGAGAGCGGAAAAATAACAGAAGAAACAGACGATGGGGAAAGAAGATATTTCTCATTATTTTACTTGAGATACAAAAAAGTTTAGCAATGTTTCCAATTATGTCATTCATCCATTCGTCATCTTCTGAAGTTTTATCTTGTTCAGTGTTGTAGTGGCTTTATATGTGCCAGCTTTGCACGTTTATCAATTGAAGAAACATTTTTAATAACCTGAGTTTTTGGGCACTGCCATAAAAGTGTCTCTAGTCCGCCACTCTTGCAGCAAAACGTGGTATTGCATTCTGGGATATTGACAGGTGTTTGGATTGAAAAAAATAAGTAAATCTTTTGACCGCAATCTCCAACCCCTAGGAGTAGGATGCAGGTAGTAAAACTTATTACATTTTAATGTTATTCCTCAGAAGGGCAATGTTTATCAAAGAGAAAAAAGGGCACAAAATTTAGATTTTTCTCCCGTCATCTAATCTCCATCAGCACTCAGCAGAAGCTAAATATCCAAGAGAATCTTTGAAATAAGTAAGATTTCATTTTTTGTTTACTGCCCAGTTTTAACACTACCCAAGTTCAGATTTCCATCTGTCAATTTACCCAAAAAAAATAAAAAATAAAATGGTGGGGTGGGCGGAGGGGGGCCGTCCTTAGCTTCCCACCAAGGCTGATATAAAACCTCACCTGCCACAATTGAGTCTCATCATGCATCCTGGTAGTTCTTTATGATGAAAAATCAATTTGCAGCCCTTTCCCATCTATCAGCCAGTTACGGAACTCTTCCGTATATTTACAGCAGAGAATGTAATTTTCCGATCCCAGATGAAGGGCACAATGGGTGTTTATGGCCCTTCTGATTTCGTGGAAGCCTTCTGTGTAGTGTTCTATGTTGTTCTCAATGGAACCACAAAGTTGAGGTTCAGGAAATGGGGTGAGAGGGGTCAATAGGGTTTTTCATGTGGCACTAGTTATTTCAAACCAACAAAATACTCTTGCTGAAGTGATGAAGATGGATTGCTTCATTTGTTCCAGAGTTATATTACATATAATGAACTTCCATATTCATACCTGCCTTTTACCACCCAAACCCCCTGTGGTAGGACAGGGCACGGACAAGGTGTGCAAGTACAGTACACAATGTCCTCTCAGCAGTGTGTCTTTATTTTGGTTTTGGGATGCTGTGCCATTAAGCAGGACGTAAAACACAGAGTGGAGAAAGGTAGAGCAGGAAAAATGGAAAAAAAAATGCAGAAGTGTGGGTTGACGGGCAGCTGAGGCTGCTAGGAAGATGGTGGAAGGGAAAACCAAAACAAATTTGAGGCAGGGGCCGGGCTCCCTAGTTGCTTGGTGTTGTGGGATCTGGCCCCATTGGCAGGGAACTGACACTGGGTCGTCAGTGACAGGCGATGGAAAGGGGTCACAGTCAATCCGATCCCAACTAGGATAAAGATCGCTGATCTGCACGTCTGGGGAAACAAACAGCATAAGCTTCTCTAAACCTTCAGAAGTCCTTTCCCTCTTTCCTCCACTTGCTCTCACTTTTGGTTGTCGGTGACAGGTTAACCAGTGTCACCCAGCTCTGCCTGATTGTGCCTATTCTTTGCGATGCTCAGGACTGAACATGGCCATTAGGTGGTGGGGATATCTTGCTCCTACCCGACCGCCAACCCCTGTATTTTCCCCCTTATACTGTAATTTTATTAGTCGCTTTGCAGGTGTTATTTATTTTTATTAAGTGCTTTGTTATTAACTGATGTTCGTGATTCCCATGGATTTTAGACATAATGACGCATTAAGTTTTCAGAACCCAAGCCTGTTTCAGTATTTCAGTGAAATGGTGTGGGTGTGTGTGTGTGTGTGTATGTGTGCGTGTGTGTGGTGTCGTGTCAGCTGTAGCTCCACTGGAAAAAAGCAAGAGGTTTGTCTGAAGGTTCTTTCTCTGAAATGCAAGGTGTGTCTGAAGCTTCCAGATGTTACAAACTGCAAAAGCAGACGGGCAGTCTCTACAGCAGAGGCACAGTGCGTCATTCTTCCAGACAGGGTTTTCTCCTTAAGGAACACTCACTGGTCTGGCTGTCCCTAGACCAGGAGGCCGACGGCCCTCTAGATTGCGGCATGTTTGTAAGCCAGGATGAAGGTTTCTTCCACCTGCTATCCCCACTCCACTCTGACCTTTCCTCTCCACTCACCGCCATAAGGCACTGGCTGCAGACATGAACCTACAGCATAAGGGCGGGTGGAGGTGGATATGGAGTGTTTTTTTGGGGCGGCCCTGTCAGAGGTACTTGGCTCCTGGGTGACATACTCACTGTGTCAGGACCCAGCACTCGCCTGCACCCAGACACCACACAAGGTGACAGGGGAGGACGCAGTGTGACACCAAGAGCAGCAACACCACCTGGGTGACGGGTGGAGTCTGGGGAGGGGGGTGGCGGTGGCATGTGGCTCTCCAGCTTCTGCTCTGAAGCATGACACTTCAGCCACCCCTAAGGCCTGCCCTCACATGCTACAGCAGGCTGTGCCACAGTACATCTGCTCTGGCTGCTCCTGATTTGTAATGTGTAACAGCACCTGTCTTCACAGTGGAACCCTCATAAGACCTCACTGCCTCCTGACGGATGGGGGAAAGATGCCCAGCAAGTCCTCATGGGTGCCACCCTGTACTGGTGAATTATTTCTATTATTCCATACAGTTTACAATGTCCTTTGCCTGCCCCCCCCACAAGCCACTTGATGGGGCAGACCATCCAAGAATCAATGCACAGATGGATTCTTGAGGGAAGGCTGGGGCCAGCTGGCTGGCCATTAATCAAAGGCAGCGGACCCATATGTCCCTCGGTGCCGAGCACCGTGCAGCCACTCAAGCGGACAGAGCCACTGGCACACGGCTAGCCTGGATCCCACTCAAGTCACCCACCTGTTCTGGTCCTGTTGTGCAGCTGGGGCCTATCACTGTCCCTGCAGTACAGGCGGCCAGGTCACATCAGGAAGGCTGGTGACACCTATAATATTCTCCATAAAAGAAACCCAACCATGAACAAGAAAGGGGACATTTGGGGAAAAACATCTGACCCACGCTGTGGTTAGTGCATTTCCCATCACACACCCAGAGGAGAACGGACCACACGCTTGTGAAGGATGACCATGTCGTGACTCCATCGAGCTCCCGTCTCCCTTGCACGCCCTTGTCATTTTTCTGCCACTTTGATCTCCTCCTCCATTGTGGGGGGAAATGCCTGTTTTCCAGGAGCCATCCCCGATGCGGTTTGAGCCAAGTAAATATTATCCAGTGACTCAGAGTGGGGAACTCTGCCGCATCCATGACGACCTGCATCCATGGATACGATTTTCTGGATGTCATCTGTCATCACCTTATAAGGAAAATGTAAACAAGCAGCCAGGAACAGAAAAATAATCCCAAAAGTTGAACACTAAAAATAATGTCTGCACATTCTAAAAGCTTCTCATGAAATCTTTGATTTAGATATAATAAGTATCACCTTCAAATAAGATTCTGTATTTCATTCCACTGAATACATTTTAAAAGAATAAACATTTAAATATCTGCAAATCACACTGACTACTGATCTACACATACTCCGTGTTGAACGACTCTTTCCTCTTGACCCCACAGACTCAATATGAATAAAGCCACACAGGTCAATCCTGATCTCAGTCAACAGGTCCTTAAATCTGAATTAGCCAGCCCCTTGCTTTGCTTATGGTTACAAAGGCAGTACGGGTATTGAATTTGTCTCAGATAAACAGCAGCCCTTGAAGAAGGATGACAAATACTCCTGGTATCGCCCTTAAATCCATTAGAGGCTTATGAATTTCCACATCATGTGTCTAACATGGATAGTTAAGGGGAAAATAAAAGCCTAAAGAAAAACTAAACAGAGACTGAAAACCAGCTTCATGTTATGGTTCTCTGTGGTATCTGCAGAAGCTGTGGGTCCAGGTTGGTTTTCACACATCCAAGGCAGCAGCTAACATAGCTGACTAGAGTTTAACAGTTGACATACCTTTCAGGGAGTAAGTGTGGGAATCAATAAATAATCTATCAGGGTGAACACAATTCTTATCAGTGTTCCTGTTTGACTGGAGATGACTGTATTAGTAATTACTGTGTCCAAAGTGGATTTTGTAGGACCTGCTCACATCCTTGAGTTTCTGCAAGGGCCAAGCTTTTGCTTGCCGAATCAAATCAGTCGCTGCTTCTCTTCATGATCACAGCATTTCACTGTATTTCACTATCCTTTCACTGGACTCAGTGAAAGAATAGTGACACTGGACACCCTGTTGATGACCATCATGAAGCAAAGAGCTCAGATATACACCATTAAGGCAAAGTGGCAATTTGGATACTAGTAAGAGTCAGGACAACAATGGCAGAACAAAAAAATAAATATATACGAAATGTACCATAATAAACCATATTAAAATCTCAAGTCAACATAACTGACATGCCTGTAGACGGAGAAATTTCAGGCAATGAGAAAACTGAACATGAAATCAGGGACCAAAAGAAACAGAAAGAAATTTTCCCAGAAGCACAAGGGAAAATTGTTATAGCACACTGGACTGCGAGTGGGCTTGTGAGCTATTATAAATACAGTGATGTAAGGTACTGGACTGTTGAGAACAAAGACAAAGAATTTTCAAGAGGCAAAGGCATTACTTTAAAGGTTTGTCACCAACACAGGTGCTTTCACAGATGCATGAATGTTTCGGATAAACAGGTTTGGCTCTCTGGCACCCAACCGATTAAAATCACGTTGTATCTTATGAGGTCAGTCTTTAGCCTTAGCTGTTGATTGAAATATCTTGAATAAATATAGAAAAAGGTACAAAAAGCTCACCCCTGCCTTGCTGTATTTAAATTTTTTGTACAGCAGAACTTAACATATGAAAGCCGAGGGAGCAGAGAGGGCATCAAAGAGTCATGACTGTGACATGGATGTCACCATTGGGGCTGCTGAGGGAGGTTTGGATGTGACACTTTTTTGTGAGACAAAGCGTTCAGGAGCCAGTCAAAACCCTGCCGTGGTCTGTGACAGGCACTGCCCATAATAAAGATGTCTCACTGGATCACTGTTCTCCTGTTTTCATGGAGAACTTACTTCTGGTCGCCAGCTTTTATCTGAACTGCGAATGATGAAAAGAGGAGCTCAAGCAGCCTCTCAGATAAACGGCCTATCAGGGTGCTCCACCTGGTACCTTCCTTCAGTCATCCCTGATGACGGGGACGCATGGCTGTCGAGGTGAGCAGGAAGGTCACATCACAGGGGGGCTTTGTCTCTATGTAGTGCTGGGGAAAGCAGATAAAAGTGGAGAAGTTTCTATTCTCACAGGTGCTCCTTTGGGGTGAAAACACACACACACACGTACACACACACAATGACAGGAATAAGTTAATCATGACTTCCCTGGCATACCAGCTGAATCCACCCACTTATTGTGTGACCTCTTATACATCTCAAATTCACAGTGATCCTAGAATTCCAATACCACAGGAAGAATGTGGCATAAGGAAGGTTGCCTTTTACGGTGTGATATTTTTACAAAAATCAGTTTTGAAAAACCAGAAACATACTGACAGTTATTACACGTGAGTCTTGTAACTGCATATGCAGACACACGTGCATACAGACACACAAACCAGTATCGCAAACATTCATCCATCTTCTAACTGCTTATCCTGGTCAGGGTTGTGGGGAAACCTGGAGCATGTCCCAGACAGCAGAGGGCAGCACAAGGCTGGAGTACACTGTGGAAGAGAGACCAGTCATCAGGAGACACATAAACAAGTGCTCTATGTCTATCTCTAAATTTTCTAGATGAGAATATATGCAGTTTTGTCACGCTGATTCAGACCACCACAAGAGGGCGCTCCCCTCTCTACCCTCCATCTCTCTTCACTGTGGTTCCTAATTCCTGTAATCTCTGATTTATTTGGACCCTGTGCCACCTCCTAACCCTGTTCACTCATCGAACCTCTTGTACATTGTCTTTCTGTGCCCGTCCCGACAATTCTGAGTAAAATTCTTACCTAACCTGTACTATGTCTGTTGAGTATTATCTCCGCAGTCGGATCCCTACCACCTGATCTTTCAGTGTTACAAGATTATGAGATTTCAGAAGGAAGAGATAGCATATTATCACAATATATCAGAACTGCACAGACAGATTCAAAGGATAGCCAATCCATTAGACATGTTTCAGTTTTTCCAGTTTCCAGAGTCCTGGTGAGATGCATGTCTAAATCCATGGGAAAATGCATTTTGCCTCCCAAGGACTTGAGAGTAGGAATCAGCATGCAGATGTAAAGAGTTCTTTCCTGTAATTCCCCTTGTGCCATTGTATGCACAAGTGGAAAACAGCTCACAGATTACAGCCATCCGGTTTGACCTGGCTGTAACGAGTTCCGGGTTGCTTTGCTGTTCACATGGAACAGTCATTAAGCACGTTGGAGAGTCTCGCAACTCTGTGAGATTGGTGATTATAAAACCCAGAGTGGGTCTGGCCCCATCTATAAATCATCCACAAAGCGGTCTGTAGCTCTCTTTGGAGGGTTTTTGCACGGCTCTATTGCCGTTTTCCTGGATCCCTCACTGTTTTTCAGAGATGCTTTAGCTTGAAGGTGGCAGAGATCCCAAGACAGCATACTGGCTCTGGGATAATTGTTCTTTTGGCCTAGCTTGGGTTTTCACTTGTAGGCAAATCCAAAGGTTTTTTTCTTCACTCTGTTTTATAGAATAAGGAGTGGGGTCACTTTGTCATTCATCTAAGTGGATCACACGCTCCACCCCATCAGCGGTGAAACTCTGCATATTCAAATCTGTTATCATCCTTTACATGGTGCATATCTTGTTTACGTCACTTTGCAGTTTCTCTGATCATTATGGCATTAAAGTTGCGAGGGAAATGGTTTGCTTTTGATAAGACGTGTTGCTAAGCTGGTTGCTAGGGTGGATCCTTCTGTATGAGGCAGCAACAGATTCTCAGTGCTGTATCATGTTTTTTTATTGAGAGGAAAGGATTTTCTTTGGAATCGCATCATTTCCATTTAGACCAAAAGTTGTACTGTTGTGTGTTGCAGCTTGTTGTTGGAGCAAAAAAAAAAAAAGCCAGAAATACTAATGATGCTTGGCTGGTGTTGTTTGTTCACCAAATAAATAAAAACATCCACAGGTACTTCCAATCAAATACCAATTAACACCATTGTTTATTCTATAATCTTTGTTGCAACTAGAAGAAAATCTTAATTTATTGCTTTGTGATGAATTATAGAAGCCAGGGTGCAGATACCTACCCAGACTATGAGTAAGAATAGACATGTTTATCATTATAAGACATCCATATTTTAGACTGCGATGATTCAATTGCTCACTTAGTAGTTGCATTGAAAAGTGATTAAATTATTAATATCGTGCACCTAAACACAGATTTTAAAAGGCCTCCGCAGACTGTCTGCTAGTGCTTCTGAAAAGAGGTTTTACATTTAGTGAGGCTGAACAGTGATGCCTCATACAATACAAAAAATGCCAAAACGTTATGACAACATGGTTTTCTTTTGAGAGATCCATCTCACACCCATTTGTCCACACATAGAGTTGGCAGCTGAATAATTCAAACAGATCAAATTAAATTACCCAGGTACACGCCACCATATCTTGGAGAAATTCAGAGCTGATTTTCACTAGCTTGGCTCCCATTGAATTTTTATTGTTACTTCATCACCTCTGCCCACATGTTGGATCTTAAGATCAAAGCGAACGCATGATGAGCTGGAAATCAAAATCCTTGTTTTGAGATGGATGTGACTCTGGCCAGAACACCCTGAAAACAACTTCTCTGAGCTTTTCCAAGGAGATTACCATCAAGCAGTGTGAAAAGGTGAGCTGGTGTAGAAGTGGAATTATTCACAGGCTGATTGCTTTCTCCAGGAGATGGGAGTGTTGCACCACGGATGGGAGCCAATGGCTCCACATGTTTGTCTTTGAAGCTAGTGCTCCATGTGTCCCTGAGCTACAGGCTAATTTAGAGTATGGAGATCTGAGTCATTCTTCTATACATAATTGTACTTATCTCACTGGTGATATCAGCACAGCCTCCTCATTCCTATGCTTCACTTCTCTGTGTGTCTGGCTACTTTTATTCATTTCCAGGGGCGTCGCTAATACGGGATGCTGATTTCCCTTCATGGCCTTTCATTGGCGACCTGCCCAGGGTGTACCCTATCTCTCGCCTGAAGTCAGCTGGGATTGGCTCCAGCTTCCCCGTGACCCTGATGGATAAGCGGTATGGAAAATGGATGGATGGATTTCCCTTCACAAAGTGACATCTGCATGCGACGCTAAACTTGAACTGAAGAGGGCACAGCAGCACTTTTTTTCTCTTGACTGTATTCTCAGCCACTAAAAGGTAACCCCTGTTTCTACAGTTGAAACGGTGCTTAGGTGAGGTGCTAAGGTACGACAATGACCTTTATAGCACATATTGTCACCATGGGCCAGGAAAAAAGGGAAGTAAACAGCAGTGGGTCTTTCATGAAGCACGGTAAATGATTTTCTGCATATGTCTTAGTGGACGGTTTGGAGTTTAACCTGAAACATTTCTACTTGATCTCATAGAAACTATGTGTTTGTATGCATCTAACTGGTGTCTGTTTTTCAATAGAATAATATGGAATAAAACAGCAAATTAGGTGAAAGTTCCCAGATGCTTGTTTTTTTGCACAGCCTCATGGGGAAGGGGAATGATATTGACATTAGGACAAAGCTCTGTGACAGCTCGACTACATTTCTGCCCTTGCTAAGCCGTTCACTCTTATCGGTGGAAACTATTGACATTCATTTTCGGTGCAGGCTCAACCAAATAGGATTAGCAGCTGGCAGGGTGGCTGCTGTCTCCCGTATTCCCTTGCCTCCACCAACCCCGATATGACACGTGGTTCCTCTCCTCATTCAGCTCTGAGCTGCCCTCTCGCTGTCCTCTCTGTTACTGTGCACACCTGCAACCAAATGATTTCACTGTGCCCTTGAGATGGAGCTGGGAGGTTACGCAGGGACAACAAAGTCGTAATCTAATGTGATTTGAGGTAGCTCAGCAATTAATCTAATAATTATTGGTCATAATTCCGTACCCTTGGAACACCTGTTTAAATATTCTCCAGCACTCTATCTCCTGCAGGGCATTGCATTAATGGGGGAAATATGGATGGATTTCCCCTACTTGGTCATTTAAACTGACATCAATCAAATTCAAACAAAGGGTCTGGAGTATGACAAGGCAAATTAACAACTGTATATCTTCCATGATGTTTTTTTAATTGAAACCAATGTGGAGAATTACAAAAAATGCCTAGATGATTTCATCATCTAACACATGGCAAGCTTAGTGCATTGTTTTATCGCATTTCTGAAATAAATTGTGTTCATAATGGTGCCTTGCCTTGTCTTTAAAAGAAGATTGAATCTAAGAATTAAATAGCTAGATTTATTTTGACAATGGTCTTTTGAACAGCTTAGTAAAGTAATTTTTAACAGCCCTGGAGTAAACTGAGATAAATTAGCTAATATATTATTCAAGTGAAATAAATTATTAAATAATTCTAAACCTTCAGCCAAACTCGAGGTAGTTAAGTGGCATGTCATCTTTCTTTTATCCACAATGTGGCGCTCACACAGCATGAAAAAACTTGCAAAACATAATCGAAATAACCAGAAAGTATTTCAGACCATAAATTCAGACTTTTTAAAACACTGATTTTCTTGTTTTATTTGTAATTCAAATTAAGTATGAAACAGGAAACAGTTTAGGGTTTATGGCTTTCTGAATCTCTGTTTTTTGCACGAAGTTTAATTTAGTTATAACATTTTGAAAATCACATATGAGTCATTTAAGTGTTGGATGAGGTGTGAACTGCATAGGAGGTGTATCACTTCACAGTAGATCAGGCAGACGAGTACCTTCATCTCTGATGGTGTCCCATGCCACTTTCATTTTACCTGAGATGTCACATCTGTGCTAGGACACAAGGGGTGACATCTCATGAACATCTGGTCACACTCTAAGTTAACGGTGCGGGCCACCCTACAAGAAAAGTGACATTAAACTACAGTTTGCTTCTGCAAGGCAGAACTTCTGACATGTGACCAAAGGCTGACCTTCTACTGGCTGGTCAAAGCTGAACTGGGTTTGAGGCGTCCATCTTTGATGTTCCACTTTTGTATTATCAGCGTTTCCACTGTGATAAAAGCCACAGGAAACCCTGAAGGCACATTGAATAAAACAGATCAAAAACCACGTCAAATGAAGAGAAACAATTTTTTCTTCAAAACTCTAAAGACACAGAAAGTAAAATCTGCTTTGTGATGGAATCTGAGGCATGAGGAATTGGACGCCTGGTACCACCCTTGACTCCTCTGTCTTCATCACTGCCTGTCATCGCTGCCTCTACGTCTCTTTCAGCCGCACGGCCTTGCTGTCCATCAATCTGTTTAAATGACAGCCCCAGTACCCAAGCTGTGTTCTACGCTTTGGTCTCGTCCAGAGGACGGCGACAGGAGGAAAATTAAGTTGTAGGCCTCTTTCGTGTTTCACCGCGTGTGTGAGGGCTGTTATGCTGGATCCTGGTCCAGTTATTCTTGTTCATTCACAGTGGTGTATTTCTGTATTTCTCCTTGCTTGAAATACTAAAGGAAGCACTTCATGAAACATGCTTAACTAGACCAAGATATAAATAGCTATGAAGCCTAGGTGAGGCAATGGAAGTGATTTATTCTATGTTAATTGCATCAAAAGATTAAAATAAGATTTCCGATGCTGTTAAACTTCTATATGTAAGGCATCACTCTTAATACAAGAAAATGGTTATTTCTTAGCTACTGCTATTTCCAAATGATATAATATTATATTGTATTATAATACAATATACTATAAAATTATACATACAAATTATATAATGTCTACAAACCAGTTACTCTTAAGTGTTGCCCTTTACTCACATTTTCAGTCCCCTTAAAACAATGTATGAATACAATCTAATAATACATATCTTGGGCAGTAATTTATCAAAACATGCTCACACACATGCACGCACTCACACACACATACACACACGTAACACCATATTTGGTAAAAGCATGATCTATAATTTTACTGGCTGCATTTCCCATTAAGACAAACTGTGAGTAATCCATCTGTCTAGTTTTACCTCGCTCTCATAACCAGATGAATTGTTTGCACTAATTATGCATTAAAAGTATTTTTTAATGATAAAAGATCCATTTATATTAATAACATTATATCATATCTTGTTTGCACATTACAATACCCACTGAGGAAAAATAAAGCTTCTAACTATCAGACAAAGCTGTTAGAAGGTATTAGCAGTAGCCATATTTAATCTCCCTAGTTTCTGATGCTTGGTGACAAGGGCAGCCATTGATGGTGTGTGGCTTAGCAGGCTAGGTGTCTGTGCCCATGACTAGGTCACTGGTTCAAGTCCCATGACTACTGAAAAGTATCTATATTGCCTTTGGCCCCTTGACCAAGGTGTTTAACCCTAAGAGTGTGCTGGACGTACCATATAAATGGCTGACCCTGTGTTGTCCACCGTGTGTGTGTCCTCATGGAGAACTGCATGGGGTTTGTGAGAAATGCATTCTAATGTAAAATAGTGCAAATTAATATTTCATTGCAGGTATCAATCATAACCCTACATTATTCCCATGTCCTTATATTTTAGCAATATTTGGATTAATTTTCTTGATGGGTACAGTCTAGTTGCAGACTAGTTACAGTCTTCCTATGCAGCAGATGGCAATGCAAGATTCACAGTTGATCATACTTATATTAAAAACAAAAAAATTATGTCAAAATCATCCTTTTTAACAAAATTTGGGTACATTGTCTTCAGAAGTCTATGCTGTGAGATATGGCAAATGAGACTTTCATAAGAGGAGCTGTGGCTAATCTTCTGGTTTATGGTTTCCATGACTCTCCTACTATACGTCTCATTAATATGTGTTTCGAGTACATTTTTTACAATATATTGCATCCAATTGGGATACAGCCTTTTCCAGAGAGTGTGGAATAGTCCAGGTGTGAGGAGAAGAAAAACTCAGATAATCTGACCTTCCAAGCTAGTTCTCAACTTGTCTCAACTTGGTGCTGGAAATCTCATTTTCAGTCTTTTAGTCATGCTCTGTACAAGTACTCAACATAGAGAGATTTCTTTTCTAAGTGACGGATTTGAAATCGTTGTGGACAGCTTGCCCCATTCTGAAATCAACTCTACATCTCCAAATGACAGATCTGCTTAGCTGGCAACATTGCCTCACAATTCACCAACTTAAACAACCAGAGTCAATCCAACTTATTGTATATACTTGGTATAACTGCACATCAGCAATGTGCTTTATGAGAACATAATCCTTTCTTTGAACATACAATTTCAAAATGAAGGCGCAGTTATTTAAGCACTGTGCCACCTGCTGCTCCCTTTAACAGCTTTTCGATAATGAGGAGGCCCAAACGGAAGCAGGGGGTGATGGGAGGAGACTGACATTGGCAGATTTATAACACCAACACACAAGGCTGGATTGTGGTCCTCTGAGGCCCCTGGGCAAATGTCATTTGGAGGCCCCACCTGCCAGACGTGTGCCTAAATATTACAACGACTCAGAGGTGAAACCAATAATATTGATGATCTCGTAACGATGGTGCATAAAGTTCTGAGATATATTAGATGGCAAATTAACAGTTTGATCTTGTAATTGATGTGTGGGATGCCTGAAAAATGGGCAGGTGTATTTACCTGAGTGACTTTGACAAAGGCCAAATCGTTATTGCCAGACAAGAGAGTCTGAGCATTTCTGAAACAGCAAGGCTTGTGAGGGAACAAGGTGAAACGTCATGAGTTCAGAATCAGAATCAGAATATCTTTATTGTCATTGTAACGAGTACAACGAAATTAAGTGCAGTCCCTGTGTCAGA
>JAACJT020000013.1:1840155-1851049 GCA_009936485.2 Gymnarchus niloticus
TCCCTCTAACTCTTCAATCTTCTCCGTCAGTCTAGCGATTAATCTACACTTCTCACAGGTAAACGTACCAGTAACGATAGAAGAATAACTAAACATATTACACTCCACACAAACGACAGACGCCATGGTATGCTACTTACATTAGTACAGGAGAATTCGGGACTTATGGTATGTGGTCAAAGTTAACTTGGTGCAGGACAAACTCTTGGTAGCAGAAACGCGGTAGCTTCAAAATGCCGGCAATCAGAAATCCCAAGATGCACTGGGATTCCAAAGGCTGAAGCTGACAAGAATGACAAGTATGTGAAGGACTTAAGTTTAATTAAATTGGTCAGATTAGCATGCCCTGGGCCCAAATGTGAAACCTGAGCTGAGTCCTGCCTCTTTGTCAGGGGTAATGGACCAGATGTCCTCAAACCTCGAGGTGGTTTTTGGTGGACAGTAATGCAGGGCTCCTGAGAAAGCAATAAGAGCCAATGCAAATGTTCTGCCTGTGTTGTGTCTAGCATTGGGTTGTGCTGCTGTGGAGGGATTTATAGGTACCCCTGTCCAAGAACCTGCATATGCCTTCAAATAGTTGTGAACAACCCATTTCTATTAAAGAGCCTTCTTTGGATCTGCAAATTCATGTTACTCCAGGTCCTCCCTTTTTGTCCATCCTCTTCTGGGTCATAAACATCCCAACAATTTTGGTGCCAACTTATTCATTGAGCATGGTCATGAAGAAGAATTACATCCGATACATTACGTGGATGAAATACTGCTTTCCTGCCATGGTTGGGTTTTGGGTGTAATTTCAATATGGCAGAGTGCTGGGTTGCTGCAGTAAAAGCATGAGATTAATGAGCTGTCAGATCATTAGCATACTCTGCTGGGGTGCCCACTGCCCAGGGTGGCCGATATCATAAATGAATTGCAGTTCATCAGAATTTCCACAGGCAGATGGAGCTCCCTGGCATTTGCAAGGATGAAAGGAGTGAAGCCTGTGTTTGCATGAATGATAAAGTTGTATGTTAGCGTGATTTGTGGCAACTATATATCCCATTCCCCACTATATTGATAGATGCATTTTGTCAGCTGGTCTTTAAGTGTTCTATTCAGACTCTCGGCTATGACTTTGGACTGAGCATGGAAGGGAGAGGTTCTGGTTTTTACAATGCCAAGAATATTGCTTAACTGCTTCATAAGATCTGGCACAAACTGCCTCTTTTGATCAGTGTGAATAAACTCTGAAATACCAAGAATGTAGTTTTTAAAGATATGTACGTAACTTATTTTTTTCAGTGTGGGACCTTCCATGACTAGCATATGCTATGACACACTCCATGTGGTCCTGAATCTGTGCCAGAATGGAACCAATGGCATTCTGGGAGTCATCTGTGTTCACCAGGAAGGGCTGTGAGAACTCTGGATAGGGTTTAATTGGTGGATTATTCGGATTATATTTAATGGTGTGGACCATCTCATTACCATCATGAGTCCATTCAAACAACACCATGAGGAAGTTCAGAAGTTCCGCTACAAAACTTCAGAAATGCTCCATGCCCAAAGCAGACTGACCATAATTAGAGAAAACTTCAAGCATCAAATGAGCAGTTTCAGTGCCATACACTTCTAAAAGTTCTTTAGGAAGACATTGTCTAGCATTAACAGATGTTTGAAAGTGGAGAAAAAAAATCTTCTCTCTGAAAAACTTCATTCATTTTACTTAGTGTCATGGTAGTCACATCAAATGACAGGAGGCAAAAAGAGCCAGTCTGCTAACACATCACCACTGAGACATGTGGATAAAAGGGTTGGCATGCATCTGAGCACACTTTGACTGCCAACTCTGAAAGTGCCTTCCACAGATTAAAACTGTCGTTGTCCTTTCTGTCTCTGTAAAAATATGGTGGCCAGTCAACTTTATAATGAATTACTTGTGTGGTGTCAATAATAGTACTGTTGTTGTGAGTCTAGTGAACATTCTGGTTTTTCTGGTGAGGAGGTATTGACTTGAAACTTTTGAAAAATTTCACAGGATAAAAGCAGTGTGCCTGTCTGTATAAAAATACTCAATGAGTGTTTAATAAATTAACTCTGCACTCACCACCAACTTGAGATAGCTGTAATCTCCAACTGTAGTTCACTACCCAGTCAGTGTTTCACTGTGTGGATGGTGTGCTCATGGTGATGTGCAGGGCTGTGTTTTTGCCACACATAATGTTTTGCTCCAGGGACAAAAAGATCAATTTTGATCTCATCTGACTAGAGTGCCTTCTTTCATGTTTGCTGTGTTTCCCACTTTTGACTTTTCACAAACTCCCAATGGGATCTTAAATGACTTTCTTTAAACATTGGCTTTCCCTTCATCACTCTTCCTTAAAGCCCACCCTGAGCACCATCCCCACAGTGAAATATACCTTTAATTCACAAACTTTATGGTAGAAGTCAAACCACTCACAACCAGAACTAATCGAGTCTGCCACTCTTTGATACTCTATACATAATGTGCACTTTTGTGCTGGATTTGGTAGGGGCCAATTCAAAACAAAAGTTTGTGTGTTCACTCAAAATATAATGTTACATATCTAACCTTTGAGTTAACTCCAGTGTCTAGGCTGCTTCTTCTTGGTACTCAAGATAATATGTAGGAATGTGGAAAAAATAGGAGCCAGTCTGGTAAGGAAAGTTTGTTGGATGTTCTCCCAATGATGTGTCCTTCAAGGGTTATCATGTAACATTCAATACGGTTTCTTGCTGTTCCATCTGAAGCGAAATCCATAAAATTGTTAGTGTTGTTTGACTGAAAAAGAAATGTATATTTTTAGATCATCTAGTGATCTGAATACTTTATAGGGCCCTATTTTGCACTGGTGGAAAGCGCAACGCAAAGTAGTTTTGCTAGTTTCATACAAGCACATTCCTCATTTTCATGCCAAGCGTGCACGTTTTCAAAATATCAAATGATTTTGTGTGCGTTTCCTGCTCGTAGGAGTGGTGTTTTTTAAATGACGTGTGGCTAGGCACATTTTTGGTGAGTTGCTATTTTAAGGCAGCAAAATGACATTGCATTTTTGACCAATAAAAACCACATCTAAAGTCAGTGGCGTATTATTAAACGATATTTACGGGGCGTGTTTTTGAAATGTGCAGGTGCATGACGCTCGTTACGGACGCAGTTACATGCTCAAAATGCACTAATGGATGTTTTTTGTTATTTTATTTAATTCATATATGTTTTATTATAGAATACAACTTATGGAGAGAAATTTGTCTCAAAATGAATCATTGAAATGAATAATTCAAAATGAATTCAAAATGAAATGACAATTAATCTTTTTGAGACAAATTTGTCTCCATGTTCCCACGCTTGCTTCACCTCAAAAGGCTTAGGTGGAACAGTGGTGCTCCTATAAATGATGTGCTCACGCATTTTCTCTTCACACTTGAGCAGGTCCGTTTCCTCGGCCGAAAACCGATCTGGTTTGCCAGGTAAACACGCCATTATAATAGCAATCCGTTATAGCTCATGTGCCCCTGCCTATTAAAGGTGAGGTGACGTACCATTCTGATTGGTTTATTGCATGTTACGTCTAAAACACACCTCTGAATAATTAAGAGAGTTAGGACAACCTTTTTGCGCCTTGCACTGGTGCAAAGTCTGTTTTTTCCACTGTCAAAATAGCAAAATGGATTTGGAAATGTCCATAAATTTTACTCTCGCCTTGCACTTTACACTTTGCGTTAGATCATCAAAATAGAGCCCATAAACTTACAACGCAGCATCAGTCAAGGAGTTGGGGTTTAGGTTTAGGGTTAGCATACTTCTAAGCTATTCCTACAATAAGGATGCAAAATTTAATCAACTCATCCTGATGCGTACATTATGAACAGGACCAAAAACACAACACAATCACGATGTGGCAACATGTGCTTCGTGAAATAGAGAATGCTGAAGATTATCTTGTTCCTACACTGTATAATATGCAAATCAAGCCCTTTCGGTTGGAAAGCCCAACCATACCGTCAGCTCAACAGAACGCACTCTACCAGAATAAAAAATTGTATATTTCACTTGCATGCACACGGTAACACACGATAGTCGAGCAGTTTTCAAGGTAACTACTTGCTGATTTAGAGCTTTTGTTGTCCCAGGAACCGTTTCTTTGAATAAGCAGCCAAGATGCTACACCTAGGAGTATTTCACACTAAGCATTTCAGACAGACATATCTTGCTCTTTTAGAAAAAGATCATATGTATGGCTGTCTTGAGAATGTTTTCTTTACCTTCTGTCACAACAGATGTCATTCTTCACAACAATATCTTCTCTCACTTTATTTGTTGCTATGTTGTCTATTATCAAATTGCCAGCAGTTTCAGTTCATGATGTAAAAATGCTGTTGATCACCATGGTGCATTTGATTTCTGTATTGTTAAACTAATATTACACTAGTATTAATATAAATTTCAACTTTAATTAAACTATTTATGACTTAGTTGATTTTGCAGAGCAGTTTGTCAAACCTTGGTAAATTTCACCAGTTGTATCTTGTGATGGGGGAAATAAATGACTTTCTGGGGGACAGGGCCAGTGTCTGGCCCTGTGAGGGCAAACCCACGTCTGCTCAGTCAGACTTTGAAATGCTTACGGCATATATAATAATGGATGCCCTGTTATGCAGAGTGTGCTGGAGCAGTAGGGAGATACTCATGTGGTACGTGAGACCACTGCAAAACAACCGGGTGAATCAAAGATGTAAATTACACATTACCTAAAGTTAATGACCAAACAATATAATGCCTTTATCATCATGAAATAAACAATTCTCTTTTTCATTGAGGTGGTTGTGGAACTTGGAGCAGTAGTAGTATAGCCTTTGACTTATAAAAATAAATGGGAAATCAATAAGTCTCGCTTAACATTTTTGGACTTGCTGTTTGTCACTGCATAGCACTCCTTGGTGACATGAATTGTTGGCATGCATGCCGTCATTTTGCTGGTTTACCTGCATTTCCCTGCTTTTTTCCCAATTTACCAAATATGTGCATGCCCCCAAGCTGCCATAAAAATATGCCAGTTCTCATATCCTTTTCTTTTATAAATCCCAGATTTTGCATGGGAACTTGCATACTCACATTTCAGCCTTCTTTTTTGTGTACGCAAGATTTATAAATAAGCTCCCTGGTTACCACAGTGACATGGTACACACGGTATAGTTATTCTTTGTGCTCAGGAGGTTATTTTGGACTCACCCTTTCCCTGGTAATCTGTGCCCACATAGTACTAACCCTCAGTTGGTGCCACCTCTGTTAGTTAATGCAGGAAAATCAAGGCCAAAAAGTGCAAAACACTGAAATATGGACTTGTGTGTCAAGTCACAAGGCTCAATACAACCAACAATTGACAATATTAACACAAAAGCTGTTCATGATCACAGGAAATCTCTTTAAAAACACTGCTTCTCTTGCTGAGCTTACAATGATGAGGTAACTATAAGAATGCAGAAGAGAAGAGGTGTTAGTGAAAACAGCTCATTCAGGCCATTCTGCCACAGTTGTAGGTGGATTAGCATTAACAATTCAGCCCTCAAAGAATTTCCATCAATCTGTATTTGCTGTATAATTCTGTCATTTGCTATTGTTTATGGAGTACCTCTGATATTGGCTTCTGAAAATTATTGGCAGGAATGATCTGATGTCTGAAAGTGTACTCAGAGGAAGAAGTAGTGAATTAACTTGATTTGCTATTCTCTGAAATGATTTTAAGAAGAAATAAAAATCCATTAACTCATTCTGTAGCTGCTGTGCTGTTTTACAGGCATTGATCTTCATGAAAGGACAATATGGAATGAAATCATGAGACCAAAAATAAAGATGTGTATCTTGGAATTGGTTGAGAAATAAGCAGAGACTGTCCCAATGTGAAAACACAATAGTTGTTTTAGGGTAATAGTTATACATAAATTTTTTTAGCTGTCACTTGTATGTCTGCTTGTGGCAAATGCAGTAGCTAGATAGATAGATAGATAGATAGATCTAAGTATCTATCTATCTATAGTATACCATAGATAGATAATATAATACAGTACAGTACAGTAGATTCAAAAAAGGGCTTTTTTGTTAATATCTCCTTATTATGTTTTAAATGTATTGCTCTTTAATTTCTTATTGGCAGATCTCTAGGGGAATTCATTCCTACAAAAGTCTTGTAAGGCCTACAAGCCAGTAAATAAGGCTTGGGCTCTCAGCGGTTCAAAACTGAAATCAATGGCTTGCTAAGCAAAGCAGACACAACATGGTTTTAATGTAGGAAATGTGCCTCGAAGGTTCTCTATCTTTTCTATTTTGTTTGAAAACAATATGGGTTTACTTTTGGACTTTGAAGAGGTGGAGCAGCCTGTGAAGTGGTGTTGAAAATGGAGAAAAGCTTCTTCTCAGAGGTCTGACATTGACCTGTAGCGATAGCCGTTATTGTAAAAGATCCATGAATGCTTGAAAAAACATCAGACACATGAATTTCCATGAATGGCGGGTGTTATGGTGAAAGGTAAAACGGCGGAGAATCCATAATTACTTGACCATAATTTGAATGCTGGAGACCTTCTAATAAATACAATAAAGTAAAAGAAGCCCTTAAACTCCTGCAATTCCCTATTGTTCGTACACATAGTAACTGAGAAGGTAGTAGAAACTTCACCTTCAATGGCTGAAGGTAGTTTGATGTAATAACTTGGTATTTTTCAAGCAATTACATTACACGTACCACTGTAATTCTTAACCACGTTCCTTAACTTTGAAAACCAAGCATCTGCCTATTGCACTTTTAATGAAATTCATGAGAGTGCCACTTTATAGTCCTTAAGTTACTGCGTTAACGACACCAATATGTGTCCAGAGCTGTGATAATGGATTTTTCTTGAAGTGTTCTTTTTTGTCATCACATACATACACACTCACATAAACAAGCATGCAGACATACACACACAAGGTCTCCACTTCTACTTTCTTTCTAATGCTAAGTGACTGTAATATTGTGATTATGGCCAAATGCACTCATTAATCAATGGACGATGCTTAATTCAAAAGTGATAAAACTGTTATTGAGCAAAAATGCTTTCCCAGTTCCACCTCATTTGCTATTTTGAGGATTGTAATGAAAACACATGAAAGCTAAGTGATGAACAACGACATTTTCATCAGATTTTAGGCACTGTAATGCAAAGTAGATAGAGCACTAAATAGAATCTGTCCTGTTAAGTGAGATTCAATCAAAAGTTTTGGTGCTTCTATGGCAAATTATAAATTGTGAAAAAGCAGTGTAGTGGAATCCAATGAGTTACAGTTATTGCAAAATTAGATCACTTTTCAATGATTTGGGGTAAGTCAAGGTGTGGATTTGGACAAAAAAAATGGCAGTTAAAGACTAACATGACCTACTTATAAAAATAGAGAAAAATGAACACCTACAGATCAAAGCATTATTTAGATCTTTCAGATGAATATTTTGGCAGAATGTTTTCTGAACCATTACAAGATTTTTGTATTGGTCACTTTTAACCTTGGCACTTTACTCCTAGATTTTATGTATTTCCATGAAATACATGTGTGTTGTATTTTGTTATTAGGCAGAAGATATGTTTAACTTAAGAGAAATATTTGTCATACTAGGATTCCCCATAATGCCGTTGGAAAGACCATGCGATTCTGAGCATTTGTGTTTTGATTATTTTGTCTTTGTCATTTTATTTTGCATCAAAATCACACCCCCCCACCACTGACGTTATCCGCAAAGACTGCAGTCACTGACGCGTATACACTAGCAGATTTGCTCCTGTCTCCAGTCATAAAATTCAAACATGTTTGAAATACTAAGTCTTGTCTGAACCATGGTCAGCAGGCCAGAGACTAGAGTGTGCCCATCATACACTAGGCGATTGTCTGCTCCAACTAACAACTCTGATTGTCCCAGAATCAGTAGATTATGAGCAACAGATGCAAACTCGCTCCGATTCTGAATCAAACTAAAACCGTAGTAAAAATCGTGTAGTGTAAGCCCAGCCTATGCAGACTTCTGCTGCCCTGGTGACCGGCTCATTGTTTACAGCTCCATATCATTCCAAACATAAGGGAGATGACTAGGTCTGGCTCATATTCGCAATGACAAAACACCCCCCTCATTGGATTTCTGACAAAAAAAACAACAGAACAAAATAATAAAGATAAATAAACTAATCAACACAAAAATGTTGCAGCCAGATACGTATGTGTGTTGTCCTTCTCTTTCAGTCAGGTTGGCTGCTTCTCAACTGCCTCTTTGTTCTCGGCAGTCATGGACTTGTACTGAAACAAAGGCAGCTTTTTCTGTAAGCTGTAATAAACCTGTACTACTGGAGATTCATTTCAGCATGTGCACTCAGCTTTACCAGTTTGTACTCTTCATCCCTGACAGAGAACTGCTACAACCATGCAATCATATATGTTCCAAGCTTTTAAAAAAGATGGGATTTTCTCCCTAACAGCCAAAAACGTAATGTCAATAATATATCTGTCGAGGTTCTTTAGGAATTTGTGCAGTGAGTTATGACAGATACAGTAGGACCTAAACTTGCTTATGTTGTGCTTGGAATGAGGCAGAGCTGTAAACAGTCACCTGTGACTCTTTAAAGGGTCTGCTGAAGTCTCTTTGCAGCTAGCTCACCAGCTGGGTCATGTGACCACGAGAAGACATCTACTCCTTTTAGGCACTGTATTTATCAGTATATTTAACCAACTAGAGATACAGAGTTGGTGCCAAGGGCAGACTTCCTCTTTATCATTTTTAAATTGTGTTCCACACTTATCCAGTACCATTTACTATATATCCCTCACTATCTGTATACTGTATAGTGCTTTTATCATAGCTATAATATAGAAGACATCATAATGACGGCTGAGGAGAGATATATGGTGGGTGGGATTAGTATGCACCAATAAGAAATCACCATACAAATCAGGAAATGGATTAATACATTCCACTAGTCTCATCAGAAGATTAAAAGTTTTTCAAGTTAAAAATAAGAACGAGATTAAGCAGTGTTTCTGCAGTTGTTCTCATTAAAACAAATACAATCCCACTCTTCATGTTTCACTTTCTTACTCAGAGTATACTAGCTTTTAGGAAGCATTACAGGGAAGGGAACATGAAGCTTTGTGACCTGTATGTAAACACGGTTCGTTTCTGAAAATGGAGGGACAATGTATGAACGTGGCTGTAATTCCTGAATGGCTCAGGTGATATTCTTGTTAAAAACCATGAATGAAAACTAAAAGTTTGCATTTCAATCACATTTTGATTATTTCATTTCAGATCCACAGTGGTGACATACAGAACCAAAATTATGAAAAATTGTGTCACTGTCCAAATACTTATGGACATAACTGTATATCATGTGTCCCAAAGAACACGCAGTATATGAAAATGGGTAATTATTGATTCACATAAAAAATAAAAAATCAGTGTCTGCCTGCTTCCAGTTAACTGCAATATTTTTATCCTCACATCTGAGGTTTATAAACTCTGTCTCCTGCCCACATTTGTCACTTTATTATGATCTGTAATTTACTGGGCATCTCATCTAATGCTAACTTTGCATTGGTTTCACATAGAGTTGAATCTCTATTATATTGGACCTAATTTTCTTTGGTAAAGAAGCTGATGTTACATTAGCATAAGCGGAGTTGGAGGCCTTATAGAAACTTTCTTTGAAAGACATATGCACACGGCCTCCAGATCTGTCACACTAGTCAGGTTGATATTGAAAGGCATAGCACCAATACTGGGGACACTGGAATGCAGCACATTTCATTGTGCTTTTCATAAGAAAATGATATGGAATGCCGTTATCAGCCGAGCTGATCTTTTGGCATTGCTCCTGTCTCACGGATTTCCCTTTTCCAAGAGAAGCTCGGGCTGGGAAATGAAAACACAATAAGTGTGAAAATGGAGGTGTAGCCAGATAGCATGGAAGGTAGGCACCATGAACAGATGTTTCTGTTGGGCTTTTGAATGATGAGGACATGGGGACGAAACTGCTGATGGTGCGAAGTCCTTTCATGATACAGGATCTCTGACAAATGGAAGACAGGAAGCGGCTTAAAAAGATGCATACTAGGATGTTGCTGTGCTATTCTTGGCAGCATGGTACTCAGAGAGGTCACCTACCTGATGCGTCTACATTTTGATCAAACCTCGACTAAGACCCTTTATAACCTGAAACACAATTTAAAATCTAAAGATGCAGAGAACATTAATTTCCCTTAATAAGAAAATGTAGAAAGCTGTTAAACATAGGAATCAGTTGATAGATTTTTCTAGTTACCCTTACAAAGACATTATCTGTATACAACAACCAAACCCACACCTGAGCAGCAACACCCACACATGAGCAGCCACACTCAGCATTCTCCCACTCCTCCTCACCTGAATATTGATCAACGGTTCATCATCTAGTCACCCTTTAAGTTCAGGCTCCTTTTCCTCATTACCAGGTATTGCAGTTTCCACCCTTACTAAGCATCTCCAGAGCATCCTGTATGATCCCTGTATATCATTCTTCACTTTCGGTTGTTCACGTCAGGGGTCATGACAGTGGACCAAAAGTCTCCATCTCCTCCTGTTCTCCGCATCCCGCTCTGTCACACCAACCACCATAACTTCATGCTGTGGCTAATTAATTTTATCTCTCTGTAGATACTACAGTTCTTCACATCACCCTTGTTGTTAAAAATCGGTATCAGTACACTTCTTCTCCACTCCTCAGGCATCCTCTCGCTTTCCAAGATTGTCTTAAACAACCTGGTTAGAAACTCCACTGCCATCTCTCCTAAACACCTCCATGCTTCCACAGGTATGTCATCTGGACAAACAGCTTT
>JAACJT020000013.1:1851149-1861395 GCA_009936485.2 Gymnarchus niloticus
AACAGTAGCTCACTTTCCACCAGCACCCTGTTGGCTAACAGTGCTAGCGGCGGTCGTCGTTAACCCGGGCCTCGACCAATCCGGTATGGAAATTTGTTTTGTTGTCCGCATGTTTGATTTGGCAAAAATTTTACATCAGATGCCCTTCTTGATGTAACCCTCCCCATTTATCCGGACTTGAGACCGGCACAGAGAAACACACAACGCATTCCCCAGTGGCTGGGTTTATAATCCCTGTGTATATAACACTGTACTAACATCTCTGACCTCGATTATTCTCTTGGCTAATGTGTTTGGACTTGATTGCCCTTGCTGATTCATGACTCATTTCACCAGATTCCCAAACCTCCTGCCTGTATACTGACTTCCTGGTTTTTGTTTTGGCTACTTTTATCACACGTAGAGGATCTGAGGGTGGAGACGAACTTGGGAAGCTCAGGGTGGCAGAACATGGAACTTTAATAAATAAATAAACCTGCCTCTCTGCACTTAGATCCTGCCAATTGAACGTCATTACCATAGATATTACAAGGTACGTAGATACCGCGTTTGTGATTGGACATGCGTCTGCGTGGCCGCTGTATTGGGGTGGTCAGCAATCGAGTCACTGATAGTAGACTGCTTGGCAAAATGCCGCAGGCATGTGTAGCATTTCAGTGTACAAACAGATGAAACCTGGAAGACAGGCATCGCGAGATAACTTTTCACAAGTAAGTGGTAATTTTATTGTATTGTACTGTTATGCAAGTTAAGGAACATGACCTATCACTTCAGACTATCCTGAAACGACCTGACACTGTTGTGATGATGGCCCTCCTGGGAACACTGGCAATGTGACGGCGTAAGATAAAACCATCTCCTTGTCTGCTGTGGAAATGTCATCTGTTGTACCAGCTGGTGACTGACACTGCCTTCTCTCCATTTGAGGATGTATGTAGTGTGATACTGGACCACAGTTATCTGCCAACTCACTTTGAGGGTCTGACGGGGAATGCACTCGTGTATATAGGAGGATTTGTTGTGTGACAGGTGATGAAGCAGCTTTCATGCAATGTATGCCGAAAGTCTGGTGTCTGATGCTGTACCACCATCATTTTCTGAACGTTACCACCTGTTGACCTTAAAGAACAATGATGACCTGATGATTCCATTTGTAGGTACTGTCAAGGTGATCCACTCAGCAGAGTGCTGCATTTGACAAACCACAAACATTTCATTAGCAGCTCATCAATGTAGCATTTCCCTTGTCAACCTCATAGTCTGGGCTGACATACATTCAAAGGATGTGTTCAGTCTTGGTGACCATATTATTGAAACTCAGGATGGCATTGACAATCATTATTTTTACATCCTGTGATTAGTTGTCAGCAACTTCCACAAGCTGACGCAGTACCACGTTGCTAAACTTCACGCTCTGCAAAGTGGTAGCTTGAGAAAGGCAATGAACATGAGTTTGGGCAGGCTTTGAGAGGCGGTGGAGGACAGGGCGGCGTGGCGTGCTGTGGTCCATGGAGTTGCGAAGAGTCAGACACAACTGCGTGACTAAACAACAACAACAACAAAGCTTGAGAAAGAAGCTCTGTAAAACTATACTCTTTCAAGGATATTAATCCTTAGAACAAAAGGTATTCACATGTTGCTGAAAAGTGTGAGACGGTTAAGAAATGAGTTTGAGTCTGTTTTTTTTATGTTTACATATGACTGCACTTTATATCTGGGGGGTATTCCATGAAGCGAGCTTATAAAATTGAGGCTTATGTGAAATAGCCTCGCTTAAGTTAGCCTAACAGTTCACTTCAGACTCAGGTGTATTTCAATCCCACTAATTCAAGACAGGCTTTGGTGAGTGAGGCTCATGCGTGTCCACGCAATACATGAGGCAGCCCTGATAATTGATGCCAGATAGGGAGGAATGGAAGGGAAAGAAAGAGCCGCGTTTTTCACCGAGTCACAGCAAGAATTATTAATACAAGTTTATGAAGAATATGAATATATAATAATGAAAAAGGGAAAAATACAGCCATAAACAAAGCTTGTGAGGCTGCTTAGCAGAAAATTGCTGACAGGCTAAATGCGTAAGAACATAATTTAAGTCACCTCTTAGGGTTAAGGATTTATGTATTAAACACAGTTTTAAGCATTTAAAAGGTATAGTTACAATAATAAACAGCATTTTTATTAATACAGATGTATTCTAATCACAATCGTATTTTTACGGCTCCTTTTTAACACATTTGTAAAACAGTTAAGGACAGCATGCAAATTATTTTGGTCCACCTGAGACAAAAAATAATAAATATCTAATTGTAAGTATTATGATGTTTGGTTTAGGAGCAACAGGAGTGGGGTTAAAAGATCCTGGCAGCAAGTGAAGATTAAATACATAATTAGGCTCTGTGGGACCTGCTGGAGCCCTTATTCTGACATGGATGCAGTCTCTGGCTCCAGTGATGTTTGGAAAGTCTGGCAAATTGAATGCAGTTACTAATCCAAGTTGCTGATCGGTTTGTGATTAAAGTGTGGTAAACGATTGAATGTTCATAGATTCAGCACCATCAACTCCAAACAAAGTTTCCTTTATGCCAAGAAGACCTTGGTGGTCAGCAAAGGCGATGAATGTATTTAGAAAATGCTTTAGTACAACGCAAAACTTTCTAATTTCACGGCACACTGTAGCTTTGCGTAGATGTTCTACATCCCCCACACTGTAAAGAAATGAGCCATTGGCATAGAAACGCAAAGCGATACACAAAGACTGTGAAACTGTAAGGGCTTTAGAGCGACGAGTGTCATTAGAAATCCAAGGTTCCAGTAATTTACACAAATATTTAATACTGCGTCTACTAAATCTATAGCGCTTGTATAAATATTCATCCAGAAAATCCAAAATCTATCCTGGGCTGAAACACTCGTGGAACCTGTGGCCTGAAAGCTCTACGAATGATCCGCGCTCCCTCATCAACTGGACGATGAATGAATGGACACGCCATGGTTGTTCCTGTAAAAGCCTTTAATGCATTCCTTTTCATTTGATACAGTCTGATTAGTTGAAGTTGCCTGCATGAAACCAGTAATTACAGAGAAAGAGAGAGAGAGAGCAAAGGCAGAATATTCCCAGCCCCACGGAATGACATGCTGTGAGACGTCACATGGCCTGTCCGATCATATTCATCAAGCTAAGCTAAGCTTCACAACTAGCTTGACACGGAACAGGCTTGTCCAAAAGCATATGTTGCCATAGTAACAAAGTGGAGCTTAAGGTTAGCCTCGTTTGTGGAACCGAATTTGGGGCAAGTTAGTGGGATTGTTGAAATTAGCCTGACTTATGAGGTTAGCTCGCTTCGTGGAATACCCCTCTGGTCTCAACACTCATCTCAAACACTTGATGCACTACATTTGTATGTATTATTTTCTTCTGCTTCCTGTTTCTTCTTGTAGATTGTTTGTAGTATTGTAATGCTATATGGTGGTGGTGTAGCTCTGTGGGTTATGTGTTTGTGCCCGTGAGCAAAAGGTCAAAGGTTCAAGTCCTGCAATGGGCAGGGGTTCATATCACCATTCAGCTCTTGAACAAGGCCCTTAACCTCAATTGCTCCAGGGGCACTGGACACTGACTCTTGGCTCTCAACTAGGAGAACATGATGGGGAAACCCCAAAAGGAATTTCCTTACAGAGATTAATAAAGTACTGACTATTTTTCATATTACAGAATTGTATTGTTATTATATGTGTCCATGTCTAAAGTGAAGATTGCAATAAAATATTTGTGACCTTGTTGTGTAACAGCAATTGTCCATCCTGCAAAAGTGGACTTATTATATGTATCTCGGGATGTGCGGGTGAACTCATTTGATGTTCTTCTCTTAAATGGTGTCTGGGGATCAAAAATTGTCTTGTTTTTTTAGTAATGAATTGATTTAATTATTAAAACAATAACAAGGAACCAGGTGACTTTCTAACAAAATAGTAGATATAGAAATCATATATCTACACAAAACATTTTTGGAGAAACTTTCAAAAGCTGAAATTCTAAATAATTCAAGCTTGATGCTACCTAGTCATAGATTGGAACCTGCATGTCCCAGAGGACGTTGCTCATGTTTTGGCATAGAGAATTTAATTTCTCATATTTATAACAAATACAATTGCATGAAAATTGGTTCAGAATTAATCACGTTACAGTCGATTTTGTAGAGGTTTTGCATGTCCAATATGGCAGACATGCAGAAACATAGTGGTGACAGCCAGCAGCGGCCAATGAGGTATCTACATTCTATGGTCATTACAACGTTGAAATCATGTGTTGTTCAGTGTGCCAACTCAAAACTCTTAGTGATATTTTCTGAAGTTACAGTGATTTCAGGCAGAGAATATAGTTTATCATCATTAACTGACAGTATGCAGGATCTATTTGAAATTTTGCACCAGTACGCAAGGCAGTAATAAGTGAGTACTTTACCAGTATGTTTTATTAATTTCACTTGTGACATGAGTATGGTGCTGTAGATGAATGCATATATTCTGCCTGATTTAAGGAGGAGACCGCTTCCCTCAGAGTTAGACAGTCAAAACTATGACACTGTTAATTATTCTAGGTGGGGGCATCCAGGATTAAGTGAAGCTTCACTGGTGCCCTATGGGCTGCCCCTAATAAAGTCTAGTATTCATTAACATATGTAGTCTCTTCATATTCCCTGAGAGGGAGAAATTAATTCACATGGCTTGCAGTGGATGAGACGTGGCACCTTTAAAGTCAGAGTGTGACCCAGGGTCAGCCTTGCCCAGCTTTGTGGTTGGGTCCGCATCCCCACTATTGTCTAGCAGCAGTCATCCCGCTCTCCCCCCCTCCTGACATCACACGTCGCCTGCTTCCTGACTTTCCCCAAGCCCCTTAATGAAAATGTTAATTGAAACAGGGTCTCATTAGAGATTGCACAGCCTGCTCTGAATTCAGCGTGTGCTTACTCACACAGCTGTGGCGGCCCTGGAAAATCATTAATTTGTTTCTGTTAAACGACTGAACTGTAAATTCCCAAACATAGCCACTGTGGCATCAACAGGCATTGCCTTGAGCCAGCTGAGTTTTGGGGTGACATATTTGTAAGGCAGACATGAGTTGCCCCAAATCATTAACTCCAACACAAACCTTCCCTTTTGTCGATGAGTGTGTCCCATGGAGGGCTTTCTTGATACTGGTGACCTCCAAAAGTTTGTTAAAGAATAACAAATGAACATTAGACGCTTACGTGGGGCTCTGTATTTGAATTTAAAGGAGGACATTGACTTCAATCACCTCTTATATTACAGATGATGGGCCTTGATATAAAAAGCTCATTTCTATGGTTGGAAATTTAATACAACCCTGCAGCTTTAATTTGGCTTCTTCACAGAAGTGGGGATAACTCCAGGTTATGATGTCTTTAGGTTAGTTCTCTTTTAGCCTGAGGAGAATTTATTCATATTAATGTCACATAAGGCAAGCTGGAATGTGGTGTCATTCAGGTATTGATGGGAGGATAAGGGCCACTGTCATGATAGCCAAGCACCAATTTGCTGGCATACGACATGTGCTGGGAGGAGTTTGTAAAGCAGTCAGCCACAATACCTTGGTCAGGCCACCACGGCAGAATTATCTCTATTACATAAATAAGAATCCCAGTGATCTCTATGATCTGAGAATGAATCAAAACTGTAGTCTGCTCTTATAGTACACAACCTACCCTGGAGATTAAAGTCTGGCCTCAGAACTTTAGATTCAACTCAGAAAGACTCAAAATTAATAAAAATGTGACTATCAACAAATGATATCTTACATCTTACATATCTTATGCCGGCAAAATAAATATTTCTTGAATTATAGCAGCCAAATGCAGCAAATTGTGTTTGTTACATCGATAATTATATACAACTCACAAATATATTAGGAAAATGTTTCATGGAAGTCATTGCCAAAGTAATAGGGATGCAAAATATAATGAAAATGATGGCAGAGGAATGTGACTTTTGCAATGTTATGTTCTTACTATTTAAAGTTATGGCTAAGGTGACCAAGATCTTTGTGTATTCACCTAAGAATGTGAAAATTCTGACAGTTTTTGCAATTTTTTATGGAGATTCATAAACTTTATATAGTTTTGTTGATTAATTAATTTACTATGGCAAGCCAGGATTTTTTTTAACTTTCATGTTTTTCTATTTCTAGTGAAAGTCAATTGAAGTTAATTATACAGACATTATAAGAGACAGTTCATTGCTTATTCTACTAAAATGCAACACACACACGCCAGAGTAACGGTGTTATATTGTTGCTTGGCTTTCAGCAATTTACCATAAATGATTTGTTCTGTTACCAATATGGTTGGAAAGACTAATGCTATGGAATTAAGACTGATAAACATCAGGGTCCAATGATGACAGGATCTTGCTTTGTTTTTCATTGCACGAAGACTGGAAGGTGCCATACCCTGCAAAGGGGGAGGTTTTGCTTCACCGATAAACCATACACAATGACTTATGAGTGCCGTGCCCAATATGTCATGATGTACATATTTATTTTTTGACTAAGGAAAAAAAAACAACAATATTAATCTAGTTTCAGCTGCTGGTTCATATGACTTTTATCATGTTGTCATGTTATTAACCTTGTTTTTATGAAAGATTATTCAGATAATGAGTTTATATTTAATATACTCAGACAGTTTCTGTTATTTATTCATAATATTGCTAAGTGACTTTGATACACTCAGGGGGAACAGTGGCCCAGTGGTTAGCACTGTTGGCTTCTACCTCTAGGGTTGGGGGGTTGAATACTGTTTGTGCCTGAATCCTGCCTCTACTCTGTGTCTGTAGACTGCATGTTCTCCCTGTGCTTTCTGAGTTTCCTCCCAGTATTCTGGGTTTCTCCTGCAGCCCAAAGGTATGCATTGTAGGCTGTCTGTGCCCAGCAACTGACTGGCACCCTGCCCAACACATACCCCTGCCTATTGCCCTAAACTGTCTGGGATAGGCTTTAGGTGACCCTGCATTGGAAAATGGATGGGAGTGTTTCAATATTATAAAAAAGAAAAAAAAAAACTAATGCTTATACTTTACTATCTTGAACTGGGCAGCTGGCTGAAGGATAGATGGACAAATGGATGGACATTGTGTTAGCCGAAAAATCCGAAGGTATCTGAAATCTGTTAAACTTGTTAAAATCTAAAGTTTTGCAAGGTCACTCTGTTAATGGTGGACAAATCAAAGGATAATATCCTTAAACATGTTTGGGATACAACATTAATCTTTACTTTAAAAAATAATAATCTTAGAAAATAGGGGTTGTGTTGATCAAAGCATTATTATTAAAAGGTAAGAACCAAACTATCATTCACTGAGAAGGCTGTTTTGTTTTTCCCTCTGTTGAGTTTCAATATTGATTCCTCAGGCCTACAGTATATGAGTTGGAGACGATAACTTTAATTACTCCAGACTGTGAGTGATCACAACAGCAGTTTATGCAAGGCCACTCATCTCATCAATCATTTAGCAGTAATTACGCCAACAATTTTAATTAAAAAATAAACCGAATCACACATTACATGCAGAAGAGGGGACAATCATTCTTAAATGTGTTCCACAGTGCTGCGTTCAGTAAGTTACGCGCAACAATCTAATGTGAGGTGTTGTGAGGTCACAAATTCTGAATGGGTTTTCAGCAAAGTGAATGGAGCATTCAGCTTCCAACCAGATTGTCAGGCATACTAAGAAAATTCATGAATTCTTCATGGGGATTGAGGTTTTCATCTGAGGAAGCAACTATGGGCATGTTTACAGAGGCCATATCCCCTCTCCCCAACACCCACCCAGAAAAAACTGTTTTCCATCACCAATCACATTACAAACATGGATAAAACGGATCTACGTTGTCCACAGGCAAGGAAATGACATATATAAAAGGATTATTTTATTTAAAAGTTACATAGTTTTCTTGTTACATTTCTTAAAGATGTCAATCCATGTCAATAAATTTGCTCAGTCGCATTCATTAACTTCTAACACGTGTAACGATGTCTTCTAATTAAAGTCTAAAGATAAACAAATATGGTCACTGTGGTACAAAAACCACATGAGCACACTATATACATTGGCTAGAGTCATACATAAAACCTGGCATTTCATAACCACCACAGTCACTACACTCACCTTGGAGGAGGTCATCCATCATCTAACAATTGGTCAGGGTTACAAACTGGCCTTGAGTCTATGGCAGTCAGGACAAGGCTGGGGTATGGGCTGAATAGGATGACAGTTCATCACAGGCCACACACACTAGGGTCAATTTAGAGACACAAACCAGCGGACTCATACATCTTTGGACTGTGGGAGAAAACCCATGCAACAGAGTAGGAACATACAAACCCCAGAAACACAGAGCAGAATTCGGATTTCAGCCCCCAGCCCCTGGAGGTGTAAGGCTTAGTGAGAACCAATAAGTAACTGTGCTATCTAGAAGATATCATTTACACCAAGGAAATATATCTCTGCATTTTAACTTAATTGCCACTTCAAGTACTGCCATAATCTCTTAGTTACTCCTTCACTAATCTTCAATGATGAGATATCTTAATGTAAGAAGTCCAGTTTCTTTGGTGGCTGAATAATATGTCATATATCCTCTCCTGTATTTTCATCTTTTGAGCTGCAGATTTCAGAGAAACAGTTCACACAAGAAAGACTCAAGCTTCCTGTGGCCAAAAGAAACCTTGGAGGAGATTTTTCTAGCATTTAAAATAAATGAGACGACTAAGTAGCACAGCATTCTATTGATGGATTTGCAATAAAAATGGGATGCATTCAGCATGAATGATACACCACAAAAAGTGAGTTTTAGAATTTCAGTGTTTTTACTACACTGGGTGCAGAGGAAAGTTGTATAGTTTTTTTTCTTTTTACTGAGGCTCAGAATTAAACAGATGAATTAGTAATATGTAATTATATATCTAATTCATTAGAGTAGTGTTGTACATACATCACCTGAATTATGCAGCTTAATATTACTAAGTGATAACTCATATTCATGTCGATCTAAGGCGTAATAAGGATTAAAACTGTACAGCCCTCTTATGCTCTTTTCATTTAAATCAGACCTAGTGAAGCAATTACTGCATTCCTTTCATCTGAAACTAAAAACATGAAAATTTTACACTTCATCCTTTATTGAGGTATCAGAGTCAGAGGGAAAACAAAATGAGCTTTAGAGTTAGAAGTTATTTGACAAGAATTTTTATTTGGAAGCTATTCTTATAACCTTTCATGGGAGCTGAGGGCAAAGCCAGTTCATTATCATGACCGTATGGTCAGAAGAAAATGAAAATTGTATAGCATTCTCAAATGATAATTTATCCACGTGTGCAGACTTTCATGCCCTGACGTTAATGATAAAATTGTAAGGAGAGAGCTGGGCTGTGTGAAACTGACATATTCGGAGGTCTTTAATTGGGGAAAAGGAGGAGGACCTCATGGAATGTGTATGATTGATTAATTGGGAGAGAAGATTCATTATTTATTAAGTAATGAGAGCAATAAGCGATTTAATTTATCAGCAGTTTAAGGCTGCCCCTGGCCTGTCGTGTTCATGCCAGCCTTCCCCTGGGGGAGCTGACACAGAAACTATGTAATTGCAAGGCTGTTCTGAGCACTCTGTGTCAAATGGAACCACGATTACCCTCTCCGTTTATGGATGCAAACCACTGACAAATACAGTTGCATGTTTAATTGGGAACAGGCACCATGGGATATTAATATAAGAAGAGACAATAATTAAGACTGAAACATCATCGCAGAGATGGCCAGAACACTGGATACATAGCAGCACCTCTGGGTTTCTGCTTTGAAGAGTGGCTGGATGCTCAGTCTGGTGGTATAGATAAAGATAAGGAGTTATTCTGCTTTATGTCCTGACATCTCGCTCACGCTCATCTTGCAGCAAGAAGGTGTTGAATTCTTTCTCATTTTATTTCACTCACTGTCCTAGGTTCTGTTAACCCAGCCACTGGGGAATGCATTATGTGTTTCTCTGTGCCGGTCCCAAGCCCAGATAAATAGGGAGGGTGACGTCAGGAAGGGCATCTGATGTAAAATTTTTGCCAAATGAAATATGCGGACAACAAAACAGATTTCCATACCGAATCGGTCGAGGCCCGGGTTAACGACGACCGCCGCTAGCACTGTTAGCCAACAGGGTGCTGGTGGAAAGTGAGCTACTGTT
>JAACJT020000013.1:1868958-1907540 GCA_009936485.2 Gymnarchus niloticus
TTACTCTCTGGGGACTGTGGGCCCGGGACTATGTAAAGCGCTTTGTGACAGTGCTTCATGTTAAAAGCGCTATATAATTAAAATTGAATTGAATTGAATTAACAGTCACACTGGGCAATCCTGGGTGGGCCTCAAGTGAAAATGGTGGGACTGTACTTCTGATACAGGGGAGACCAATCAGAAATGCTGTAACAGTCACACTAGGCCATGCTGGGCCCAGTGTTAGCTGGGGTACTTCTTATTCATATTAAAATTTACTTTTTTTCCCCAGACTGCAGATCAATAGCTAGCAATCTATCCCAGCAAATCAGCCGCAAACATGGAAGGTTTGGAGTTTAATCTTGTAGTTTGATTCGTTTACTAGCAGATATTAAAAGGTGTGAATTTACTTTTTTTTTTATTTTGGAGAGAACTTGATCCTAAACATCTTCTGTGGTGGGCATACAAAATGTGGAGTGCAATTTGACTTTAATTGTTGTACAAATGGTGTTGTCTTTTCATTATATGCATGAAAATAAAAGACAAAGACAACATCTGAAACAGTATGAAAGAGGATGTTGAGGTTGGTGCTGTGATGCCATTTACATCTGGCCAATGCACAACAAAACCTCAAAATTAATGTTCAAAAAGATCATCCACAGAATGAGCTGACCTGTCACTCACAAACAATAAATCAGTTGAAAGACTAACTCTTGCAAGTTAAAATAATAAAGAAATCTAGATATTGGATTTCGAAAGACACAGATAAATTATCATACAGATATTAACTTATACAGACACAACCGTTTACTCCCAAAATGGCAAAACACTGTCCTGCTGTTACATTTGATTGCCAAAACCATTAATCTTTGAGACACGGAAAATAATTTGAAAATTCCATTAGTGCTGGACCAGAGGTCTTCCTTGACTGCTCATCTATAAAATTCATTCTCTGGTTGGCTACATGTCAAAAAGTGTTTGATCATTTGCATGGTTGTAAAGTACGCATATCCTAACAAGAATCAATGCCCCCACCCCCCACCCCCTGCTTCATACCCTGTGACTCACTGACGTTTGCTTTAATGGAGGACTGCATTTTCAGTAGTGACCCCAACTGGAAATAATTTTCTGTGGCAAGACAGGCTTTTGAGTCCCACCATTCCTGAATGGAAAGAAGAAACATCAGATTTATGTGTGAGGGGTTAGCACGGGAATAGGCACGATGATGCACCAGAAGTCTCTTGTAATGAATAGAGAGGCTATTGGCCACCTTGCCGGCATTAATCACTGTTGCCATTGGTAGTTAAGAGATAAGCAGATGATCCGGGGCTGTCTGGGGACTGGCTCTCGTAGAACCTCATTCATAATGCCTGCTATAGAGGTAGGCACAGAGGAACCCCCAGCATGAATATACCTTGTGGGGCAAGATCAAACCCCTTGCACGCAAAAAAGAAAAGTTTTCCATTTATTTTACCCTTTTCAGCCAAAAAAAAAAAACTATTTTCATGCTATAGAAAAAGAAAGACTATTTTAAAATACAAATTAAACACAATATTTCTATAATCTTAATCCACTGAGCCTCAGAGCCTTTTCAACTAAACAGCAACAACTTTCTGAGACCTGACATTTATTCTGAATTGAACATGTGATACAACTATACATCTATAGTTGTAGTTTGCTTTTATTTATTATTGTTTAACTATCATTCACTATCATCTTTGTACTATTTTCAATCAGATAATCTTTCAATTAGATGTACCTGTTTTTGGACTGGCAACACTGGAGTCAGGCAGGAATGTCTTCTGTCACTTATTATCTTTTTGCTTGTAATTGACCGGGTGATGAAGGTGGCATGCAGTGGGCCCTTACCCAGATATTGGAAGACCTGGACTTTGCATCTGACATCATGCTGTTGTCACACCATCATGAACATGCCCAAATGAAGACGAACAAGCTCAACAGCATTAAGAGGACCACAGACAACCTCAGTTCCCATTGGTGGTGGGTTTCTTCAGGTGTCAAACTGCATATGCAGTGTACAGAGTCATCTGTAAATCAAGAGAGAAATTATTGCGCTACATATGATTGATGGAGCTGAGGAGAAGAAGCAGTGGCAATCATACAGTAAGCACATTACAGTCAACCTAAGGAGAACTTGCAGCGATGTGGAGTAAGCCTTCTGTGAGACTTTTGGAAATAATTTCCCATGAGAAACGTCAGCCTAATCTGTACTTCTCATTTTTGTGGTGTAGTGATCTCATTTTTATCTGGGAGAAACAGAATGGGAAAACAAAATATCTCAGTATTTTTTTACCCCTTTCCTCTACTGTAGATGGTTTCTCAAAGATGCAAAAGGCTGAATTTTTAAAGTATGAGATGGTCTGTTTCATGCCAGCAAACTGGAAGAAGTTCTGTAAATCTGTTCACAGAGGTGGTCTCCCATCCAGTCCAATCTGCTTCCCTGTGGCTTTGATTCAAAGCATAGAAGATCTGTACCATATTATAGATATGATTCAGAATTCACAACAGATTATTTTGGTTTTGATTTTGTGTAGCATAATTTCTATTTTGGTGGCTCTAACCAAAAATGTTACTTATTTTATGGCAGGATATTACATTTAATTCGGCCAATGAGACTTTCATCACTTACAGATGCTTAGAAACTTGTACATCATTTAACAGTGCAATGTAAAATGTAAAATATTTCAGTTCATCTAATGTAGACTTAATTAGAAATGACAGTTGGAAATAATGAAACGCGAGAACTCTGAAAAGCAATTACACGTGTGTCATCCATCCATCCATCCATCCATCCATCCATCCATCCATCCATCCATCTTCTAAGTGCTTATCCAGGGCAGGTTCACAGAGGGGCCTGGAGTCTACCCCAGGCAGCCTACGGTATAAGGCTGGGTACACCCTGGACAGGATGCCAAGCGATTACAGGGAACACGTACATGCAGTGCAGAGTGGAGATGTGAGGTCCTACTTAAGAACATATACAGTACATATATCCTGTAAAGAGAAATGAGATTCTTGGTGAGGTAATTCATTGTAATAATTAATACTGCAAAAAGCAGGGACAACAGCAGAAACTAATTTTTGTAGCATCATAAATAATTAAAAAATGAATACAAATGACAAAATGCTACCAAGGTAAATAAGGCTTTACCATGATGAAACTTATTGCTCAAACTTTTGGACAGCATTTGTTTGCTAATAATGCATATGAGTCACATAAATTCATAAATGTCATCTAAATTCAATTGCTAAGACTGTTTATTGTCTGGCTCCTCCCAAAATTTCTTCCTCTTGAGGGAGTTTTTCCTTGCCACTGTCGCCTTTGGCTTACTCTCTGGGGACTCTGGGCCCGGGACTATGTAAAGCGCTTTGTGACCGCGCTCCGTGTTAAAAGCGCTATATAAATAAAATTGAATTGAATTGAAATTATTGTCATACATAGAGCTCCTAAATTATGACACATACATGCATATAACATAGATGTGACGTGATTATTACTCACTTTAGCTAGAGGGGTGGAAGGTTACCTTTAAAGGTATTAAACCTGCTGCTTCACTTATTTGGCTTAGAGCCTGCTGAAGGAGTCATGTCCCAAACAGGAAGCATGTCAGAGGATGGTGACCCTCCCTTTAAAAGATAATAAAAAGCCAATCAGCTGGAAAATTGGTTGGGTTAATAATGGTATAACAATGATACACACACACATGCACACACATACTGAATGAGACCAACAATCAGCTACAAAAACAACAACAATAAGAATAGGACTTGAATACTTAATAAACACTGGCTAAACCTCATGTGTCTTGTATAAATTGAATGTACTGTATCATGATTGTAACAGTATACATTTTACATTTGTATGATTCCCTCCCCAACATTGTTTCATTTGATAAATATCATTCATATAATCCACATACTAATGCATCCACGTGTTCTTATTGCTCTTTTTTATTTCTGTAATAAGTAGCCATTATGAATGACATACTGAATGAACATGTCCCATTTAATGCCCTATTTAACATTTTTTTGCTTGCATCTTACATTTCAGTAATGAAAAGGCTTTCACACAGAATAAGGTTAACAATCTTGTTTTTCTCAGAATACCCTTAGACGCACACACAGGCACATGTAACTGTGTTGAGTCCCATGATGTATCTTATCCCCATAAAAATGCCCACATCAAAGTCACCTCTTTATTTTAGCTCTGCTGTAATGGAGTTGTGAGATCTCAGATGAAGCTGCTCCAGTGAAGACGATTACCAAAATGAAAATGCTCCATCTGGCTTGGCTACAGACTAGGAGAGAAAGCCCCAGGCATCATTTTATTTCAAGATGATGCACTGCTATAAACTGATAATATCAAAGCTCCTGTTTTCATGTTTCAGTATGAATGGCTTCCCCCTCTCTTTCCTCAATTTATTCATTGTAAAGCTGGAGAAGGCCTAGTCTGAGATGGATAAATATCCCAGCTTTGCTTCCGCCCCAGAGATGTGATCTAAAGGCTGTTGCTATGATATGTAGATGACTGGTGGAGATGCAACTCGCAGTCGGCATCCAGATTTTGAAATGCAGCACACTTTGGACTCTATGTGGAGATATATCAGGTGATGCCTTGCCATTCACGACACAGGCTGCCTCTGTGCAAGATTATTTGAAGAAGAGTCCAGTTCTGTCTTCAGTAAAACACCTGAATATATTTGTTTGTTAGCTTGTCTCTATATGTGTTTTAGGTGTGTGAAAATCACTGGTGAAGGTGAAAGATTAAAAAAACACTGAAAACTCACAGGAAATATAATATGCTGGATTGCTGGGCATATTAAACTGAATTTTAAATAAAGGATCTTACCGATTCTCATGTGAATCTTTAGAGATATACAGGCTTCTGGGAATGAAACACCGAGGTTTCTTTTTGGGACATTTTGAGACTTGAAGCCTTATAATTGCGAGAAGGAGCATTAAGAGGTGTGACCACTGGGTGTTAATGAGACTGCCTCTCACTGCCTTACACTTCCATCAGCCTTTCTCGCATGAAGGGGCTTGGTGTGGAGTGACAAGCACTGTCTCTGTTGTAGGTTTTGCAGGCAGCCACTGCCTCATGCCATTCCGCATTAGGGGTGTTTGAAGTAGTGCCTGACAGAGCAATGAGATAATTGACAGCTGCTCAACAGCCACTTGGCTCACATGTCCTGTGTAAGGTGTGGTTTGAAGGCAGCGGTTCATGTCGCACCTAGTTGGAAACTGCAATTTGATTGTCATTCTGTTGAGAACAACCTAATAATGTAGTTCCAGTCATGCTGTGCTGGGACTGTCAGGTCCTTCAACAATTAATTAATGCATTAATAATTCATTAAGCTTCTACCTTTGCAGATTTGTTCTGGGTATGTAGCTACAAAATGTAAGAAACTAAATAATCACTTTGCCCTTTTACGCCTGGCTGCCTACTGCCTCACGCGCTGTGATAACTGGGATAGTTAGGTTCCACACTGACTGCAACCCTGTACAGGTAAGTACCATGGGACTCGATGGATTTTGGCTTTTTATTTTTGAAAACCTGTTGTCATGTATTTGAAATATATTTTCAGAAGCACAGGAACCGGGTACGAGGCACACAGCAGCATGTTATTGGGGTATGGGGGTCCCCCTCTAGGCCTTAATGAGACCAGCCAGGGAGGGGGCCAGCAGCACAGTGGATGAAACATGAAAATTAAGGGGAATTAAATTCCCCTTAATTAAATTAAATTAAAGTTCCGCTAATATAAACTGAACTGGAAAGACTAGATGTCCATCGGTTACATCTGATTCATCAGGGCTTAATTAATACTAAGGCAAAGAGCAAATGGCAGCATTCAGAGATGGACAAGCCCAGTGTACCTCAGGTATTAAGAGATAGTACAAGGCATAGTTATGCATTAGATCAAATATCTCAGCTAATGCATCTCAGCTAATGGTGGGCTATTCTTAAAACAATATAATGCTTTTGAGTGTTTTTGAAAATTCATAATCAATTTTCATCAACATTGATATACTGCATGAAAAAAGGATGGGACAAGTAAGTGGGTTCACATGGCATGGAGAGGTTTTGTGTCTTTTTACCTGTCTTCCTCAGGGCTTCTGACTAGAAAGTATGTGAAAAAAACAACATCTGCCAGTTCGTCTGAATACAGTTTGTGACTTATGTGCATCTGCGGTTTACATGGTTTTTCTGTCGGGGCCTCAGAGTGCTACAGATTCAGCATGACAGGACATAAAACCATACTTATACAACTCATGCACCCTGAGCTCCATGAGAGAACAAAAAATAAGTCAAAGGAATTATGCACATATAAAGATGCGATGGAACGTAAAGTGAATTCTTTCTATAGGATGCTGGAAAGCCCTTAACAGTTCTATGGGAATTTGCCCCCAGTAACTCAAAAGTGCATTAAGCCCAACACAACAGAAGAAAAGACCTAGGATGATGTAAGAGAGGCAGTATGGTCCATGAGCCTTCCACGCCAAGGCTGCACACTGTGGTATTTCGATGAATCCTGTTTGATATATTTATGCTTTTGTTGGTACAGTTGTACTGTGTTGTTAGCAAATTTGTTGCCCAGTAAGTAAATTCCACTCTAACAAAATATAAAACACAGGAGCAAAATATTGAGTGCAACAAATAAAACAAAAATGAAATACAAAAATAAATAAATGCATGGACAGATTAATTAGCATTTGTTTCAACAGAGGGTACTTCCAGGAAGACTTGGCACACTGAGACAAGTACAGAAAATGTACCTTAATTAGCGCACAAGACGGAAACAAAGCAATCTGCCCATTTTGACAATGTGAAAAATCTGGAAACAGTGGTGTTCAAATGTGTGTATAAAGTAGAGGATTTGTCAGACAAATTTATTCAATTTCATATTTTCTGACTGTTAAAAATAGGCACACTTCTGTCTTAGTGGTGGTGTGATATCTGCTCTGATGCTGAAATACATGATGAGCTTCATAAGGCTGTACTCTCATTGAAATGTACCAGCAATGGGGAATTTTTGAAGTACATCCATTTTTATGGCAAATGTTGGGCGCAGATTACAACGACTGTACTAACTATATCATGCCTTTTTGTATTTTGATAGCCTAGAAGCATATATTGATCATCATCTGAAATCCAGTTATTCAACTTTTTGAATACATTTTATGAATGACAATTTTTTTTTCCCCTTGAAAATGTGGCAATAGACATTCAAGTCATAATTTGTACTATGAAAAAAATTTAAAGACAATTTATTGTCACAAAAGAGGAAAGAATCTAATATACACACAAAAATACCAGTTAACATATTATTACAATGAACATGGAAAACCTAGATGTTGTATGATGAAACACCTCCACTGGAACTGGGACTTGAATGATGTTCACATGGGCTTGACAACCAATATTAGGTTCATTGGTAACATGTTCTCCACTAGGTATAGATACGAGAATCTATGTGGCATGGAAATAAGGACCTGGCCTCACGATGTTATGAAAACACTCAGGATGAGATGCTGGGTTTATCAGGAGGAGCCAACAAGGGAACTGATGGTCGGGGACAGGCTCATGGTCAAAACGCTGGAGATCCAAAACTCAGGAAACAAAGCCAAATTGTAACCTGAGAAGCAACGTTCAAAAGCACAAATGAAAGAGATGAGTAAACAAAAGAGCTAAAACGGAAAACAGTAACCGAATCCAAAACACTAGCCAAGTAGATAGACAAAGTCAGGGTTGAATGCAATGGCTCACATACGGGAAGAACAGTGATTTCAGGAGTGACACTCAAGAAGGTGGTAAACGCATAATATATCTGTAAAAAAATACAATAACTGCAGACGGGACATAAATTGGGGCTTGATGAGCTATGAGTGTTTTACAATCCAGTGGAGGCAGAGCGGGAGTAGGAATGGTGTGGCTGGTTGGTTGTGGGCCTTACATGCAAAAGCTACAAGGAATGCAGGAGTGAGGACATCAGAGGAACTTATGGAAGGTATCAGTTACTCTTTGGCTTACTGAGTGTAAAACAGAACTTACCAACTTATACATAATGGGCTGGAGTATGGAATTGAAGGAACTGATGAACACATGAAATGATGTTCCCCAGATTCTTAAATATGAGTGTTCTAACCTGACCATTATTTTGTTTATTAAAAAAAAAAAAAAAAAAATACATTTCATCATACTCAGGTTTTGTTTTAGTTCCCTCTCTGTATTCTTTTTAAAATAAATGGCAATTGCTTAAAAAATAATTGCATTACTGCACTCATAAACATAACTTGGCATAATACCAGAGATAACATCGCAGCATTTATAATACATCTGATTTTAACACTACTAAAAGGTCAAAGTGTCAGGAGAAATGCAACAAGGCATGTGTTCACATTAAATTTCACAGGTGACTGAGTGTGTGGCATGCCGACCCTTGCAGACAGTCACAGCTAATGACATTGAGCTGAACTGTAATTGAGCACTTGCGCTTCAGTAACTTAATCTAAATGCTATCCATTAGCCCGTCTGATTTCTTAGCCCCATGTATATATATATTTTTTAGTTGTGATACAACAATAAGGCTAAGGCATACCAATAAATGTCGTTATGCCCACAAAATTGTCCTCTTTTGCTTTTCGATAGGTTGCAAAGGCTTTTATCAGGGTTATTTGAAAGCTGAAATAATTATATGATTTTTTTTGTTTTTTGTTTGGTAAGATTAGATTTTTGGGAAGTGTGGCACTATCATTTAACTCTCTGGCAGAATCTAGCGCTACTAGGAAATATGTCAGTTAAATGTAGATTTTAAGGGAAAATTATCTGCAAAATTATCAAACCATTGTCTGCAAATGTATTTAATTAACTTGACATCTACAGAGGCAGTGCCAACAATAATTCATTTGAGATAAAGTTCCTGGGAATGTGGCTCAAAAACAATGACAGAAAATTGATACAATGGGCTGCAGTACAAACAAATCTGCCTTTGACTAGCTCTGGTGTCTTTGAGAAGGGTTTTGGCTGAAGTGTCATTACGTGAGGGCAGCCATCATTGACTGCTGTTGCACATTGGAAATGCCCAGACTAGCATGGAACTAGCAGACATGCAGAAATAGTATTGATTCATATTACTGAGTTATGTTGACCATCTTCAGCAACTGCTAGAGGCAGTTTATCAAAAGTACAATAAAGCTTCCTTTGAACTGTTTTAACTGTAGTCCATATTGTGTGCAATTTCAACAATAGCCAAGACCAGTTCAGCCTATTTTTATCTTGATTAATATGGATCATCGATTTTGTATCACATCCACGGGGTGAGTAATCTTTAATTTCAGTGCTCAGTGATGTGGTTTAAGCCATTATTTATATAAGAAGGTCTGGATTCGCTAAAAGGGTTGAAACAAATACAAGTTTTATGGCAATTTTTGGCAACATAATTGAAGTTTTGTAAGGTATTCACCCAGAATGATTATGCAAAATGAACATAGGTGTGAGTTGTTAGAGATTTGCATGTTGCCCGGGTGACAGCAAAAGCAGTTATGGTCTTTCATATTATTCTCTTTAAAATTGAGCAAGGAATTGGATTAAGAACTTGAAAATGTTGGGATATCAATCTGAAATGAGCCAATCTCAGATCTCACTCAAATGTTTAAAATTTAAAGGAATTGATTATTCTTCAACAAAGCTGGATCTTCTGTACCAAAAAGTAACACCTTTTCAGCATTGATAGCTGATGAAAATGCAGCAAAGGGAAACAAGTTTTGGAACTTGGGGTATAAAGTAAATGCGATGGAAAAAACATGGTGTGTTTTTAGTGGCATCTCCACAGAATGTGCTGTCAATTGCGAAATGCAGATGGAATCAGAAGAAGTCGGAACATGAAAGCAAAGCAGATCTGTTGCCCTTAGTGTTTGGGCAGCAACAGGTGTTTTGCCGTAAATTACCTGTCATCTGCTCTCTAAAAAGATGGCAATCTAAAGATGCCCATCTGTAAAGTAAATGCAATAATTCAGCTATGGCGATCAGAGTAAATGCAGATATTATCTTGTTTGTATGACTTTGCTATCTCAGCAGGATGTTGTCCTAAATCCAGCATGCTTTTTCAGCACTCGTTTTTTTCACTCCATCACCAAGTTGAGTGAATGTGCACAATTCTGAGAGGAATGAGAATAAGAAACGCCACAAAAATGCTATTGACATTGAACTGTATGTTTAGCTGCCTTCATTAATAAAAGACATGTATTTTGAGGAATTTCTTAAAATCAGAAACCTTAAATGGGTAATGTTCTTTAGTGTATAACCAGCTAGATTACTGTAATGTTGTACTGTCAGAAAGCACACACCACACTGAACACCTTACAGCACATTCAGAATGCAGCAGTCAGAATTGTTACTAGGAGGAGAAAATCTGAACACATAAACTTTTCGAGTCTTTAAAGCCATTCAAATGACCAGAAATTCATTTAAAGTGTTTTTTTTTAAATTTTTTTATTTTTATGAAACTTTTCATTGCTGCCGATGCTGGCTAGGTCTCAATGTTAAATGTCAAAGTGACTAACCTTGTTAAATAAAGGTTTAAGAAACACAATAACAACAAAATAATAATAATATAGTAATAGTAATAATATCAAATAGGATCTAAGTATTATTCTTTTTATTATTATTGGCAAGAAGTCACCACAAAAACTGGAGTGAAATACAAGAACTAGTGTAAAATCAGTTTTTGCCCTCTTTTAATGGTAGAGTGAACTACACATTTTTTTGTGAGTTTTAAAGTATGTTGTTATTTATCTCAGATGACATGTTTGGTGGTCTTTCACATTTGGCTAGTTCACATGTCTTTTAGCTGAATAGACCCCCAGCTATACCATCACTAAGAACCTTTGTCATATCCCCGTACACTCTCTACCTACCTTGCTTCTTTCGTTTGCCACCAGCAAAATGACTAGAGTAATATACCAGTGCATTAACCCCAGATGAAACCTAATGCCCTAATTATCAGCAACTAGATAAATTGTCTGACCTGATAGAATCAAGCTGCAGGTTATGTCTAATCTCTCACAGAATGGTCGACTATGCTGTCTGTTGATTATATGTCTTGCAGCTGAACATGCTCATTAGCAGAATCCATCTATTGTTGTGCAGGTGTAAAAAAGCAGAAACATATTGCTGGAAATTTACTTGAACAAGAAGTAAGTTTGAGATGTGTGGGAAGGACATGGGTCACAAAGTCAAAATGATTAAAATGATAATCCTGAGGAACAAGCTGCAACGGTAAAGCCTCATCTCTTCCCTCAAGGGAAGGGAATGTTGGGTGGTACCCGAAGAGAACACCAATCCAGTTCTCAAAAGGAGAATTGAACTGTGGGAAAAAAATGTGATTGATAACCCTGACAAGCCAAGACTCTAAACAATACAGTACTTTCCCCTATTATAAATACGCTATATGGGCAAAAGTATTGGGACACCAGTTAATGGGGGGGTTCACATACTTTTGGATTTGGGTAATTAAGTCATACCCATTGCTGACACAGGTGTATAATTAAACACACAGTCATGCAATCTCCAGCAACAAACACTGGTGGCAGAATGGGGCATACTGAAGAAATTAGTGACTTTCAATGTGGCGCCATCATAATATGTCACCTTCCCAACAAGTTAGTATCAAACTTCTTCCTTGGTTAACTGCAAGTAAAGTGATTGCGATGTGGAAACTTCCTTAATTAAACAACAATTGAATCAATATTCACAGCACACAAAAGTAAACCACAGCAAAATTCCCATTTAGGGTCACTTCAGATCTGCCATGCTACATTTTGTCCAAGGATAGATGTATTGGAAGCATGAAAATATAGCAATATGTTTCATATTTCTTAAAAATATGCCCATAGAATGACTTACGGTTAACCACATACAAAACTTTTATTAATAATTTGAATACTGTTATCTATTGCTTTTTCAGTTTTTTTTTTTTTTTTTTTTCAGGGAGGGTTTGAGCTCTTCTAATTCAGAATGTGTATATACATGTATGTATATACTGCATACATGTAGCGAGATGCGGAACATCCTGAGACCCAGGGGAGCTGCTTTTGGTGTGTCCATGAGGACACCAAGGCAAAGTTACCTTCAGCCTCAAACTTTGAGTGGAGATTAATGATCTTTTTGGCCTTAGCAGTGAAGAGTCTATATATGCATGGAATTTAAACATGTGCTGCTGTACACACAAATGGAAAACAAACAACCAGAAAGCAGCTTTGAATATGCGATTCGCGTTTATTTTGTCAAACCTGAATCTGGACAGAGCCAAAAATATCATAGGCTACCAAACATTGTGGAGCACCCAGAACCTATGAAATAAATCTTTCACACAGTGCTGTTGATTAAAAACAATGATGCAGAGATGAAAAACCCAAGAGGGGTCAGCTAGATCGATCTCAGATTGCATTTAGAGCTTTTCTTAGCAGATATCCACAGAACACATATTGAGCACCTTCTGCTTTTATAAGCTATTAAGCAGACATGGTGTATTGTGGGTTTGACACAATTCTTTAAAGGGTTCAAAGTGGTCATCACCCCCCCTTGTTTATCTTTGGTCTCCCATTATTTCACATGCTTTCTCTGACAGAGGTTTGCTATTATTCCTCTGAGTCCTCGGGTTATTAGGATTTAAAAGCACATTGTACTCATACTCTGCTTAGACTCCATTAACCGCGTCCCTAGAAGTACAAGGATCTGGATGTGGACCAGCCCGATATAGAAATCTTTCTTTTTAAAGTTTGCAGTTGTGCTCCTCACTGAAAGGACATGAACATTTTTGAAACAGATTTTTAAAAATATATGACGAACACCTACAAAAGGCTCAAAAGACTTACCCTTGTATAACTTCATACTGTCATCAGACAAATATGCACATATGCTCATCCATCAGTTTTATAGGGTTTTACTTTTATCCATTCCATTTACATAAGTGTTTATCCAGTACTGAGTCATGGTAGGCCAGTGATCAATCCCAGAAAGCCAACATACACACACGTTCCCATACAAACACACTCAAGCAATTCAAAGACACAAATCCACTTAAAATATCCGTCTTTGGACTGTGCAAGAAATGCAAACACAGGGACAGGGTGTAAATTCAATACGCACTGTAATAACTGTACACCAACCCATTCTATTTAATTTCAGCAGAATCAGAAGCAGATGACTGTTTTTTCATGACCTGATAAAAAGAATACATCAAGTGGAAAATAAGCCATATAACTTTATTACGAGTCACAAATTTCCAGTCAAAACTAGAATAAAAAATTGAGAATGCATGTGTGTTGCAGCATATTAATTTTGTTTTATGATCTGAAAGAATGTGTGAGAACGTCGTAGGACTCCACAGGTTTGAGGTCAACCCCATTATCCCTCGACAAACGATGTGGGTGTTCTTTGTATGTACAAATGATGAAGTGTGTGCTGCTTTGTGGAAAACACATAGTTGATCTCCTAGAAGCCACAAGAATGTGGCCCCTCTTTCACAGATAATGGGATTTTGTGTCGGACTCCCACACACACTGGAGGCTCTGGGAAATGGTCTGCCACTCTGGGGCAGTCCAGGTCAGGAATTTGGCTCTTCTCCGCTTAACTGTACAGAATTGATGATTCCTCCCATTTTGCAAGGCCAAGCTAACCATTCTTTGGAATAGGGGATGCATTTCTTTACTTAACGTTAATTCAATCATCCTAGAAGCATTTAAAATTTTTGCTTTTCAGAATCATTATTCCTCTGACCACTACTGATCACTGTTACTATGGTAAATGGAAATCTCAACATCAGCTTTGATATAATGTGAATGAGCAAGTCACAAAAAATATACATAACTGGCCATTTCAATGCAAAGGCTGAATAACGCCTTGGGGAATTTTTTTCCTACTTGAAACTAAGGTGAATTAAGGTGGAGTGAAAAAATACTGCATATTTAATACTGTTAGGTAATACTTCCTGGTGTTAGATAGATAGAGTCAGTCTATCTGTCTATATATCGAAACACCAGGAAGTATAACCTACTTTTCGAGTATTTTTCGAACCTGCTTTCTACTGTTTACTATACTCTACTTCCTATAGCTTGAAATGCTATTGTTGCTGTCTCTAGAACATGGATGACAGATGTGACTATCTAACATGAAATAGTACCTTGTATGGATATGAAATATACTATTAAATGAGTTCCATAAAATGTCACATTATTTTTTATGCCACCTCTAAAATATAAGAATAATCTTAATAAAAGTAATAAAACAAAATGATGAAGTAGCCGTAATAAAGACGGAACGTTTTCAGCTTTTAACAGTATTTCTTGTTTGAGGGATCATGGACTGAGGTCCACTATTATGACGAGGGTCATCGAGACCCTATCAAATCTCCCAAACCTTCTACTGACACCATCCATTTAAACCCCATGCTGTGATTACAGCTTTTAACAAGGTCATTGAATACCTTTTACCTTTGAATACCTGGAGCACAGTCATTTCAGCCTCCGCTTATTCCATTACTCTCTCTCACACTCTTACTTTCTATTTCTGTCTTTACTTTTATTTTTTTAAGAGAAATGCTTTTAGATTCGACCAGGGGTGATGCAGACTTTTAAGCTGGGAAAAGCACAGTTGTGCTTGGGTGTGTCATGTAAGAGAAAGGGACCCAGAGTTTTAAACTGTTCAGGTAATGGCTTTAAATGAAGACTGTTCAAAAGAGCAGCCTTTCCTGAGTCATCTCATAGTGCCCAGGACATAGAGTCATTCATACGTAAACACTGACTCCCTAACTGCAGAGCCCGTTGCATTCTCTCTTTAAGGAAAAGCCAAGAGGGACACAACTCATTTTCTATTCGCACATTTTAGAGCTGTAAAGAGTACATAAAAATAAACAAACTTGTGACAAAAAAAATTGGGGATCAGATAAGAAAACATCCAGCTTTAGTAACATGCATTACAGTATTCCTGGCTTCGCTGTTATAATCAAAGTTGTATATCTCTCGATGTAGAGAAGCATTTTCTTTATTATTTCAAGTACTGTACATGAAGCTGAGTTAAAAATGACCTGTGAGGTGCAGCTCTCTTTGCATTTCATATCCCTGGATTGTTGTTCTTCTTTAAAGCACTAATTCACATTCAATCAAATATGTAAAACAGATCATTTCTCTCAATTTGAAGTCTGGAGAATCGTGGCGTTAGAATCTGCTGTTCAGGAATGAGGACTTCATTCATGACGTAACAGCCGCATCCTCATCATGCTTGTTTGACCCATAACTTCTGAAATCAGATGAAGGAACATCTCCTATCTATCCATGTGAGAAATGCTGCAGCACATCCCAACAATGAAGAAAGCCTCACTAAATGTCACAGTAAAATCCAGCACCTGCATAATTACAGGCTGTCTAAACTGACATATCTAACAATACTTACTATCTCATTGTGTGATTGTCTCTTACTCTTGCTACAAATGTCTTCTGCATCTGACTGTCAGTATGTGAATTAGTGAACTTGTAAAAAATACCATATATTACTCTTTTTTTTTATTTGATATTTAATACTTCTTTCATTGGCATGCTACATTTTAGTGTCTGTTCGAGCCTGGATGATACTACCAAATGTGGCCATGTAAACCCTTTTACAGTTACAGTAGAGTCTGAAGGCTTTAAAGAGGAATGTAACAGCAGACAAGCTTGTCCAGCATTGTCTTGGTTGGCTTCTTTGTAATCTCCTCAGGCAATGGCAGACAGGGGACTGGGTCTGTTATTGGGTTCATTACTGCAGTTTACTCAGCTCCACTCTGTGTGAACCAAGGCAGTGGGCTTAAAAATCAAATGATCTTTGTACACGAAAGCAAAACACACTGCATTCATACCGTTGTAGAACAAATAGAACAGCTGAACACAGAATACAGATTTCTTGGGAGACAAAAAGTAACATAAATAATCAGAAACAAGGTCAAATTTGCAGTGTGGCTTAAGGATTGCACACTATGTGAACTTTAAAGCTGTCTCTCACAATATGTCAAACACGTCTTCAAACTATTTTTAAAACGAGTCGTCTGGGAGGCTGTTGGCCTGGTAACCCAGGCAATGTGCGCACTTAAGAGATTTAAAAGTGCAGAGATGTTACACTGTGACTGATCACGCAGCCTCAACCTTGCAGAACACGACGCCTGTTACTCAACACTGCCAAATAATAGGAGGTATAATGGGTCCTGCCTACTTAGCTCTCTCTGATTATGTTGTAACTTTACAGCTGTGGTGTGAGCACCACTGGAGAGGCACTGGCTGGGTTGATGCAGAATACAAGAGCTGGCATTATTATAGGGATGCTGCTCTGGTGGAAGAAGGCTGTGTGTTTGGAGGTATGGTAGATACTCTGATGGACCTACTGTCCATGTAGTATTTTTTGCATTATATGTATGTATATACTCAGTACATTATAATATACACATATATACACACACAAACCGCATGTATGTCATATTCTGATATGGAAACCATCACTTTGACTGTGTCTACAAAAGCACCACATTTTTCTTTTTGCTGGATTATTTAAGTATACAGTGTACTCCCCTGCCTGTTTCACACATCCATCTGCACTTTGCCTGCCTTGCCTCAGTGTTCAATTACTGTGGTGTTGGGGATTTATAAAAGACGTTGCTACGAGCCACTTCTTGCTACCGACACACTGAGGCTGAACGTGTGAGCACAGAGCAGCTGATGACTGTTTAACTCACAAAAAGTGAAAAAAATGAAAATAGGAACGTGTCTCAGAGGAGGGTTGATGGCCTTTTTATACACATCCTGGGTTGTCTGCAGCAAGGTCATTCCGTTATGTTCCTGGGGGGGTTCGTAGTCAAACAGATTTTCTGATTCACTTTGAAATTTCTGACACCCTCAGATGTTGAAAAAGGGTTCATCTGGTCATGTGGGGGATCACTGGGAAAAGCGATGCATTGACTCTACTTGCCTTCCTTGGAGGCCAGACCGAAGTACTTAGACTGGGTAAACTTTTCGCGGACTTGAGACAGAAGCTAGCACCATGTCCAACGCATCACACATAGATATTATGATTTCTCCCTCTTTTCCTTTTCTGCTGAATATCAACCAGTGTATATCGCAGCCCTGCTGTGATGAACCCAGCTAACATCAATGGTTGTCCACCAGTTGTGAAGAAGACAACAACTTAGTGGTCCTGTTCCATTTCATGCCCTAGTATCAGCCACGCTCTCTTTCTGCCTAGGAAACAACTCATCGCTGTGTAGAAGAGATAAGCGTGGGCTGAAAAAAGCAGCACAACTCCCACCTCCTGGAAACTAGAAACTCACAGGTAAGTTGGGGAAGCCTCTTTGCCGTGGCCAGACAAGATACCTGGGTCGATTAGTACTTACCTCCCTTGGTGGTACAGTGCCAATTTGTTCTGCACCATGCTGCTTACATTTAAACCACCACAGAGCACAGGCTAAGCTTAAAAGCCCCTAAAAGTCACCGGGGAGGCACACAGTATTGGCTTTGTAACACCAGCATCCCAAAGCACCCCCACAAAATGTTTTGCGGTGCCATTTAGCTGCCCCATGAATTTGGCCGCCTTGTCCTGAGCATCCTGAACCTTGGCGGTGGCCCGTAACAGATGCTGCATTGTTTCGTCAAGTGCAGAAGGGCTTAATTAAGGACGCTGCACAGACAGGACTTTTGTGGTTGTCCAATAAGACGAGTGGCACTGAAAGTTCACCATTTATTTGCAGACAATGAGATGAAACCTGTCAGGAAATTTACAAGTGGGGAGTCAGTGGTTTCAGTGAACCTGGTGGAACCAAATTAGAAAACTTTATCGGGATCATGGCTTACAGACAGCATGGTGACCAGTGCAGCTTCCTCCCGTGTGGTGGGTCTGGGTCCTCCATGTGGGGAGTTTCCATATTCTTTGCAGTTTACCTTTGGGTTAGCATAAAGATACAATTAGGCAAACTGGAGTAAATGGCTAGCATCTTCTCCATAGTGTCCTGTGCTGTGTGAGGTAGGCCTCCAACTGGCTTAGGGATTATGGGAGGTAGATGGATGTGGTTCATGATAAAATGGCATGTGCAGCAGTATTGGACTATTAACTCTGCCTGTACTGTAATATACCTGGAGAGCTGAGTTCATACCTATTAGGAGCAACACAGTCATTGTGTGAGATTATTGTGTAGCACCGATAAAGGAGTATGAATACAAACGTGACTACACAATCCATATGATATATAAGAGTCTGCACTTAAAGTGACTTGGGAGAAGGTTGCATGTATAATGAGGCTGTACGCTGATGCAGTAAAGTGAAAGTCGAGAGTCAGAATGAAACTACATGTCCCTTCTTTCATTGTTATTAAAAAAATAAATAAAAATTACCAACACAGCTCCCAAAACTCAGGCATCTCATGCTGTAGGTCATCTGGGACGGAGAACGATTCCCACTCATATACAGGAAAGGCAGAAGGTGACCATTCAATTCTGTGACCTAAACGGTTGAATAATTTATGCCATCCAGTTGCCGCCATGGTGATCGCACGCTGTGCCGCTCTGCTTAATTTCAATTTACGACGTGCGATTTCACTTCACGGCATGGAAAAATCTATTTTTGAGTTTGATCAGTTGGTGTCACCTCTAAAAACCCTATCGAAGCTTCCCCAGCGCATGCGTGCTCACACATAAGAATGTCCTCTGATAGTATTGTAATAGCTTTTAGTTTTTTCTTTTTTTTTCCACAGTAACTGGAGAGTGAGGAAAATTCCACGGAGGGCAAGGCAAGTTCCCAAACTCGAAATGGGACAGATGCAAGAACTGGATAATAAGCTGGACAGTCCTTGCCATGCAGAATCACATCATGTTTCCTTCACGCTGTCACTTTAAAGCAAAAGAAAATAAATTACCTGTCTTTAGAGAGGGGGAAAAAAAGCTTTTTGGGAGATGATAGTAAATCAATAGCAGTTGTTTCACATGGGGCCCAAGTAGGGAGGCAACACTTAAGGAAAAAGCGACATGTCTGACTGTGTAATGACCACGCATCATCACACCGGATCCTGTGTCACGGCAGCCGTCTGCCTCTGAGTCTCAGGGAAGGCTGCAGCAGAAACAATGCTGGCTGGGGGGGGTTGGGGGAGGGGGATTGCAGGGGAATCTTTCTCTTTGTCCGCATCCACTTTGTACCTGACAATAAGAGAAGAAAAAATCTACTGTCAGTAATCTTCTCATTCAGGTAAAATTGCTTTGTGTTATTTGTATTTGTCCTACCTTTTCAAAAAACTTACAGCAAAAGCCTGAAATAGTCACTGCATAAAGGGTGGTTAGAATGCAAATGTATAGCACATTTTGCACATGGTATCTTTAAGAGGCACCTCTGGCAGTGTGGCAATGTGACTGCCCACGGTGCATTAGCCATAGCCTTAGCCATCACAGTGGGCAGATCCACAGGGAACTCCAGACAAGCAAAATGATCGGGGTACATCTATCTGGATTAAAATTGGTTTAATGGTAGTCTTAAACATGTGTAACACTCACAAAAGAGATAGGAACAAAAAATAAAACAGCTGGAGTGAGCATGACAGTAATTGGCTTTTGAATACAATTACATTTAGTATGATGATTATTTCCCTCTGTAATTCCTTCTTTTTAAAGTGACAGTTATCTGGCATTCCTACAAACATGAAAACAATTACCTTTTGGTTTACGTGGCTCTTCAAAGCTGCACACTAGAGCCCCACAACGATTTGTTCCTAGCCGAGCTGTGTGAGTCATTTCAATTAGCACAATTTGCGTGTCTGTGTTGGTTGAACCCTTTGAACTAAAAAAAAATCCCTATAAATTTAAACAGCAATAACAACAGGAAAATTTATTAATTAAATCAGCAGCTCAAATAAGGGGTTTTATTCCTATGCTAAAGTAAAACTGCTAATAACTTTATTTTGCATTTAGAGCTGCCAGTATCACAGCTCGCCTAAAAAATGTGCTACATTAGCAGTTCGACAAAACATCTTTCCCATTAGACTAAATTAATGACTACAGCAAATAAAAAGGAAAGTAGTAGGTCATGATAATTACATAATTTTCTAAGGCAGACTCCCTCTCAACTTTGAAAGTAAATATTTTGTTCTGAAAGCAGCCGTTGTATAAACATTATCATGCGATTGTTTCAAAATAGCTATCAAATTATGAAAAGTTCTGTTTTATCACAACAAAGCCTTCACTTCATATAATCCTTCGTTAATAACAGCAGCAAATGAGAAGCACGACTCTGGTGTAAGCTTTTCCTTGGTTGTGTTGTTTTATCTCAAAAAACAATTATTACCCTTTTATTGAATTGGATACAGTATTTCTCTGTAGCAATCTAGATTAAGTAAGTAAAACAAGAGTGCCAGAGAAAAACCTTTTTCTGGATCATGAACTGACAAGTTTGGGTGTCTGTTCACTAGGATGCCTGTATTCCAGCAGTATTGGTAACTGGAGACGGGCTGAAGTACAATTTTTCATGAAGGTGCAGCTTGCTTTCTCTGGAGCGTACCTTTGCTAATGTAGGTCTAGGTTAGGTTTTGGGGACCATTGATGGTTGACCACACTGTTTTGGGTCTCCTGCCGTTGCTTAAAAGCAGTGAAGGCAGCTCCATCACAAAGTCTCTAGTCTTACTGTGACAAACGCAGACTGTCAGCACATATGAAATTTTTACTGTCCAATGTAATCTTTTTTTTATTTCTCTAGAGCCAATCAACCACCTTAGTTCCATGAAGCAGTTTTGTTCACTTATGTTCTAATGTATTTTGCTTCAAATTGCCATTGCAGAAATAACAAAATCCTGGAATTATATGTATGATCAAGGTTAGTGGAATGTTAGGTTAGTGTTAGATTAGGTTAGGTTAGTGGAAAGTCTGAAGCCTTCTAATAGCCTAATTTTAGGTGATATGAGATTTTGTATAGAGCTAAAGTGAGACCTTGCCAAGAAACTGCTGAAGGATCTTTTCTTTATTTCAACAGAGAGGAGATTTCTTTATAATCTAAGTTCTGAAGACTTAATGTTTTTAGGTGAAGGAACATTTCCACTGCCAGTAGGACTGGATGCCAGTTACACACTGAAATGATGTTAGATGACTTAGACATTTTTAACCATATGGGATAAGAAGAGGGAGAGTGTGGTGGAGGATTAGGCAAACCATATATTTCCTAAAAACATGTCAAAAAAAATATCTATATGTGTATAATAGGGTTAACGGACAAAGAACCTGTCAAGGAAACAAATGAACCAATGAATTAATCATTATTTATGATCACTAAGGAGCTTCTTTCCATGACCCTGTTTTTGATAAAATACCATGCCCCGAGTGTCTTTTAATGCATGGGCACAGCTGTACGTAATGAGGAGACAGGAACAGAACATTTAGTAAAGGAGAATAGTTTAACACTAATAAAGCACTTGCTGCAGAGATGGCATGGCATCTAGGTACTTACATTAACATGTTCAGAAGGTGGCCAAGTGAGTGGCATTTTGATACAGAAAATGAGCTTCCAACAAAAAGAGTTCTGTTTCCAGTCTTGGAATGAACTGTGCTGTTTTAGTTTTGAGGAAAGGTAATTAACTTGAACTGTAAAGCATTTGCCTAAGAAGGAGTCAAAAGCAAGCTCACGGGCAACTCAATCATTTAAAGCGTGTCAAAAATGAATCAATGAAAATGTCACAAGAAGGCATAAATAGGGAAAATGAGCCTTTAAAATAACAATCTCCCGACTGCTCTGAATTCCCTTCTGCAGACACAATAACATAGCGGTTAGGCAGCTGCCCCCTTCCACAGATTGATAATGGTGTTCAAAATTACACTGGCCTGAAGGAGAGAGAAAAAAGGGTCCTCAATCCATAGGATTGGGCAAAAAGCTGGATGACTGGTTTGTAGTTAAGAAAAGCACATAAACATTCAGTCTTTTACATGTTTAAGAAATATTTACAGTAGAATTTATACAGGCAGTGCAATTATGAAGCTAATGAGATTGATGAGTCCATTGTTTTTAGTGTCTGTTCATCTTTCCCCTGATTGACAGTATCATGGTGTCGAACAACCTCCAAACGGCTGAACTTTTTTACTTCACAGATTTTAATGTGTGCATTAGTGCCATGTCTTCTCTACAGCCAACGCCCAAGGAATTTTTTGGCCTGCAGGGGGCACTGTTGTCATTCAGTTCAGCCTACGATTGGCCATTTCTATCAAGGTGACATAAAGCAAGAATATTTCCAGATTAACTGTTTATTACCGATGTCTGCAACCGCACTACTTTGGAAGGGAAGAGTTTTTACTCCCAATAGCACCACAGAATTTATCCGATTATGTGCACATTTGCCTGTATTTTTTTCAAATTTAAGATTTTTCATAAAAGTCTTAGTGTGAGAAAAAAATTCCCATGAACGATTTAAACAACTTGAAATTACACCTCATTCTTGAGATGATGCAGATAGGCTTTTATCTGTTAGTACATAAAAGTGATAACTTCCTGTTCTGTAACTCAAAAATTACCCTGCAATCACTGATTATATAGCAAGTAAACCCTAGGTTATAACCAAGCACTGAAGCCAGAGCCCTTTCAGAAGACCTGCTGCAGATGACTGTATTTTTACCACCACTAATTACCTATGAATGGGATGAGTGTCAACACTGACTCATTGCCTTAATCCACCACTGATATATGGAACGTGCCCAGGGAGGGGGGCTCATGCTCATACAGGTTCCAAGCAGTCTCTGTGCACTTGTGGACAGACATGGTCCATCCACCCCTAGCTTCAGAGGAACATGGCACATCCCTGTCTTCAATGGCCAAGCGTGTTGAGTGGGAGGCTAATTAGAGTGGCAGCAGTGCTCAAGCAGTAATCCAAATGACTGGGAATGAATTTTGCCCCTCTCTGGATTTGATTAATGGCTAGCAACAAGGGATTCTCACATAATGCTCTCCACCATCATTAAAAATGCAATCTTTTGCTGCTCTGACTTGAGGATTCAATTTAATAGAGGGTTTAAAGGTCTTATTTTTATGACTGAAACAATGAAATGTACTTCTTTAATCTGGAGAAGAATGACTAACAAATTCACTCTGGTGTTTTTGGTCACCTCCGCAATACAAGCTACACCAGTATTGAAACAAAAGACACATTACCTTCTCATGCTAGTTACTTAAAATCTGGGCAAGGATCACTACAACAAAAGTAATTGCTACCACAAGGTTTTATATATACATTGATCCATTAGTTATCCAAACCGCTTTATCCTGTTCAGGGTCATGGGGAGCCTGGAGCCTAATTCAGGTAGCCTAGGGCACAAAGTGGGGGACACCCTTGACAGAGTGCCGACCCATCGCAGGGCACATTGGCACATGCACTCACACATCCAATCACACACTTTGGATAATTTAGACATGCTAATTAGCCTATAATACATATTTTACAGTATATCACAACATTTTAGACAATATTTGCAAAGCTGAAAATTTCAGAAATTCCAGTGTATCTTTTTTATATTTGACTGTCTGGCTCATGGGTTTTCATTTTACATTCAATTGACTTTGATTTGACTAGCATAAGAAATGATGTTAATATTTCTGAAAAAGGGTCTATTGCTACCTGAGCATGGGTGGGACTGTGGAGAAACAGTTACATTGAAATTTACACAGGCTATAAAACAGATTATCTTGTTTGGCTGGAGGTGTGTGCATTTTGACCGTGCTGAAATGAACATCTTCGCACTGTATTTAAAAATCACAGCATTTTAAATTTCAGAGGACTAGTGAGCAACACTCAGTATCAAGTACCTCATTGAACCAAGGGTCTCATGTAGGAAAACATCATACAGATAGACCTGCCAGCTTCACTTTCTTTCAGTCCAGTGTCAGCATGGCTCTGCAGTTAGCACACATAAATATTCCTCTTGAATAACACCCAGCCCTCAACATAACAGGGATAATTGCAGGACATTGTGCCGTGCTGAACACCCATCAAATTGCTCTTGAAAATGAAGTCAGCAACAGGGAAAGGAGATCATAGTTGAGATGAAAAACAAAATAAGCATGTAATAGAAAGAAGTGTTGCAGGCTTTGATAAATCAGGGTGGGGCAGTGGTGTGTTGGTGAGCAGATGGTCTGGCGGCAGGTACGTTCTCCCTGAAAAACGCCAGGTTAGTTGCCATATTAGGACCTTTGACACTGGACAGGTGCTGTTTCAGTGGAGGCCAGGATGTGGACCAGGAAAAGTACATGCATTCACAGGTTGCAGTCAGTAGAACCTGTGACTCCAGTATGTCACCGATATACATCTGTGATTTTGGAACACTTTGCATCATCCATCCATCCATCCATCCATCCATCCATCCATCCATCCATCATCTTCATGCTCCATATTCTTGTCAGCATTGCAGAGGCACACATGGGAGCCTATCCCAGGTACAATCATGACTGGATGTCAGTCAAGTCCACATACTAGAAACTTCCATATCTATTCTCCATGGGAAGTACATTAAGTAATGACAATGCTCTTATCTAATTATAATCACATTCTTGAAACCATTTGGTTCTTTGTTTCAACTATAGAATAAGATTAATGTTGCATGCTAACAAAGCTATAGAGTTCCATCTGCTAGTGTTTAATGCTTTTGCACAATCATGCTGGCCTTCATAAAACCCTTTGGAAGCAGGAAACAGTGAGCAGCACAAACCGATGTCCCCACATTTCTCCACTCTGGCTGCTCAGTGCTGTTGCATCTGATTGTTTTGGACCAGTGGGAAAAGCAAGGGCACGGGATCCATAAATAGCCCCAGCACCTGGCCAAACGTAACGCAGCAACCCCTTCTCCCTGTGTGGTGACCACACCCCCCCACACACGCTTCCTCCAATCTCTTAGCTTTCCCATTTAAACTATGTCAGACAAGGAGGGAGGAGAGGCCAGGTCTGGTTCGCTGCTTTGCTGATAAAGCTCTCTAGAGATTCAAATCTTGGCTTTGGCCGAGGTCATCTCCTTACCAAATAACTCAGTACTGTGACAACTGTTTTCTGACCATGTGCTCTTCAATCACACTCACCGCGACAGATTCTTACTGCGTTGTGCCTCATTATCAAACCCGATTTCTGTATAATAACACACATCGCTTAATCTCACCCAGGTGTGAGCCTGAGTTGCTCAGTTCTGTCTTATGTCCTCATTATGGTCTGCCTAAAGATTAAAATATCCACAGGCCTTGTCAAAGAACAACACTGATGGCATGAAATAGGTTTTGTGAAGATGTGGTAAAACTGAAGATGTAAATTGTTATAAAGGTTTGACACAGAGTGCAGACATGCATGTTCCTCTATGGATTATATGTTTGAATTCATCCAGGGACAAAAAAAAAAACAATGAAAGAAATAGGATTTTTACAGCCACAGATCAGATTACAAAAAAGAATGAAATCAGAAGTTTTGAAAAAAATACCCTGGGCTTGTGCCTCATGCCCTATGGCTTAGGCTCAGGTATCCTGTTCAATTTGTGCCTCAGCCTTGTGCCTTATTCCTAGTTCATTCTTCATTTTTCTGTGCTCCATCATGGACCACACATGGTGTGCATGAAGTAAATTTTGTCATCTGTGGTGTACGTGAAGACTGTCTGAGAGACGCCCAGATTATGTGTCTAGTGAACATTTAGTGTAGCAGTGCACCTTGACTGTGCATGGCAAAGACATGGTTAGGTACACTGCTAGGAATTTCCAGTAGATGGCAGTGCTGAAGTTAAAAGAACAGATGTAGATAGAGGAGGAGTAGAAGAAGAGAGTATTCAAGCTAGAAGTGAGATGGTACCCACACATTACATTTACAATTTGTCTCTCAAGGAGCACAAGGACGTATTCCATTGCGCAAAACTCATGAAGAGAGATTGCCCAAACATAGGGAAAAGATATAGGGAAGCTTCGTTCAGACCATGTGGACAACATGTGCCCTCTGCTGCTCTGCTGGAATTTCATTGCTGCCGACTGTGAATCTACAAGTATACTGAGAAATGTAGTATGCTCGACCATATATGGGCCATTAAGCAGTACAAAAAAGTGAAGAATGAATTAGGCTTTATGTTGCCTGTGTTAGGCTCTGCCTTCCTGCCAATGACCCTGAGCAGGATAAGGGGTTGGAAGTAGAATAGGTGGATACTTTAAAGAAGACCTTTGAAATCATCATATAAACATACCATCGTGAAACTTATGGATATTAATGAAAGCCACTTTCAAATTCAAATCCATCAATCATATTTTCACATTCATAAATCTGTGATAAAGATAAAAAATTATCAACATCTATTATAAAGCATGAAACACCTTGGTCAAAATATGTTTTGGAAGTCTACAATAAAACACAAGGCCTTAATGGTAATTGCAACTTCTTGAGAAATCGTTAACTCTGGCCTCTTCATTTGTTTCTGCTTTGTCACAGTTTCTGAATGAGTGAAAGTTAGAGATTGAGTTTGTTAAAGTACTCTTGATGTTAGATGGGCCCCTGTGGCAGCACTTAAGACAGTCTGATTGCCGAATTGACTTCAGACTCATCTGGGATTCATTATCACAGAGTGGCTCGGCATTCCCTGTAGCGACGGGCTCATCTTCGGTTAAAAACAAAGCACCTGATTGCCGTCCACTGTCATTTCAGCTTAATCCCAGTAACTTTCAACTGAACCAGAGGAAATCTTGATTCAGGAAGCAATAGTGGCAGATGGAAGGTGTTTGAAACGGAGGGGGGTTGACAGAGAAAGAAAGTGATTGCTTGAAACTTTGAGTAAGTCAGTCTTCTAATTCTTCAGCAAAGAGACCCTTGAATAAATGAGCCTTGCCATGTTTTATTGGATACAGGATAATGACCTGCAGCTGCCAGACAGGAATGGGCCCCAAAGCCTTCATGGCTGAAGCAGAATGAAGCTTTGGTACTGCCTACAGTCAGAAGACCTCCACTGACCCCAGGAACACTGCCTGTCACAAACCCTCTACTGTTGAGCTCTTTATCTGCATTGTGGACCATAGAATCACCTTTGTGTTTCTAGCCTTTTCAGAAAGCAGGATAATTACTGACTGTACAGCAAAGGGGACACAACACTGATCCTTATGGACTGGACTGTGCTGGCTTTAGCTGAAACTCAGCTAATACTGGATTTATGAATCAATCTTGTTTATCAATTGTGGCCTCAGATGCTAAACTGAATACATTAAAAATCCTGCAGATCTTCGAAGATCAAAGCCATAGAATGTTAAAGATATGTCTGGAAAACTGCAATATCTTTTTAAATATCAGAAAACGACAACAACAGCAAACCTCATATCAGAGCCATCGTCAAAATGTAAAGTGCAATACTGTACAATGCTGTAGATGTGGTTGAATGTAAACTATCTACATCCAGGACATCTGAATGGGTCTTTCTAGCTTACTCTCTGCATTAATAAAAATCTTGATAAAATCTTACATAGCACAAACAATTGTCAATTATAGATGTTCATTATCTATACCATGGGAGCTATGTCACAGAAATGCATCTTTTGTAGTTTTCTTGTGGTATACCCTGGTGCATGTTATTACCTAGCAAGTCTCCTCGACAAAAAATTGACAGACATGTTTTATAATGTATGAAAAATGATCACGTGGACTATTTCTGAATTGATCATCTTGTTATATCTTAAATGCCAATTTCTTGATTAGCAAATTGAAAAGTCTGTATTCATGGTTAAAATAATAGTTTTAGAGGACTGTCCAAATAAATCAATCAGTCAAAAGATCATTTTCAGTAATCTGACGCTATGTGATGACAGCCGTAAAAAAGTTACTCTTTCACCCTGAACAGAATCAGATCACAAGTCAAGCATGGAAGCATGGAAAACTAACAGGATAGTATTACTTGATCAAATAATTTCTTTCAGTAATGAAGGGAAGCAAATGCCAAAACCACCCAAGGATCTTTATTTCATTATTGCATCACAAATCAAAGAAAACAATGTGAAGATTAAGATGATTTTCTTTCTGGAAGCAATCATGATGGAATATCAGTTCAAATCCATGTCGGCAAGATAAATTGGCCTGATAAGTATTACCTGATAATATTAATGTTAATGAACCAATACATCAATAATTAGCAATTCAGTGGCTGAATACCAAATCCTAAATAGTGATGTCTGTTGTATCAGCTGAAAGCTAAAAATGAATGAATGAATGAATGAATGAATGAATGATCTTTAGGAGCTGTGAGCTTATATATTAAATCCATTTTCAGAAGTCAATTTGTTTTAATTAAATCATCTTGCCCGGATGGTTCAGTGGCTGATTGAGTGGCCCCGCAGCCTCGTGCCTGCATGGTTGAGTGTTTGAGTCTCCAGATTATCCCAAGTGTTTGATTGTGTATATACCCTGTGATGGAGCTGTATCCTACACCTGGACCAGCAGTATTAATTGCCCACCTGCCTGTTTGAGAATAGAAAAAATAACTCACTCAATAGTAATATGATCTATATTTCTTTGAACCCTTATTGTATTACACTTTTAACCTCTGATATGGGGTTAACAAGGTAAAATACATCAGTTAACATTTTATCCCGTTATTGTACTTTGAAGTTCTGCAAATTTGCTCTTTAAGCTTCTATGTTAACATATATGATATATATTATAACCCCCTCAACAGGTCTTATCAAAACTCCAAATCAAATATTTACATAGCAAAATCAATTTTGCTTTACTTGAGAAAAGAACACTGGTAACTTTTGTAATTTACAATCGGTATATTTAAAGAATGTAAAATTAAAAAAAGATATATATATATATATAATTATATATATAGTATTTAGGAGAAGATTTGTTTTTCCTAATATTCATCTAATTCACATTTATAGTACATTTTTTAAAAATGTGTTGAGTTTGCTCATCTTTTGCAATCTTACTCTCAGGCTAAATAGCTACTCATAATTTAACAAGCAAAGATGGAAAGGGGACACTAATGTTAATTTTCATTTCTGTTGTGCACACCATCTATTATTTGTTGGTTATGCATTTTACTTAAACATAAGTAAGGAGCCTTTCCCAAGCAGGAAGGACTGTGCTTTGTATAAGTGTTGTACGCTATAGAAAGCAGTGAAACTAGAACAGATAATGCCATGGAGGGCAGAGTCCACTCTACCGGAGTGGCTCCTGCCACATGTTTGCATCTGTGTTTGTTTAGCATTGCTGGGTCTTATGGAAAGTCATAATAGCATAAGTGTAATAGTATAAGTGAAAATAAACAATATTAGGCAACTTGACTAAGTCACCATTTAAATGGCAAGATGAATGACATTTCATCCTCTCGTCTGAATGTTTACGTATCCACAGAGTTGACCTGCCTCAAGAGCAGTAGAATGGTTGTCAGCATCCCTCACAGTAAACAGCCCAGGTCAGTCTGGGTTCATTTCTCTCCTTTAATAACATATGTCAACCACACTGACATTGGTGATCACCATTGGTGTTGTACTGAGTAGTTCATTGCAGGACAAAAAGCTTTCTCTTGTTCCTTCAATAAACACGCCTTGGTCACTATGTATTTATTATAATTCAAAAGAAACAAAAACAGGTTTCCACTAGGACAGGCAAGTTACTAACAGAGGAAGTACGTGTTGTGTGCCAGGCTGATTTTCCTTAATGATGAATGGCAATGTGAGTCAGTTTAAATGGAGTTTTAATGCACAGAACCGGTTTTCCGGGGTCCACAACGGAAACGTATTTGCAGATTAGCAAAGACCATTAAGTGGTTGGGGCCAGTCTTTCATATGCAATTTCCAGTACTAGAATAAAACATCTTAACTTTTGTGGCTCAAGGTATTCAAATACAAACAGTACTTGCGGTCAGTCGTGCTTGAAAATTGTGTAACATCCTTTTTTCTTCCGTTAGCTGGGTGGTGATGATTATCACTGCAAGGCAATGCCAGACAGGTTTTGGTGAGTTTGCTCAGTCTTATGGCTCTGATTATCACTTAAACATACAACATACAGAGACAACTGTCCACAGGCCTTTTCATTCCGTGGATATCCATCGAGTGAAAATATTCAGTTAATTGTAATCTCCTGCTGCTGCCTTGTTAAGGAAAAAGCAGACTGCAAATTGCTTTTTTTTTTTTAAATATCACTGATACTTAATTGATCAATCAAATTATTCTGTTCTTACACTCCATCTCGGGATGATGAAACCCCCATTGATTATATTATCCATGGCATACTACTGAGTGGATTATTCACACGCAGAGAAATACTGTAGTGCTCATTGTCGGAATTAACACTGTGCTGTCTGCAGGACTCTTAGTTAACAGCTGTCGCTCACATGCTAACTGGTACATTATCAAATGAGACCTGTGTGAAAAGGAGTGGAGCAAGCTGAATGCTGCACTTTTATTGTGGAGGCGTTAACACTAAGCATTTTGACACATTCACAGATGGCTCAGAATGGATTTTTGAATTCCCACAGAAAATTCATTACAACTGAAAATGTAAATGTAACTTTGTTCATGTTACATGGAGCTCATGTGGGCTTGGAGATCATACTCCAGAGCAAGTATGCATGTGCGGTAAAATAATTATTATGTATGGGGTTTTTCAATTCACTTCAGTTCAGATTATTTTTATAGTGCCTTTCACAACACAGTTGCTCCAAGGTCCTTAAACAGGAGAGGGCGCTAATTACAATGTACAATGATGAGAAAGGAAAGGAAAAAGTCAAAACACGACAAACGAGAGGAACCAAAGACTCTTCACCAAGGAGAAAAAAATGCGTTCGCGGTCAACTGGCCGCCCACCTCCAATCATTGAGTGCCAGAAAAAGTATGTGAACACAACCGCATAAATGCGTACCTATTTTATATTACAGAGTTGAAAATACTTTTAATTTATCTGAGTGCCAAGTTTTCTCAAGTACGTGCTCAGTAAAGTTCTATTGTTAAAGAATTACTAACTCCCCAAATTGAAAACACACTTATCAGATACGACTAGAATGATGTTTCTCATCTGGGGGGAGCTAAGCTGCCTCCATGCATGACTCGTGTAAAAGGGGAGAAATAAACAAACACTGATCTGGGCAGTTTACTATGCCGGGCATGAGCTGCAGTGTTGAAACCTCAAAAGCATGGATTTTGTGAGGGATAGTGACAACCGATGTACTGCAATTAATTAGGATGACAAATTTAGCATTTACATGAGTTGCCTGCTTGTATTTTCAGATAATTATGAAAGAGGAAAGGGATAAGGTAAAATAAAACATCATCATACTTGTTTCTGTTCTTTTCATGATTGTGATTGTTATCATTTCTAAGCATATTCATTTTTGATGACTTGGAAAACACCACCTAACTTTCCACTATTACATTATGCTGAAGAATAAGGACAACTTTAGTGGAAAAAACAGACGGTGATATGTTAACAGGTTACGTTAGTAATGTCCATCCATCTAATGTAAGCCCTAATCCAGTACAGGGTCACGGTGAACCTGCAGCCCATCCCAGGAGGCATAGGTCACAAGGCGGGTGACACCCTGGACAAGATGCCAGTCCATCACAGGGCACAAGGCTGGGTACATCCTGGACAGGATGCCAGTCTATCACGGGGCACAAGGCTGGGTACACCCTGGACAGGATGCCAGTCTATCACGGGGCACAAGGCTGGGTACACCCTGGACAGGATGCCAGTCCATCACAGGGTACAAGGCTGGGTACACCCTGGATGGGATGCCAGTCCATCACAGGGCACAAGGCTGGGTACACCCTGGATGGGATGCCAGTCCATCACAGGGCACAAGGCTAGAGTACACCCTAGATGGGATACCAATCCATCACAGGACACAGGGCTGGGTACACCCTGGACAGGATGGCAGTCCATCACAGGGTACAAGGCAGGCAACGGCCTGGATGGGATGCCAGTCCATCACAGGGCACAAGGCTGGGTACACTGTGGACAGAATGCCAGTCCATCACAAGGCTGGGGTACACCCTGGATGAGATGCCAGTCCATCACAGGCCACACACTCACACACAGTGTGACAAAGTGTGAGCATTTTCGAGATGCCGGTTCCCCTAACTGACCAATCTGTGCTGCATGTACATATTCTGAGTGGGAGACTTCTGCTGTGTACTGGTTACTGGCTATTTTTTCTTGCTTTAGCCACTTCATAGTCACATCTTATATTCTGCCTGATTCATATTAAAAAAAAAAAAAAAATGAAGCTGCTTCTTCTCTTCTTACTGCTTTAGTCCAGACTTTGGAATCCAGCAGGAGGTGGATTTTAGAGGCTGGAAAATGGCTTATATAATATTTCAGGCTGAAGAATAAAGACATCTCTTTCATAATGTATAAAAAAAAATAAGTTGTATTTTATTACTGCTTGTTCACAGAAAGGATAAAAAAATAACAGCAACGAAGAAATGCCAACTGTCAGCCTCAGCAGTGCACATCACGTCACGGCATGTGTTCAAATAAAACAACTACAGTATTAACTGTGATCAAACTCCACAGGAAATAATGGGACACATTACACTTAGGATTTACAATGGGAATTCTCTGGCATTGTCAAACAGCACCCCAGCATTTTTTGCTCATCAATTATGGATGTACTCTAAATCCTTAAATGTGAGACAAGGCAGACTTGCGCCATGAAAAAACAGGGGCTTCAAAGTTAAATGACGAGAATAATTCTGAGTGCAGGTGTGATAATTGCTTTTGTAAAGGATAATGAGAAACAACAGCCCCCAAAAACGGCTCAATACTCTTTTGCTTTAAATTAATTAGAGCCCTACCTCAAAGGGATATTTGTAGTTGAATGGATTCTATGGTTTCTCATAAGAGTGCTGAGGTTCAAGCCTCTCTGCTGGTTAATTCTGTGTGGTGTTAAAACTCAAGGATGCGGGATATTCATTTAGAATTTACCAACAGGTAACTGAAGGAATCAGGCTTCAATGTCACATCTCATGCCGGGAATTTTAATTAAATCAAGAGAGTAAGATGGATGCTGGGCGCCTCCACCAATTAGACTTCCTGACTGGATGGGAGTCTTTTCACCAGGTCTTCTGAAGTAACAAAATACAGTAACTAGGATTGCATACATCACACCTTTAATTGATCTTATTGCAGAGTGATAATATATGCTATACAGAGAGTGATACACGTAAACATGTTCATTTTCTGCATCTCAACTATGAGGAAAAAGTCATTTTGTAGGGTGGATTACTTTCTTGTACTGTTCATCTATGTGAAGCAGACAGCATCATTACTGTTTTAAATAAAATGAAATGCATCTACAGCCTGTATCCACCTGTCATTGTGACACCAAGCACTGGGCAGACACGCCCCACCTGTTCCCGCTCCAGTTCCCCTGAGTTCTAACACCTGAATCCCCTTATCCCAGTTTGATAAATACCCAGTATCCTGTCTGTTTGGTGCAAGTTTCTTCTGCCCTTGCTGAGCGGGCTAGCCTAAGATCTGAGTTTTTCCCATATATGACCCTGTGCTTTCCTTTCTGACAAAAGTATTCTTGTGTTTTGTGATTTGGATTTAGCTGGCTGGTTGCAGATTGGATTTCTGGCTTTTGGACCCTAGGATTGTTTTTTTGGAGTACGTGTTTTGAATCTTGGTTTGTGCCTTTTGGTTTTTTGCACTCTAAACTTGCTTATTGACTATGGACTTTGGCCCCTTTTTAAATAAACTTCAAGTTCTGCACTTGGATGTGGTCTCAGCGTTCATCACAGTCATTGCGTTTGCCTCTTTGTTATGATGTGGCCATCAACACAATAATCCTGCTGACTATAGTCCGTTATTGCGGATGTGTTTCTGTTATGTGTTGAAATGCTCCAGGTCATTTCACCCCATAGTGTACAAAACATTTCTGTTCTTGATAAACTAATCACAAGGCATATGTATGTCTGACATTTGTCTACAGCAGTAGCTAGCAGAGAGTTTGGAAAACATAAAGATGGATCTGGTTGATATTACCTTAGTTTTGCACTGATTTTTGTTGGACAATTTGATGGCTATGCTCACCAGCTTGGTTTTGTTTACATCATCCACTAACAATGCACTTTTGTTTCCATTATGAATGAGTGTCATGCCCCAAGACTCCCTACGATGAATTTAACTGGTGCTTCTTTTCGGGGATCCTTAAATCTGTAATATTTTTTCAATCATATACCACATGTGGGCCTGGACAAGCCTGTGAAACACCAGATATAACCACACATAGCTTGGTCTGAGGTCTGTCTCAAGTCAAAGTCCTCTCAAGTCACACATCCCAGTAAGCATACTGAATTCACATTTCCCCAAACAGCATGCTTTCAGAAAGAATGCAGAAGAAAACTGAAGTTCCTGTAGTAAAACCACCTGAAGTCAAGAAAAACATGACAGCACTCCACTATGCCCAGGCCAAATTCAAATTCACGACTCCATAGGAGTCTGTAAGGCCATGCTTTCTGAGGTACCATACTTCACCTGGCTTACATTCCTAACAGAAGTCCCATAGATACTGACACATTCTCAGAAATAATCTTATAGGCCTTTAGGTTAAACTAACTTGGAACAATTCCAGCTGGAGTGAGGGAACACAGTGCCTCTAAAAACAACATCATCATCATCATCAACATCATCATCATCATCACATAGAGGCAAGATAACATCTCTGTATTTCTGCAGGGCAGTTTCTCTCATGAATAAACATTATTGTACTAAGAGAGGCTAACCTGGGGTAATACATAACCGATATATACACAATTTAGAGCAAGCAAACACCAGGGATCTCCACACAACCTTAGATCCCCTTTGTTTTTGCCTCTGGGTTCTCCGAGGTGTTCTTGAAACATTTTGCATTCTTCAGTCTGGTCCCAAATGATCAGTGAATTTGTTAATGCGATTTTGTTAATGCTGCAGAGACACAACAGCCCATTGGACTGGGGCAGGTGCAATTGGATGAGATCATTGTAAAGTCATCAGCTCTGTCCTTTTGCTTTGATTTGTAAAAAGATTTAAATTAAGTGGCTGCAGAAAAATGTATTACCACCATGGAACAAAGGACACGTAAATCACGTTATGGCAATGAAACCTAAAAGCCAGTACAACATTGTGCCTAATTTATGCATTAGCTTTTATAACGTTATGATTTGTCCAACATTTAAAGTGTCAAAACATATATTTTACTAATGAACAATTAATTAACTTCAACAATACTATTGAAAATATTATTTTTGTTGAATGCATATTCCTTGCAATGCAAAGTGAATGGCTTATAGAATTTATTTTGAAAAACTTTGATGTCTCTTCAGAGTTAAAGTCCTGCTCTGTGTTCTTCACATTTTCTGTGTTTTGTTGTTCATAGTACCATAATAGTATGCTAGTTAGCCTTCTCGCTATTGAAAATAGCATTTGATTAAGAGGGAAGAGGAATTTAAGTATAACCAGGGAACTGCAGATGTACAGCTGCTGTTCTGAGAATGCAGTCGGTTAAAAGGAAACTAAACAGGAACTTAAAGAGGTGCTTTTGCCTTCCTGATTATCTGTAAAAATGTCTTCCATTCATTTAACGAATCTCTATATATTCTCTGTGTATCTCTATGTATTGTGGTGCTGGGGCTGAAATACAGTGCCAACTGTAAGTACGTGTAAATAGTGTCATTTTATGTGCTATTAATAATGTTGAATATTGCTGTAGTGTTGCAGTGTACCATGTGTTTGTGTGTAGATTGTGTTGTGATGTTACCATGTGTATGTGTGTGGGGGCTGGCCAGACTAACTAGGATATACAGTGTACAGTTGTTGGTTGTAGGTGTTGAAGACCAAGTAAATGCTTTTGCTGTGAAATCTGTTTTGAATATGTTTGAGTACAAAATTACTTTTGATGGATTCTAGCTGTTTTATTGTATTTTGTTTTAATTGATATCTCATATGAAAAAAGGCTGTGAAATCTGTCTGTGGTGTATTACTTTATCAGCTATTCTTCCACACAGCGCTACAATATTATGTCTACAACAGTATTTTCTGTTGTACCATAGCTTGTGACCTTCATGACGTTTGAGTTAATAAGTAATTTGTTCACGAGGACTCACATCTGTGAAATTAGTGTGATGCTTTCAGAATAGCAGATTGAGGGCTGAAACTCCAAACCTCTACGTACTTCATGCTATCAACCATCTTCAAAAGGAAGCACTTCACTGAAAATGGCTAAATTCTGCATATGCTGTAAAGCTGGTTTTGTTTACTGGTTCAAAAGCTTCAAAGAGGATGCGTTTAAAAGCACTCACTACTTAAGGATCATTACAGTTTCTTTCACATTAGGGACCACAGTGTTAAGAAATGGTGTTACTGTCATGCTTCTGTATGCCCTTTGGGCTTCTGATATCTTAATGTCATGGTCTGCTTGCCTAAAGCAGCCAGTTAGGGGCAGCCGATGGTTTGGTGGTTACTGAGAGAGACTCTGAAGGCTGCTCAGATGCCAAGAGGAGCCTGAATCACCCAATACATTTCAGGTTTGGCGGTTACAGCTGGTTGATGTCTACAGCCAACTAATGTGTTATATATATATATATATATATATAACATAATACAAACACACTGTAAAACTCCTTTATAGTGTTTGATTTGTGGTCAACATGTTACCATATAAGTATTTCCAGAGACTAACCCCAGGGATCTTAAAGAATTTTCTAGCAAACTCCTTTGCAGTTTCCAACATGAAGTCTTTGATCCCACTGCCATAAAATGCGAAATAAGCCCTCATGTTTATGGGATGACATGTTGCTGCACTGCGTACGAGAGAGCAGAAGTCTAATTCCGGTTCCCTCTTGGATTTTTCCTTTGTTGCACGTATCTGTGCTCAGACAGGGAGTCCCTTCCATTAGCGAGGGCAGCGAGATGACAGGAAATGATAAATCACGCTCTCCTTGAAAGTCACAGGCCTCCAGAAAGCATATGGGAGGCAGTGAGTCAACCGCACACTTAGAAAACTGAGAAACAAAGATCAATGGGTGTGGTTATCGGCAAACCAGGCAAAAATGCATGCGGTGTGGAGTCTATGAGGTAAGAGGTGATCTCCCTGTTTGGAAGATATGCAGTAATGCCTGGCATTCGCATACTGCTCTTTGACAGTATGTTAAGAAACGTTACATTAGCATACTAGCAGAACATAGAGTACTGCAGCAAAAGCAGTCATTTTCTTTAAAATGTATTGTAGCTTTCACAAGTTTCTTATAAATTGCTTTGATAACTATTTATTGATACTAAATATTATAGTGCAGTATTTCAGTGAAAATATTCTTGTGGTATGAATCGCTCATGGTGTAATTATAATCATTAGAAGTATGTCCTTGCCAAGTTTATACAGTAGAAACCCTAAATAGACCATCATGACACTTGGGAGGCAGCAGGACATCAGTATGCATTACTGTGTACATTAAGTCTTCATGGTAGACAATGAGCTGGCATTGATTGGTGGAGAGCAGAAGAGTGGACGGAATCTAAAAGCTAGTTCATTTGTAAGGATAGGATGTTGAGCCTTTAGAATCAACTTGCAAACAGCCATTAAAAAAGGGAACCTCATTCAGAGTCGGGGAGATCCATAAAACAGGAGCAGCATAATGAATTAAAACCAGGTAAGACCCAAATGCAGAATTGGGAGCTTCATTTTGAAGGCATAAAACAGAGCCTTAAGTTAACCACATCCAGAAGGCTCATAGCAACAGATTAATCCTCAGAGTTACCAAAATACCAGACCTCAGTCGAAAGACAGAGTCCAAAGAAGCATCTGGGTGCCAAAATGCCAAATGAATTAACACAATGACAGCATCAAAATCCAAAAACACAAAACAAGAATCAAGAAGCTAATAGAAAATGCACAAGGTCATATATGGGAACCAGAACAAGACAAGTAGGGTAAGCTCAGTATAGCGAGAACTTGCAATAGGCTCAAACAGCTCCTTCATTACCTTCAGCACCATGTTCAAACAGCTCCTTCTTTACCTCTAACAGCATGTTCATACAGCTCCTTCTTTACCTCTAACAGCACATTCAAACAGCTCCTTCTTTACCTCTAACAGCATGTTCATACAGCTCCTTCTTTACCGCCAACAGCATGTTCAAACAGCTTCTTCTTTACCTACAACAGCACGTTCAAACAGCTCCTTCTTTACCTCTAACAGCATGTTCATACAGCTCCTTCTTTACCGCCAACAGCACGTTCAAACAGCTCCTTCTTTACCTCTAACAGCATGTTCATACAGCTCCTTCTTTACCTCTAACAGCATGTTCAAACAGCTCCTTCTTTACCTCTAACAGCGGGTTCAAACAGCTCCTTCTTTACCTACAACCGCACGTTCAAACAGCTCCTTCTTTACCTCTAACAGCATGTTCATACAGCTCCTTCTTTACCTCTAACAGCATGTTCAAACAGCTCCTTCTTTACCTCTAACAGCGGGTTCAAACAGCTCCTTCTTTACCTACAACCGCACGTTCAAACAGCTCCTTCTTTACCTCTAACAGCATGTTCATACAGCTCCTTCTTTACCTCTAACAGCATGTTCA
>JAACJT020000013.1:1907640-1921391 GCA_009936485.2 Gymnarchus niloticus
ACAGCTCCTTCTTTACCTCTAACAGCATGTTCATACAGCTCCTTCTTTACCTCTAACAGCATGTTCATACAGCTCCTTCTTTACCTCTAACAGCACGTTCAAACAGCTCCTTCTTTACCACCAACAGCATGTTGAAGCAACTCTTTCTTTACCTTTGTAATGAATTGTAATGCCTGACATGCAGCATGTCTCTTTATTGAGTGGCCTTTTAAAGACCAATTACTTATCCCATTCTTCACCAATGTGCATATTCAGACCTCAGACAGTTTAAAAACATTGTACAGTGCTGTATTTATCCATGTGTAGCACTCTGGCCTTTTTCTTTTTAAACATTGGCTTTGTGCATGTGCAGTTCATGTGTTTTCCCAGTGTCCACACTGGTTTCCACCGACTGTCTAAAGACATGAGGTTTTGATAGAATGGAGTTTTTAAATGACCTGTGATGTCTGTTCTGTTTTGGTTCTTAGTACTCAGTACTTTCTGGGACATGCTTCAGACTCACTGTGACCCTGCACTGGATCAGTAGTTCCAGGAGATGGACAGATATTTAAACCTGGATATTTTACATTATTAGTTATTTTAGTTATTCTGGTACAGCTGGGCTGTTTGAAATCTTCAATAAAGGCCCGTGAGAAATTTTTCTCCCCCAGGAATAAAATGCTGGAGGAGTAGATCAATGAACCTCAGCTAATAGAAGTCAGGCCAAAGCAGTGCATATCCAAGGGTGGCACGGAGCAGACAGACCAAGTCAATTTCCTCAGCATTGCCCCTGACACTCCCAGCCTTCCACAGGCCTGTGCTTCCCAGCAGATTTGTTTATATTCAGCATTCACGGTTCATCCGGAGGAGGAAAGGGTCCGATCTGTGCTCTCGCTGAGTCCTCTGATATCTTGGCAGGTCAGACTGCAATATTCTCGCCACTACTCCTGGGTGACCTTATTGACAATAGAGGTTGTTCTTGTTTGCCAGAAGTTATTAAAATCCTTGTGGGAGGATCTTAACATGGAGGCTGCATAAGTGAAGTGGCTAAGGCATCTGAATAGAATATGTTATCAAAAACAGAATTAATTATGTTATGTTATACCAAGCCGTGTTTCCAAATCCTAGTCCAAATCCTCAAAAAAGTTTAATATCTTTGGTAAAATTTATATTATTCTAAAATAATTAATTTCTAATTTATTAATAAAGAAAATTAGTAATGGTAGTGGTAATGACAGTAGAAGCAGTAATTTTTTAGTTTTACTTTTTTTACTAATTTTTAATCCTTGTTAGTTTAATGATTGCTAAAATTACCTATATTACCAAATACAGTATTCTGTATGGTTGATTTCATAAATTATGAAATATCAGTAACACTTTTAGTTAAGATTAAAACGTATAGCAACCTGGCAAAAGCTGAAGCAATTCTGTCACAGGGAATTCAAGCACAGCAGGTAAGGTGTGGAGACCATGAAAATAAAATATCACAGAATTCTTGAAGAACATCTGAGCTTGGTATAAAGTGTATGAATGGTTTTATCTGTACAAAGCAACAGGTCATCAGTTGATCAAATAATGTCTTTTTCTTGAAAGTCCAGACATCTCAGTAGAGGAGACCGAGATTCAAGGCTTCTCTGCCTAATTGGTAACTTTGTAACTTTCCACAGGAGCAGACTTTTGTCCATTTAGTTGTGTAATGATGACTCCAGCCTCAGTTTACCACGAATATTGACATTTATAGATAATTCATGGTTAGTTTTTTCTGATTCACATTGTGCTGCATTTGGTATGCTAATTTGATTTCTGGCTGATTGTGCTTGGCCTGAGGCTGTCCCTTAGGGCGATCCCGGGTCGCGGGTGCAAGCAAAAGTTAGTAGATGTGATAAACAGGAAGGAAAAAACACACACTAATATAACAAGTCAAACATATTTTATACTAGTTACTGTTTACGCCTTTGGCTTAAATAAACAAATTACTCGATCATATTGATGAAACATTATACAGAAATACATATGGCCATGCATGCATGCTTAACTATAAGAAATTTCTGCTTTTAAATATAGTGTGACTTGTGCTGATTTAATAAACATTTTCATGCATCTTTGAAGTAGTTTAGCTAAACACTGTGATACTGGTGGCAAATGGAACATCCCCACAAGACTCTTACTATCTGAGCGTCAGAGGGGTTGGTGGGGAAAAAAAACATCATAGTAATAATAAATTGGAATGTGAGTTATTAAACTGTAAAGATGGCTGAGAATGAAGTCTGCCCGTGCTGTTTCCTTGTAGCTGTGGCTGCCAGAACAGACGTCTGTTTCCCTGTGCAGTTGATAATGCCGCCTCCACCAAAAAAAAGCGTGTGCTCACACAACGCTTGAAAGAAGAGAGCAGAAGAGACTCAAATTATGCACATGGATTTCAGCAGTTTTCCTTAAAGGAACCACATCTTTTTTCCCCCCACATACTCTCCTTCATTTGTCCCTTCTTTTCCTTTCCTTTCAAGCCAGCTTTGTCCAGGAGAGCTGAGCTGGTCTCTAATGTCTGTGCAGGCCACCCCCATCACCTCACTGACAGGTCATGTTGTGACACTGCTCTGTACCCTAGAGGCGCACTGACACCCACAATACCTGAGGCCTCACTCAAAGCTGTTCCTTCTATTTCAGGGACTGCTGGCTTCTGCAGGCATCCCATGGGCAGAGGAGCCCGATCCTGGGCATGCCAAGTGGACAGGTCCCTCTTCATGGGGAATTCTATTCTCAACTCCCCTTACAGCACCTAACTGCAACCACGGGTCACAGAAACTTGGCTAAGGTCTGCGAAAGGCCCAACTCCATAAATTTCTGGTCAGATATGCTTCAGCTACAGTGCATTATTTTTTAGGTGACTCCTGGGTGTCTCAGGGGTCATTTATGAGGTGGATTTCTCCCCAGGGTATGGATATTAGGAGAAAGCTGATGACCCCATAACAGTTCAGCTTTCACTTTTAATACTCTACTTTATCATATTTCATTTCTGATGGAAGATTCCTCGTCCCACCATGCCCAGTTTTTCCCGCTTTTACTACAAAGTGTTGTTGGATACCTTCATTGCCTATATGACCACTTGCCACCACGTGTCAGCTGTTTCTGAAGACATGTTGCTGGGCATCATTGCGTTTTTTTATCAAATTTTTTTTGGGGGGGAAACTGAGATTGAGGAAGGACTTTGTCCTTGAAAGTCACAAATGTAATTTTCGCCCCAGCTTGTGTTGTGTCCTCCGCGGGAGTCAGATGGTGCAGCTACAGCTCACAGCTTCATGTGTCTCAGGGTGTGTCTGGAAATATCACCCAGTTAAAAAAAATTAAAAAATAACAACTGCTTTCACCTCACCCGCTGTGTTCCCTCATTTAATACTTTGTATTGCTAAATTCCATTAATTAATCTTTACCACTACTGCATCACACGAGGCTATCTGTGAACAGAAGGATGTATTTCACACATACACACACGCACACACATGATCCTACAGTCTGAGATCCTACAAAGACTGGTATTAGATGCACCATGTATTGACAGTGAAGTTGACAAGCCATTGATAGTTTTGACAAAGCACAATGTGCCCCGCCGAAGCCAATTAGGATTCAGCAGAGATGCTTCGGGAGGATGTGAAGTCGATTCACCGTGAGGGACGCGGGGCCGCAGGCTCAACGAAAAGAAAGGCTGCTGTCAGCCTTGTCTGTGGATGACAAATGTCAAAGGGGGTTGATAGTGACTGATTTATGTACTTTCAGTAGCAGTCGCTAAATGATAGACTATGGAGGTAAGGCATAGAGGGCTGCCACACTAGAAAGCCACAGACAAATTGCTCGGATGGTCCATCTGGGCATGGAGGTGAAGCACGCCACCTTCGAGGCCACGGGCAAATGGCTGGATCTTTTAGAAGGATCCAAATAATTTGGCTGCACAATGGATATATACTGATCAAAGTGATTGCTCTGCAGCTCAGATATTGCAGAAAGCCATGTCAGCTGTAAACTGCAAATATCTCAGGCAGATGAGAAAGCTTCACTGTTCTCACTGATGTGGAAATATAGGCTTCTAATTGCCAGTCACTTTAAAAGACTTTAAAGAAGAGTTTTTTTCTGATAAAAAGGAAAAAATAAAGTAAAGCTGACTTTCACAAAATGTATGCCAATATTAATTGTTTGTTAATTTTGGTCCTTGTTTTTATTTTAATTTTACTATCTGCTTCATGCGATGGAGCAGCTGCTGTGACCAGTCATTTGTTAAGATCAAAAAGGAATCGGAAAAAGTGATTTACTTGGCTTTTCTTTCTGATGTGAGGACTTGGCAAAGTTTTGTGCATTTGAAATTTGGCTCTCCATTAACAGAACTAGACAAAATGGAAACATGAGAATGAACGTAGGTCCTGCCATCTTCTCAGGCTGTCTCACATCACACTGTCACAGAATTTAATAATGTCAATGAGTCAATTGTTACATGCCATTCATTAACTCAGAACACCTCTTCAACTCCGTAATCAGTTACGGTAAAGATTTCTCTTGGAAGGCAGGTCACTGTGGAGAGTTTTCGAATATTTCTGTGGCATTGAAATTAAAGTCATAATTGCTACAACTAACATATTGGATGACAGGGCTAGGAGATATCCACAGACACATACTCATGCAATGTGCCCAGTTATTTTATGTGTGATTGGTTTCAGCCACCTTTCATCCAAATTATTTATTTCCCCTTCTTTTCATACCAATTAGTCTGATATTTCGGAGGAGTTTTATTTTGAAATGTAAAACAGAATATTAAATTTCCAACTGGAACAGATTTTCATCTTCCAGATTGGTGACTATGGCAAGAGGAAAGGTATAAAACATTAATGTCATTCACAAACATCATTTGTTTAAAAGTGGTGTGATTAGGAATATTTTTTATACCAGAACTTGGAACAGCAAGATGTTGCTGAAATTGTCTGCAGTTATTTAACACGATGTATTGTATGCATCTCGAAATATACAATAATTCCCTGGGAAAAGCAGTTGAGTGTGCATTTTCAACTTGCTTTCTTATAGATCTCAGCCATCCCCATCAAGAAATGCACTAATGCTGTCATAAATAAATGTGCAGCTCAATGGCACTGTACCATTAGCAAATGCTGTGGTTGCCCAAGTACCTTTAACTTTTGCTCTTTAATTTATACATCTGCATGACACTTCACCATCCAAATGTCAATAAAAACATTTGTGAGGCTGGCAATTTGGTTCACTATAGCCGGTATATTAAACATGCTTAAATGTGTCACGCTTGATGGTCATCCCTTAGCACCACAACCAAAAGCACTTTAATGATGGGCAGAACCAGAACTAATTTCCATAAGTAGTAATTTATTTCTTCGATTACTGCAAAATTCACTTTTTAGTTGTGAATAAAGCCTTCTATAGATTAAATAAAATTAATGTCAGTTACACTTTCAAGAACAATGTTCAGGGCTGGTTTCAGTTTTTTCACTTGGTTTATTTGAGAAGATTTTTGGTTCAAATATAAACACTGACATCACTTATTAAGTCTTTTTTATGTGTGTTTATACATAAACACCATCACTACTACTACTACAGACAGCAACAACAACAACATCAATAATAATAATAATTCTAAAAACGTCTTTGCTGGTTGTGGATTGCAGTGAGCCTGACCATTATCCTTGGAATTGCTGGACACGAGACACCCTTTACTGTATGCCAGTCCATGGCGGCGCACACCTATAAACACGAAGCATATGCCTATAGACTGTGTTATTGAATACAACGCTCAGCTATGAGGCCAACATGCTGCCCATGGAACCATCATTATTGATGAAAAAGTAAAATTGATTATATAATTAAATGATGTTTTTGAGATTCTTTATTGATTTTAACACATTTTCAAAAAGATCCTGAGAAAGCTTTTGAGTTAGATAGTGTAACTTTCATCTGCCATAAGATATGGAGTGCGGTTTTCAGATGAAGTGATCAGCTCCTTGCACTGAGACAGCACGTCTTTGGATAATGCCCTTGGGTAAGTAAGTAGGTTGTATTCTAGACAATCAGCATGAATGTTGGTCCAGGGCTGAATTAACTCAGGCAGAAAGGTACTATTCAGCAAGCATCAATGGCTTCTGGGGCATTAGATCCTTTGCAGAGGCGACTGTTTTAAGACTACAAGGGAAGCTCCACCTCCTCTAAAGTGTCACGAAAAAAATTTGTCAAAAATATTATGTTGTATTTACATTGCTATTACAAAGAGCGTGCTAAAAAGTGTTCAACTTCATGCCTAGTTCATTCAGAATCAGCAATAATTTATTGCAGGTCATGTAATATGATTTTTTTCCCCATACATTCCCGTGGCAGCACGATGCATTAAACCTCACTAAAGCTCAGCTTCCCTGGACTTCAATGACACTTCAGAATATGCTTTGTTTTCAGAGCAGCAAAGCTAGCCGTTTACTGGAAAAATGCTTCAAAACGTCATTTCCAGGGAAGCTCAGGTTCTCTGGGAGGAAATGGGGCAGGGGGCTGGCCAGGATGCTGGGCTGCTGCATGATGATTGGAGGAACTGTTAGGGGGGTGGGACCTCTTTTTGATTGACAGCGGTCCCATGCAGACTTTTGGCAAGTGATTTCCTGAAACAAGCTGCTGCTCGTAGTCTTGTTTGCTAGCGATATATCCCACTCTTTTCATTTGTACATATCCTACTGTAAATATAAGCATAAATATAGCATTCTTGAGTTTGCTCCTTGTTTCAGTTTAGCAAAGTTCGTTCATTTATTTCAAACTAGGTCGTGGGGACAATAATTGACTAATTTTATGATGTAGGTCTAATATGAGCTTCCCTTGTTTGAAAGACCACCAGCCACCACTGGTCCCTTGTGTGGTTTCATTTACATTTACTGGCCATCATGAGCTTCACTCAATCAGATAAAGATCTGTAAACACATTCTGTCAGTGGGCTTAAAATGAAGATGCAGTGCATCGTAACATACATCTCTTTGGAGTGTTTCCAAGTATTGTTAATAGGAGTTTATCAAATATGAATTAAGAGAACCACACAAAATTACAAAGATAAAACCATTGAGTTTGTCAACTACAGTATCTACTCTTTTAGGACTGCATAAAGTACATGTATTGTCATTTCTGGAGAGTAAGGGCATTTTCATCAAAAGGAATATGTAATAGTCATCTTGAAAAAAGTATATACTCTTACAATTAGGTCGATTTCCACTCAAATTACCAGACAACACTCCAGAAGACTGTGTAGATATACAAAAAAAAAAAAAATCTATAATGTGGCATTATAATGTTGAAATTAAATGTTGAAAATTGAGAGGCTATCCACCATAATTAAATAATTAGCAATTTCTATTGAATGTTACATGATCCGCACCCGCTTTCAGAGGAAAAAGAACCTGATCCTGTTTTATCTGGCTTCAAGGGTGCCAATTTATATTTCTGGCAGTGAGTATCATAAAAGCTGGTACTCCAGGAGCAGTACTGCGATGACAGAATGATATGTGTGTGGGGGGGCATGCAAAAATTTTGTGGGGGGTTGGGGTCTTGGTGGCGACAAGAAAATCGTTCGGGGGTGATTGGACGTGAAAAAATATTTTGAGGTACCAGTACTATGATGTTAGTCATTCCAACTTTCATTACATGAGCTTCTCAGGTATTTTGTTTGTTGCATTTACACATTAAGTTCTCCAAGGGTGCTACCCATAAAATGGATGCACAACTCCCCATTGTTACATTTGCATATATGATTCCCTGTGGGTGTTCGACTGTGGCTACACAAGCCCCGGAGCACCTGCTAAATCAGAGCCTATGTCTGGCCGGCAGAACATGGAAATGATAAAACTGTACAGGCTTGAATATTCCTCGGACGTTGCTGAAGTGGTGGTTTTAATGAGTCAGTTTCCTGAAGGTATAGAGAGTGAGACAAGGTCTCCTGCACAGTACTTTGTTTTTCAGCCTCACCATGGCCTCCTCTGTGTCCTCTAGCCCCGCTACCCCAGGGAGAAGCTCTGTCAGACCACTTCCCAAGGCCTACAACAGCAAGTTCAATATGCTCCTTCATTCCTTATCCCTCACCCCCAGCTCCACTCACCTGGAGGGCAGGCCCTGGTGCTCAATCTGCATGCCACATTAGGAGGGTCTCACACTTTGTGTACTTCAGTGTCCTTAGCATTTCACAGCTCAGACGTGTTTGGTTATCCTCTGCCAGGGAGAGGACACCTAGGAGCCGATGGTGCCCCTATCCAAACAGCCTGATGACAGGCTACTGCCTCAGAATATGACCATTGCAGAATTAAAGGAAAAGTAGAGTAACCTTTTTGAATTGTAGAGCAAGAAGCCCCAGCTGATGGCATGAAAACCATGATGGTCAAAGGTACACTCAGCTGCCGTGTGTCAGGCTAGCAGTGCCACACGCCACAGCTCCTCTGCTCGTCCTCCACACGACTCGTTCGCATCAATGCTTGCTGCTAATTTGCTCCTGTGGGGAGGTGGGAGGGATGAGGCTTCACAACAGGTGCATCCTCCTCACGTTTTTTCCCATTAGGCACCGTGCCGGCCACACAGGCAGTGGTCCCGGGCTGCCAGTGAAATAGGATGCTCCCTGCTCAGTCCGCCAGCACCACTCCCCCATTGGGCACATTATCAGCGCAGGGTGGTGGTAGGGGTGGTGTCTATCACACAGTCTGGAGGCCGATACCTGGGCCCCAGCCATGATTTAAACACCTCAAGATGCATTGGTAATTTATCAGAAGGAGGAGGGAGCTGACACCATTGCGAGGAGATGGGGACATTTTACATCTTGCAGCACACAGCATCTGCCAAAATAATTGTGCATGCAGCAAACAATATGTTGGAGAGGCTTGCTTCTGCCTTGCCTCCTTCATACAGTCAATTCTGGATGTTTTCTGTCAGCACAGTGCACTATGGAAATGACCCTAAATGATGTAAGTCAGTCTGCCTCACCTGAATGTCTGTCAGAATGGAGAGTATAATCTGTAAGGTACTTTGCCTGTGATGCTGCTGGCTAAACGGCACAACTTTTCCTTTTTTAGCCACTTGAGGGCACTGTAGCATCAAGAGGCAGTCTCTGCACAACAATGGCAGCAAGGAGTGAAACATATTTTAAAAAGGCTGGCCCCACCCATATATTAAATGTATTGAAAATGAATAAGCAAATGAATAGTTCTTAACAAGCACTGCCTTGACTGGTTACACCCCATATGAGTGGATCTCAGTAACATTTCAGCTTTGCTGTCAATCACCATCTCGGTTGATCACCTGAATAAGGAGTGCATTCCTCTCAAAAAATGACCAAAGCATTAAAGTGCTTAAGCCTTGTACCTTAAGTACCAGGCCGCTCTTTAGCAGCGAGAGCCACTCTGCCTGTGAGCTTTCCTTAGCATTGGGGATTTGATGAGCATCACATAACTCTGGTTTGATCTGCCAAGTGTTTCATCAGCTCTCCAGACTGGGTGTGAAGTGATATCCCATTGGGTGCCCCCCCATCATCGGCACACCGGCACTCTGGCAGATTTTGAAGCCAATCACCTGTCTCTTCTCAGTTTCGCCTCTGCTGCTATAAGTATTGACTGGATCAACAACACCTCTGCCTGTCAGTCTGAGCTCTGTAATTGGTACTCAGTCCTGTGTTTACATGACTGAAACGGCCAATCATCTCTATTAATACTTCAAGGGGTTTCAATGTATTGTGAAATCTATTTACATTGGATAAAACATGCTCTGAATCATCTTATCTCAAACCATAGCTCATACTACACTTTGGGTACTCAGAACTTACCCATTTGTCATGATTTTAAACCACAGATGATTCATGGAAAATAGGGTAAAATGCATACGAATGTATATGTGTGTGAAATTTTACATCCAGCCTAAAAATATCACTGAGGATGGAACATACTGCTGCAAACATCAGGAATTTTGACACTGTTTTTCTTTTTTTAATCATTACTATAACATTGCAATTTCAGTGAAAGCTTTCAGTTACACAGAGGCTCCGGGGGTTGCTCACTTTTCAATTCACTGGGGCAGTGGTCTACGACACTCTTTCATGAGTCAGCTGGCTAATTTAGTGTGATAATTGCCTCACACATTTAAATTTAAACTCTTTTAACAAGTCAGGTCATCGTTAGTTTATTACAAATTACTTCCTTTAGTGAGCCATTCCTAAAGAGTCTAATTTTCAATTTAATTGTATTTGCATGCGTAAATGTGTTTAAGAGCATATTTCAGTTTTATTTGCAATTCAAAATGGTCAAATATGATAAATAAGGATTTTTCTGACTTTTTACTCTCTTGGCAGTCTTAAATCAACAGTACACATTAAAATACTTATTAAGAATAACCAAAATCATAGATGTTTAGTCTAATTAGTAGTGTGACATGATTAATATAGCGTTTGACTTGATATTGGAAACAGCTGGACAGATGTAAATCAAGTGAATGCAAGATGACACTTCCAAAGACTGCTTGTGATGTGTACATTTGACTGCTTCTGTCAGCCAGCTTCTGTTTTTAGTAAAGCCTGTCAAGTATCATTTGACTTTGAGTGATGCCTCTACGGCAGTCTGAGTACTGAAGTAAGCAAGCCAGAGTGGCCCTCACTGTAATCCATAGATTTAACCAATTCTAGCAACTTTGTCTGCACTGAATATACCGTGTTCACTTTGTTTATCACACTGGTCACTGTGTAATTTCTCTACGATCAGCATAGTTGCCATAGGACAAGGTCCTATCTAATGTCGCTCTGGGTTGTCTAAAAGGTGAGCCATACCACCTCATCCATTACAAAGGTCTCAGCTACAGCAGAGAGATCTGATGAAAATCCAGCCATGAGCTGGTCTTTACCTTAAATTTTTTCATTAAGCCATTTTTAGTGGTGGCAACTGACTTTATAAGTATTCCAACTTCAAACTCTTTTCACAGACTTCTGACTCTTCCACAACCCCAGCGGAGACTACAAATGTGAAAGAAAAATAAAAAATCCGTGGGCTTCAACTGCTGTTTAAGACCATCAAAACCATTTCAAAAGCAAATGTTTGCTTTGCTATGTATCAACACAGCTGGCGAGGCTAAAGTTTAAAAGTCAAAATGATAAATGTGCAAAGGCACTTTCAAGCACAGCTTGGACATTCTCTGGAAATAACAGGGGAACAAAGATGTCCCCATGCACTGGGGACATCTGTTTTAATCCTTTGATAATGTGCCTTATGACCACTGAGCTCAGTGCCATGGTCAGATGATGTTGAGGCTAAACTCACATCCCAACGGTCTAGTTATGTATGTTGGCACTAAACTTCTGGGGTCAATTCACACAAGTTGATTTCAAGAGCTGCTGCTCAGCTGGGGCACCGAGTTCCTGTATGCCGCTGAAGCAGCGTGGCCTCACTCTTTGTTGGCTCTGAGCCGATGCCACTGCGGTCAAGAGGCCAGCTCCCCGACTATTAGCTTTTTCTGATCACTCCTGACATGCATCCCTTTCCTGTGCTGTGCAGCATCTGATCAAGGCATTACCTGTTTTTTTTGTTGTTTTTGCTGTGGAAATATGAAATAGACCAGTTGAGTACTCCTGTGATGTTAAGGCAATAAATGAGCGAAGAAAAATGGAGGTATAAATATATCATGGAGAGGTGAAGATGCGCAAGCAGACACACACACACACACACACACACACACACACACACACACACACACACACACACACACACACATAAATGCATGCTGGTAACACTAAGAGGAGCTGTCGGCTCCCCAGTCGTGCAACATAGATACTTGATTGACATCAGTAGGCTCTCAGCTATTGCAGTCTGCAGATTCTCTGTTTCATTTTCCACCAGACATTCAACTGCCTACTTTTTCAAGCGACAGTGACACATCATCAGTGTTTGTAGCAGGCTTGGAAAAGGTCTATAAGGCAGATAAACCCCACCCTCTGGGTTTTGTACTGCCTTCTAAGTTAAGCATGAAGTGAAGCAGTGAATTGCTGTGTTTTTTCCCCTTGAATGCAAAATGGTGCATTCAGTCCCTCTCAACAGTTGCGTGTTTGAGTAGAGCATACGATACTTAGTAGAAGGATACTATCCATGGACAGATGGAGCAGTTTTGCTTTGGATAACAGCACTTGAAACAAATTAAATGGTTTGCACTAAAAATATAAATGCTGAATTTGATGAACAACAAAGGTTTTTCTTTGCATCTGCTTGTATGGATTTGCACAATATTGAAATATATTTTAAATATGCGTATGATAAATGAACTCACGTCAAGCTGATATACTGTGTGATGTGAAGACATACTGTGCTGTTTTAGGCCTGCTAGAAAATAAACTGGCCAGTATTTTAAGAAACATATGTGTATGATGACAGTCATGTGACATATTCTTTCGATGGACCCCCCCCCCCCCCCCAGATAACCAGACAGCCCCCTTAGGACCCACCTTGAGCCACTGAAAATCAAACGGCTTTCAGGAGCACTTGTTACTCAATGTTCGTTCCCTCTCTCCATCATGATCATCATAATCTCTATGTGCCTTCAGAGAAGGTTTTCATGATTAGAGGGTACGGGAAGCCAAGCTCAGTTCAAATCTCCTTTCAGCAGTTCCCTTTAATCTCCTTGAATAAGTAACTCTCTCTCTGAGGGTGATTAGTCTCTGGGAAATGCTCGTCAATTAGACCAAAGAAAAAGCTCAAAGCAAATTGACGTTTGACAGCTGAGCTGCCATATTCCCTTCGTATTCCCATTAACACATTGAACAATCTGTGAAAACACAAAGATAGCTTCAACAGCCATTTTATTTCTTTTTTGTATATATTTAGGGAAAACAATTATTCACCTGCAAGTAAGATAAAATTGAGGTGTATAAAATTTTAGATTTCATGGTTGATCTTTGGTAGTGATGAAAAAAATGAGGCTTCAAAATCTCTGGTGGGTGGGAGTATCTTGAAGTAGCACATCAATTTTGGCACTAAAATGAGGCTTCAAAACCTATGGTGGGTGGGAGTATCTTGAACCAACCAATCAATGCTAGCAGTAAATAAGGCTTCAAAACCTGTGGTGGGTGAGAGTATACCAAACTACCAATCAATACTGACTATCGGCACTATTGATTGGCAGCTTGGGATACTCCAGCCCACCAAAGGTTTTGAAGCCTCATTCTTCCCATCATTAATCTCTGGTGCAATGAGGCTTAAAACAATGAGGTTTATAACACATTAATGAAGAAACCTGTAAACCAATGGGATGTAATCCTGAGTCAACAAACACACTAGTTTTCCAACTTAATTTTGGGTACCAATTTTAATTTCAATTTTATTTACATAGTGACTTTTACAAGGAGCATTGTCACAAAGCACTTTACATAGTTCCAGGCCCATGGTCCCCACAGCAGAAGCCAAAGGTAACTGTGGCAAGGAAAAACTCCCTCAGGAGGAAGAAACCTTGAGAGGAACCAAACCCAAGGAGGAAGCCCATACCACTCTGGCATATATTAATTTAGCCATCTAATGTATGGCAAAGATTTTTCAACCAGTGTAAAATTACATGCTTCATTTCACATGGTTAATTAAGTGCATTTTGCTGTAGCCTCAGTAAATTTATATATACACTGCTCAAAAAAATTAAAGGAACACTTTTTAATCAGAATATAGCATCAAGTCAATTAAACTTCTGGGATATTGATCTGGTCAGTTAAGTAGCAGAGGGGGTTGTTAATCAGTTTC
>JAACJT020000013.1:1923531-1937483 GCA_009936485.2 Gymnarchus niloticus
ACTCTGTCTGGCGCTACTTGTACTTGCCCTCCGCTCTTCCCCAGTAGCATTTTGGACACCTTCTGACCTGAGGGCCTAATCTTCCAGTGTCATATCTTGTAGCCTTTTGATACTGTCCATGGAGTTTGCTCAAAACAGTAACAGATTTGCATTCATACTGTGGTGTAGTGGGCGTTACCTCAGCATTGGAGACAGGAAGTTGTGGGGGGAAGAAGGGTGTGACTTTCTGTTCAAAGTGTGTGACAGTGGGTTTGATTGCTGACAAGTAAGCTGCGTAAAAGGAGAACAATAAACATTATTTAAAACTACTGATTAAATTAGTTAATTAGTCATTGATTAATAGTTATGAACCCCTGGAGCATTACGTACAGTAGGTAAGTAAATAATGTTAATTAGTCTGGTATTGTGAAGACCAAGATCAAAATATAATGATAAAATAGAACAGTAATATTGAATAAAATAACAAGACATTTCTAAGAAGTAAAATAACAAGTAAAATAACAAAATATCTATAAGACTAGAATTTATGCTAATGCTAGAATCTTTTAAAACCATTTGAACAGGACATGATAGATTTTACATAACAACAAAACACAAATCCCATTGTCTCTATATTCAGCTGAGTCTAAAACCAGCATGCAGAATACTGCCTGAGAAACAACGGTGCAAATTTAAATCATGTTTTTATTTTTTATCCAAACATCACAAATAATGAGACCAAATTTCTAGGAACATTTCAGTTTATTAGCAAAAACTGTTTCATGAAAATGATTTGTAGAGTTGAACTTCTGAAAGATTTGACTTATAGAGCAGTACCTTTGTAACAAACCATGTGGACGTCCATCAACCTTCCATACCCACCTGTGCATGATAAAGTCATGTGAGCTTATCCCAGGATGCACTGGGAACATGGCAGTGGACACATCGGATGGAGTGATAGTCCACCGCATGGCAGACACTCACAGACTGCAAGCTGTTGGATTGTCAGAGGAAACCCAAGCAAAGAAGGGCAGAACATGCAAATTCCATACATACAATGACGGGGTAGGATACCAACCCACAACTCTGAGAATACAGTGCTACCCACGAATCAGTGTGTCGCCCCTGTAACTAGCCAAGCTTTGTCAATTAACTGAAGTTAGGCTGAATGAAGATCTGACATAGAACAATGAGTACATGTGAAAGACACTGAAGGGGTTTGTGGTATTTTCGGGGGGGGGGGGGGTACAAAGACTGGACTTGCGTTCTCAGGTCTGCCCTAATGGATGCAGTAGGGTGATGCAAACTGGTGTTGTATTCTCATGCTTATTGAATGTGTTACACCTAATGGGAGCTCGATATTACAATGTGCTAGGCTGCCTGTTGTATCACAACAAGAACTAAGCAGAGCTGGAGCTGAATAATGAAAGAGAAACAAGACTCTCATTTGCTCACACATTGAAAACTTTCAAACGATTTAGGATGCAAACTCCGTCTCCTGCTTGATTGTCCCTCAGAAAACTGACTTAAAATGAAATAGAAGTGTCAAAGAGAGCAGTGTTTATGTAATATAAATTTCCATTTGGATCGCTTGCAGCTTTCTGCTTCTTAGGAGCGAAAATGCAGACCATGTTTTATTGATGGCTGCTGCAAGTCATCGACTTCTACTTCCTGCTCCTATTGGAAGAGCTTGTTTAGTGTTTGGAGGAGATCGAATCCTTGTAAGGATCAAGGCAAAAATCCAGAGTTTGCTCATTCCTTGGCCATTCTTGTGGTCACAGCAAATTTTCCCTCATATTAAAATTGCCCTTCTAGCACAGAGGGATATATATGTTTTTTTTTTTTTTTATCTTGCTGACAAGGGGCACAACTTATGCATTGTCTTTGTGTCACTTGTCCTGCTGCCATTTCAGGAAATGCTGTAGTCTGGTTTAAGGTTCACGGGCAGACAACGCGAATCATTACATTAGCACATGACTGTTCACTTAAATTCACTTAAGGAGTATTGGCTGTTTGATGAGTGGTGGCCCTTTGGCTGATGCTATAGCTGCAATAAAGCTGTCAATCTGGATGCTGTGCATGCACTAGGCCCTGTGATGGTGCCAGCTCTAGGGCAACAGGTGGTCCCTTTGCTCCATAAATCAGAGTTCATTTGCTTCAGAGCTATGCTCATCCTCTGTGAGCCAGGCCAATGTGGTCACTGAGGCCATGACCCCTGTGACCACTTGTTCTAATCTGATGGCTTGGCAAAGGGCATCGGGACTTGAATAGGGAGGAGCTGTGGAGTTAAACCCCTTGGCATGGTTAGTAGAATGTAGGGGAGGGACATGTGTTACACCAAATAAAAAGTGGGGGAAGGATGGAGTACAGCAGAGACTTATGGAGTATTATACAGTCAAATGTCTCTCATGTCACTCACTTTCTTTTTGTATTTGGCCAACAGTACTCAGGGATTTGGTATGCATGAAAGCCTTCAAAATTAACTGGATTTGAATTTCAAAAGCTCCACACTTGGGATACTGAGTGGACAGGATACGGTGCTAGCATACGAATATCGCTGTCGTGTAAACAAAAACAAACAAAGAAAAAAATCCCTTTCAGATATAACCTTTCCTGTCATTACAGAGGAAATGAAAAACACACAACAAGGAGAAGGAAAAAAATCATTCAAAATGATAGCAGATCTGAGTGTCAGTGATCTGACAGAGCCTCTGAATATTAATCGGGGATGGTAAATGGAGTACAGGCACACAGATCAGTTACATCTGTCATTTGTTTTTATATACAGTAAAAAGTTTACCCTGAATTATCAAATAACCATGTTGTACAAGATACAAAATAAGCTATTTAAATCCATAATGATACGGAATGCATTTAATCTGTTTGTCTACTTAAATAGTGTGGAATTCTATGTGGGGCTCTAAAAAATTCCCAATTTCAAACAGAAACATGAGGAGTGGAAGGTAACTGCAGATTCTCTCGTGAACCATCACTTTTACATTTGGACCCACTTAAACACTGGTGGATTTGTTGGAACAGCAATGTCCTTCTTGAAATACAAATCAATTTAAATGAACTTTTTTTTTCTGCTCACACAGCTACAGAAAAATTAAATAACCCTTCAAAGTATTTTCATTTACCCTACAATCCAGAACTGGAGTCACGGATGAATAGACTTCCAACTTTACTTGCAACTCATCCTTAATATTTTAGACTTGACTCGGACTCCTGAATAATGACTTCTGAACGACAGGAGTCTTCCAAAGATTTGCAAGGCGCTCAACTATTCTATAGGAGAAAAGTTCTGATAAATGACAACACTGCCTGATCCTTTAATGCATCGCAGTGTGTGAGCACACACACACACGTATAGCACGTTGTGTTGGTTGCATCATGTCTTCAATCCATACCTTAACCATTGAACGTAGGGATTTCAAAACTCATGGGCTTACCCGAAAAATTACATCACATAAAGAATGAGGGAAACAGCTAGACCCCGCGTATGGACGTCCAACTTCATGACGCACCGAGATAAGTGGGTGTTGCAGTTAGCATCGCGGTAGCCTTGAGCTAACACAGCAATATATGTCATTCCTATTCTTTTTGAAACACAATATACAATGTACTGGCTAGCATTAGGATTGTTAACATTTTTGAAATAGTTCTGCACAGTGTGAATGTTGCAAAAGCTTTGCTTATAATTACCAAGAATTAAAAGAGTAGGTCTAAATGAATTATGCATGTTCTGTATTATTGACCAGCTTGTTTTATTTTTTTTTTCCCATTTAATGAATAATGTCATTTCATATGGTCTTGTAAAAAAAAACACCTAATTTTCCTTCTAAAAAATTTGTATTCATTTCTGTTCCTTGGGGGGGGGTGGCAGTTATAGACCAGGCTGGGACCAGTTGTTCTGCTTAGTGACCATAAACTGAGACATTTTGTATCCCCAAAACATTAATATGCAAAAACATTATAGACAAAGCAAATCAAAAAAGAAGAAAACACATAGAATAAAAAAATCACAAAATGAAAAAGCACAAAAAATAAGAAACCTTTCACAGAACACAAATCAATTGTTTTCATTATCTATGTTAATTATTTGAGTATTTTATTTTATTATTATTTTTTGTGCTGTCTTAGTGTTTCGTGTTTCCTTAATTTTTTGTATGTTGCACTTTGCTGAATTTTTTGTCTATGGAAAAGTTCCAGGACACAGGGGGTGGTTTACACTTAGTAATTGAAGGATATTTGTTTTTATTCAAAAAACTACAATTAGAATGTTTGCCACCAAGCAGCTAAAGCCAGTGGAAATATTTGGTGGAGCTTATGACGTTAGGTAAGAACACAATAAGTCACCAGACATGAATTAATACACAACAGAGAATAAATTCACAGAATTCAGCTCAGACAAAAGCAGTTATATTCATGGAGTAGCAGTTTATTGGGATATACTACGAAGTGAGTTTACTGATGTAGCAAAGTTTCTCAAGGTTTATTTCTGAGTTTTGGGTAATACAAATCATAGTTCACAATTGCAGTCCCAATTACAGATGATTGTGGCAATCAGTAAACCCAGCTTAACCAAGTTAATTATGTAACATAACATTATAGTATATTTTGTGTACCGTACTAAATAACATTTTCATAATTAAACTTTTAATACATACACACACACACACACACACGCACACACTACATGCATATTTTAACAGGCAAATTTTCTCAGAGATTTCTTATCTGCTTCAGATCAGTGCAGAGATAATACTCTGAGGATGACATCAGTTTAAGAGCAGTGGAGAGACAATACTCAGGGGATGGCATCTGCTTCAGAGCAGTGGAGAGATAATACTCTGAGGATTACATCAGTTCAAGAGCAGTGGACAGATTAAACTCTGGGGATGACATCTGCTTCAGAGCAGTGCCCGAAACCAGACATGACCCAGTGGCTGCAGTGATCCTGTATGTCCCCCTGTACAACAAATATTTGTGTGTGGTGCTCCATGAGGAAAAAGAGAGCCAGAGGAACTCACCCATAGCCAGAGACTTGGAACGTTTGTCATTAAGTGTGAAGGAATTTGAAAAGCTTGTTACTCCATATAGCTTTCACTCAACAGGCCTCCACTCTTTGGCCTAGAGCAGCCTTATGATCCAGCAAGGAGCAGTGTTGGTCTCACATGAAACACCCGGAGTCCATTCTGGACTTACCTCTGATGTCATATGCAACAAAATTCATGCTATATTAAACTCTGGTGTATAATTCAATTCAATTTTATTTATATAGCGCCTTTAACAAGAAGCACTGTCACAAAGTGCTTTACATAGTCCCGGGCACTGAGTCTCCAGAGAGTAACCCAAAGGTGACAATGGCAAGGAAAAACTCCCTCAGAAGGAAGAAACATTGGGAGGAACCAGACTCAAGGGGGAAGCCCATCCTCCTCAGGCCAGCACCGGGCAGGACAAATTAATTAATACAAATCAGAATAGATAAAAGAGCAAATCCTGTAACAGTCAGGAGGACAACAGGGTCTTGGAGGTTGCAGTCTAGTGACCAGAGCAGGCTCGATGGCTCAGAAGGCAGCAAGCTGGTCAGACAGGACAGCTGAAGTGAAAGGAGGGCGTGGAAGGCCAGCAGACAATATGAGAATCTCTTGAATCCGAACCTCCGACGGAAGCACCCCATGGGGGGGGGGCACGGGGGAAAGAGAATGTGTGTGAGCAGAGCAGCGATTTAAGGCGGCAGAATAATGTGAAATAAAAAATTAAACAGAATAACAAGGGCCCCGGCATGACTATATATGGCAGCATAACTATGAGGGAGAGACCAATGGGGACACAGGCATGAGGAATCCTTGAACGCCAGCACTCCAACAACACAGTGCAAGCGAAGCAGGAGTGACAGCACTGAGAGAACAGTTCATCCAAAGTCAATGGCACTGATCCCCACCCAGCTATACACCTCAGCCTATAGGCTATAGGTGGGGAATTGAGTAGCTACCTAAGGTCTCTGTAAGCTAGACTGAAAAGGTGCGTTTTAAGCCTAGACTTAAAGATGGAGAGTGAGCCAGATTCCCACACTGCTGCTGGAAGACCATTCCACAGCTGCGGAGCTCTGTTTGAGAATGCTCTGCAGCCCAGCGTACCTTTGTTTACTCTTGGAACTAATAAATAGCCTACCCCCTGAGAGCGAAGCAAATGGGGGGGGTAAGGAACTGAAAGATCAGTCAAGTATTCCGGAGCCAAACCACGTAAGGCCTTATAGGTAAGCAAGAGTATTTTAAAGTCAGTGTGAGCCTTAACTGGAAGCCAATGTAAAGATGACAATACAGTGCTAATATGTTTGAACTTCTGAGTTCCAGTTAGCACTCTTGCTGCGGCATTTTGCACTAGCTGGAATCTGTGTAACAACCCTGAGTTACATCCAGAAAACAGAGCATTACAGTAATCCAATCTGGAGCTGATAAAAGCATGACTTAGTTTCTCAGCATCATTGAAGGACAACATTTTCCAAACCTTGGCTATATTTCTTAGATGGAAAAAAGCTGTTTTAGTGATATTGCTAATGTGACAATTAAAGGACAGGTCTTGGTCAACTAAGACACCAAGATTTCTAACCAATGTGCTTGGTTTAAGTGAGCATAATAACATCTGAAATAGCATGTAACAAGTACAGTACATAATCTGGTTGAGAAATGATTGGGTATGGCTGAGCATAGTAAGTCTTTCATGAAGGGAGTTCCTTCCCTGTGGTGAACACCAAATTCTGGATCTGCACATCATCCTACTGTCCTGTAATCCCAGGGTGGCGACCCTCCTGTCATCAAGCAGATTGCAGTTTTATGGATGAGAATGGGCAGTTTGTATTTTTTCTCTTTTTTATTTTGAGAGGGCAGTTTGTGAAAATGGCAGGTTCCCCAATGCTCTCATAGATCACACAGCTCTGAAATGATACTGCATCAGTCATACACTTTACGGTGGTCATGCCAACATGCCACATGGCCCTTGAAATATTACACAGACATGAATATGGCAAAACAACCCCCCTGCCATGGTCATTTGTCTGAATTAAAAACAAGCAATAATGTTAAGTCAAATATGCATGAGAATAGGTCAGTATTAAAAAAAGGATGTTGTCCCACTTAAAATGGATGAGACTGTACAGTGATTGCAATAAATATCAATCACCAAGTTTTCATTTCTGACTCCATTAAGCACATGATCAAAGATAACAGTAACAGCAGCAAAAATATATATGAAACTTTTGAATATTGATAGAATTTTATGCATCATTTTTGCTGTCCATTGTTTTGCTGGCCATCACTTTCTCACTATTTCTTCCCTACTAATTCTTACATTATTCCTAATTCTTCTTCTTATTATTATTTTGATACATTGATTATAATTTTGGCAAAAGAAGACCTGCAAAACAAACCTATGAAAATAACTTTAAGATGTATGACTTTTGTCATCATTTTGCACTGGAATGCTGACAGTGTATTGATATTCTTCCCATGCTGAATACATATCCCTCCCCAGACAACATTTATATTCATAACATGGGGAATGGGTTTTCTAAATACTGCCTCTAATTGAAATATTTTAGACTCTCCACTTTCGTCGTGAATAATGGTCTCATGCCAGGAATTCATATTCAGCCTTCAGACTTCACCAATTAGTTTTTTTTTTATTATTTTTTTGTCCTCTAAAAAGCAAGCCCAAGGCTAACTTTCTCAATACTTTTTTACTTTACCCTGAAACAAAAAGAAAATACATATTTATTCAGAATAAAAAGCCCTTGGAATAAACTTTGCTTTTAGAAAAACAGCTGTGACTGCTTAGGCTTTAGGGTCAGTGACATGCTGTACCTCTAGAATTAAATTGGAATGAAATTCACATGGAAGTCAGTACTTCATAACTCCTGATTCTGACATATACACAAAATCTTAAATATAAACATTTTACACTCACATATTTATAAGTACAGTACTTACAATTTGCTGGTACAAAACAGAGCTTTACACTATGTATGAATTAATAAATGCTTTAAAGTGTAAACTTGTTTTGCTTTTTAAATCACCTTCTGCAGAAAATAATTTATCAGTGTAGCTTTGGCACTTCTACGTGATTAAAAGTTTCCCCCAAATCCTGACCCACCAAAAGCCCTTTCTCTCTCTCTCTAAACGGAGGTGAATTGCCTTATTGAATGTAATTTTACCGTCTGTGAATTTCATTCATGGAGCAATTTACAGCAGGAAATAAAGAGCAGGCTTGCAGTTTTCTGCCATTGTATTTATTTCGCCTTTCCAAACTGAATTTTAAAACATTATGTATCACAGGCATTCATTTCTTTTTGTTGAGGATGCAATTGTGTTTCAAGCTTTTCAGTGGTGAATTTTCCTGTCGACTTGATACAGTACAGTAGATCTCTCTGTCTAAGTGATGTTTGAGTCAGTTTGGCTGATATCGCCGCGTGTTTAAGACCTTCCACTCTCCTTGCATAAACATGTCACTAAACATAAAATTATAATTGGTAAGATCAAAATGAATCACAGGAATTCTTACAAACGTATAAAATTAAATGTAAAAAATTCACATGATGTTGTGCTGGAAAGTGAATAATAGAGGAATTTTGATGAGCATTTCATATTTGCTTTCGCATGCTTTCAAAAGTATAAATTAATGATAAATGAGTTTCATATTTTTTAAACATTGATGCTCACCAGGAAAAGTGGATTGAAGATGAATGGATTACATTTTCTTTGCAAAGAAAAACAATTATCATTTTTTGTTTGTTTCTTTGCACATAAGATTTCAGCACAGATTCAAACAGAAATCTCTCCTGTTCATTTCATCAACCCACCACCCATTAAAAAGGAACTGTCTGCTCAAGGTGATGGGCCATGTATCCAAAGGACATCAGGATGTTTGACTATCTACCATTTTAGCTTTAAAATTAGTGTTGCATAGCAGGCTAGGGGAGGCCTTTTGAGTGATGGTATACTAAGAACCACCCAGATGGTGTCCGTTAGCAGTGTTATTTCAGATGAATCATGCTGTGAATTCTAGGTATATACTAAAGAATTGTTACAACCATAATACAATCACCAAAAAAGCTGAATTTCAAAAAAGCTGTCCCATTTTTCAATGTTGAATCATCATCAGCTTAACACCAATTTTTCTGGTGACAATGATAGTTTACAGTAGTTGTATTTTTTTCAGAATGCAATATCTCATAAACCAGGTAGGTTTGAAAAGAAAGGGTAGCTGACTTTTGCAAATTTTAGGAAGACTGGTACCACTGCAGATTGTCCATCATATCACAAGGCTGGAGATCCAACTGACTTGTTGAGTAAATTATTTTAACACCTCTTCTCAAACTTTAAGATGCTGAGAATTTCTGTGTCTGGCTCTTTGATTTCCCAGTTTGCATTTGGTCAAAATGGATAAACAGTTAATTATTTACTGCATCTTTGTATATTCTGCTTGAGAAAAGCATTTCCTCGGAAAGAAGGGATGCTCTGGATTTGTGGGGACCCCGAGGCTACTCAAGACACAGATGTTACCATGTGAAAAATAAAAAAAAAGGCTGACTTGCCAGCCTATCTTGCACTCCCATTGCCTTCTTCTCTGCACCTAAAAGTCAGAGGAAAATCAAATCAGCCCTGATGAAAATTCAAAGGGCGCTGGCGGCAGCACTGGTGGTAACCTGCACCAAGGCCATCAGTTATGTTGTCAGTGGTTGCTCGTCGGCGACTTCTGGCTCTGTGTGTCACTGTGCTATGGACCAGATGGAGCCTATGCTAATAGCTGGACAGAGATCAATGGGAGCTGGGAACATAATGACCCAGACAATCCTGCCCACGGCTATGTACCTACAGGCTGCCGTGTGAACCAGGCACCCGCTCATTCATCCTGGCCTGCTCACAATTACCTAAACTGAGTTTCACAGATTCATGTTTGTATAACTATAGGATGGCTTTAGTGGACCGGCAGTTTATCTTGGTATTTATTATTGGAGTATGTGGGCTAATTTGTGAAAGCTGGCCCCATTGCCAATTCAGAATTAATACATGTGTGGCACAATGATAATTAGTTTGTTTTTGGCCTTTGTTCTCCTGGATTCCTGTCTTTCCTGTTTACACAGTTGTATTATGACAACAGTAAGTGTGACTTACTTTTTACGTCGATTCATGTCTGAGGGATTTTTTTCAAAATGTTTGCTTATGTTCAGGTGACTTCTGTTACAGTGTCTGCCAGTCTCCTTGCCGTTTGTAATCAAACCACGGCAAATAAGCGAAGGTAACGACCATAATATCACAACATATCTGTATCATTAGGGTTTGTGGGCTGATTTGAAACAGCAGTAGGAAAAAGAGCTTTTGTAATAACATTACATACCAAAAGTTCTAATTAGGCTCCAGCAGTACAACACACATTTTACATAATGTACCATCTTTTCTGGCACTTTAAATGACTGCTGTTAGCACTTTTCAGCTTAAGGATAATTTTGCAGAATGTTAATGAGGAGAGAGGCTGTACTGAGTTATCAAAATCTTCGGAAGTTGCTCTGAATGTAGGATTTTCATGCTGCATTTGTATTTTTTAAAAAACAAGAAACAACAAAGCTGTGGGGGGAAAAAAGGAATAATTATGAAAACACGGTGTGCCTCCGAATTATTTATTAAGGCTTCAGCAGAAACGTTTCAGTGACTTCCTTTCTCTGTTTAGCAGTACTAATGAGATCAACAGGATATACAGCCTAGAAGAGTCACATGTGGTTAAAATCACCACAGGCCAATTATAGTGACCAGGTTTAGCTGCTGCAGCACTGCATTTTCAGGATGTTGCTGAGAAAACATGAAAAATGGGAATGGTTTTAATAGGTTATACACTGCATAGAGCACAGCTTGAAAATGTGTTTTTTTTTTTTTTTTTCCTGCTAAGTCTGTAAAATCTATCTATAGTATTTGGTTGTCCAACATGAGATTTATCAGTAGCATTACCATCTACCATCTATAGTATTTGGTTGGCCAACATGAGATTTATCAGTGGCATTATCGTATTTACCTCGACCCCTATCTGGGTTGATGAGGTAATATCTGCTAACAGGCTATGTTTACCAGTTTTAAGGACTCTGGCCTTTGACTTGTGGATAACTTGCTTACTGTGTGTGACATTAATGGCAGGCAAAAATGTGGCTGTGTTCATAAACACAAGTTTTAATACAGACACAATTTTATCACTCTGAATAATACAGCATAAAGAGAGGCTGATTTTTTACTCCTCACTTCCTTCCCTTGTCTTCACCATCCAGCCAGTTTACTGTGTTTCCATCTGAGCATGAAGAAAATAGCAAGCTTTTTAAACTGGGCACAACAGGCTGGCTTCCTGTATCATCGTTTGCATTTAAATGTTTAGCAGGACTGACAAATGCTATATGGACAAAAATAATGGGACACCAGTTAATAGGGCAGTTCACAAACATTTGGACTAGGGTAATTAAGCCATACTCATTGCTGAGACAGGTGTATAATTAAACACACTGTCGTTTAATCTCTAGCAGTTAACACTGGTGGCAGAATGGGGCATACTGAAGAAATTAGTGACTTTCAACATAGCACCATAATAATATGCCACCTTCCCAACAAGGCAGTGTCAAACTTTTCCCTTGGTTAACTGTGAGTAATGTGATTGTGATGTGGTAATTATATGCAACAAGAGTTCAGTTGTGATGTCACAGGCCACACAAACAAAATGGGACCCAATGACCCAACATAAATATCCAAACTCCCTGATGCTCTTATGACTGAATGGTAGCAAAGCCCACCAATGATATTCAAACATGTAGCAGAAAGCATTTGACAAAGAGTGATGGCAAAAGGGGACCAACTTCTTATTTATACCCTTGGTTTTAGAATGAAATATTTCACAGGCCAGTGTTCTAATACTTTTGTCCATATAATGTATATAACAAAGATTGAAGGTTGTTGGTTCATTTTCTGTGCAACATTGTTTGACCTCTTGCTTTAACCATGGAAAGTCAGGTAAGAGAACAATACATAGAACATAAAGTTGTTCACACACGACCCTCTTTGGCAATATGTGGATCTGCATGTTTTGCATCTGCACCTGGTTCCAGAAGGTTGTTTGTTCAAATCCTCAGGTCAGGCCAGCAAGGTGACCATTTTGCTGTTGTGCTCTTAACCTGTGCCCTTTACCCCAGTTACTCCAGGGGTCTGGGCTGCAGGTTGATGCTGTGGTCTGACACCAAAACTTTCTCTCATGATATATGAAAACTTCACAGACTATATTTTATTCTAACACCATAGAGCAGGGGTGAAATGTGTGATTTTTGTCACTAATTACAGTCTATTAGGAAACAACATTTGTGTTAAAATGCATTTTTGTTATTATGATGTTTAATTAAATCTAATCAAGATCCTTCAGAATATGTCACAAGTGGTTCACTGTTAAGAAATATGCAACATCTTCACATTTTCAAAAAGAACCTATATATATAGCATATACTGTATTTAATATACGGACCATGTATATTAAATAAAAATGGCCAGCAATCCTTCAGTGAATGATACAGCTGAAAGCAGTGGACAATGGAATTTCAGTTACACTCTCTTTGACATCTATCTTTTAATTTTTTTACATGTATTTGATGAGAGTATATTTCCATCTCCTTTGTACTGTATTGCTTTTTTATTGCAAGACAGCATGCAATAAACGTAAAAACACAAAGTATAGCTATGATTTATAGAGCAATATAAAACATAAGCAATAAGTTTCGAGTAATAATCCACAACCTATGGATGTGGACCTTAAAATCTGAAACCATACTGCTTTAAGACTTCTCTCATAAGACACATAATGTTTGCATATTAAAGGACCAGCACATTAACCCTGGGTTAAATCAATGTGATCTCTTACTTCCAAATGTTAAACTGGGAAGAAGACAGAGCATTGCTATAGCAAAGAAATTCACCTCCAATCATATCTTTAATACTCCAGGACAGACACTGAACTGCAACAAAGTCATTGCCTTTTACTAAAAAATCACCCATAGGTACAAAGTAGATGTAAGCTGCCTGGTTTAGCTTACTATTTTGACAAGCCAAAGCTATACATTCTTGCTCAGTGATTTGGCTTTTGAAGATATTAAAACGCTTTTAGAGGATGTTAGTTTAGTAATGCAAGGGGACTAACCCTGGATGTTTTGAAGCAATTTCTTATATTGACATATCTGGTCCTCTTCATCTTTCGTCAGCGACCAGGAGAAAACTCAGCTTGAAGCTCTTTAACTTGGCCCAGCTAATGAAAGAAGCCTACAGAGGCCAATAGAGAGGAAGAACCACTAAGTGCTAGCCTAGCATTGCTTAGACTGCTAAAACCAAGACAGCAAGATCATTTCCAAAAACACTGAATGTAAATTTCATTTAATTTCCCAAAGGACCTTATTATGAGATTTTCCTTACGATTGTTAAAGGGTTCGCTAAAAGATGTAAAATTTGTCAAAATACTTGACACATGCATAAAGGGTAAACCAAAAATTCAATTCAATTCAATTTTATTTATATAGCGCTTTTAACACGAAACACGGTCACAAAGCGCTTTACATAGTCCCAGGCCCACAGTCCCCAGAGAGGAAGCCAAAGGTGACAGTGGCAAGGAAAAACTCCCTCAAGAGGAAGAAACCTTAGGAGGAGCCAGACTCAAAGGGGAAGCCTGTCTTCCTCAGGCCAGCACTGGGCAGAACAGATTAATGAATCCAAGTAGAACAATAGATATAAAAGGACAAGTCTTGTATCCGTCTGGGAGACAGCATGGTCTTGCCGGTTGCAGTCCAGTAATCAGAGCAGGTTCGGTGGCTCAGAAGGCAGCAAACAGGTCAGACAGGACAGCTGAAGTTGAGGGAGAGCACTTAGACCAGCAGACGATATGAAGATCTCTTGAATCCGAGACTC
>JAACJT020000013.1:1950943-1962490 GCA_009936485.2 Gymnarchus niloticus
TTTCAGGTGGCCATGCACACCCCCTTCTTTTCTGCCTGCACCACCTGGGTATGCTTGATAGAGACTAGTTACACACATTTTTCCCAACGCTATTTCTATTAATTACTGAAGTCTCATGTTCTAGTAATTTTCCATTACAATTTATAGTACCTTTCACAAACATGGGCACTGTGTCATATACAACCTCACACAAAATACTTATGACTATAAGAGAAGTGCCTCTGATAAGCACTTACAGTCTCTTCATTGATGGAAGTTCAGAGACCAAACCCATTATATGTGAGTCTAACAGATGGCCAACCTTAAAGAATTAAACTCCGCCAAGGATAGAAGCTATTAGCAAGGAAATTATTCATTAAGAAGCTTTTGTGTTTGGTTTCACATTTATACTTATAGACACACTCATATGTATATATGCATATTCATTTATAAAATTAGCTCTATTTGTCTGTCTCATTTCTTAAAGCTTGAGTAAACATTCAACTTAGGCTGATGTTTTGTATTTGCAAATGGTTGCCATAGACAGCTTACACTTCCTGTGTTGGTCCAGCTGAGCAGCGTTAAAACATGTTGGAGGAAGAGAAACTTGAGTTGAGAATACTATCTGTTAGTTCCTTCAGTTACACTGAGCCAGTCTTCAGCCTCCTGTTTCACACTGTAGATTTGACAAAAGAGCGCATGCTCAAAAACTGCTGACTTCTGCTGGCTGATGCAAACCCGGAAAATTTATGTCATCACCCAGAGTGCAAGCTAGCGTGACAGTCGCGCCTTCCGAAAAACCTCAAATCATTGTGACAAGGCAATTGGAGTGTGAGAGAGCGAGGGAGAGAGAGACAGATACAGAGCAGACATAACTGGCAATTGGCTCAACTTCCAGTAAGTCACAGAGAGAGTTTCTCTGCCAAATTGTTACTCTAGGTTCCTGTTGATAGGGTTACAGTACCAAGGCAAAGCAACCTCTCTGCTTGCCAGGACCATACAGGCCTCAGTATGACTAGAAAGTCTTTTACAGTTAAAAGCATATCCATTAATGACAGAGACTCCAGTAAAAATGGCATTACAGTGAGTGACACACCTGAGCACTCCAGCCACTCTGCTCCATGTGACAAAGTGGTGCTAAAGAAGAAAGTGACTCTTCTCCGTGGGATCTCTATCATCATCGGTACCATCATTGGAGCTGGGATCTTCATCTCTCCCAAAGGAATCCTGAAGAATTCTGGGAGCATTGGAATGTCCCTTATCATCTGGTTTGCCTGTGGAGTCTTATCACTGTTTGGTAAGGGGAGTGCATCTACTACTGTCAATCACTGCAGCCAGAATTGAGGTGATAGCGGTATTTGGCAGCGATAGACAAATGATGTTTTATTAATGTACTTTTAATGTACTGTCATTAACTGTAACAGTGCTTTTCAAAATTCATTATCATATTAGTTCAGACCATGAATTTGTTAGAATATTAAAAATTAAACATATGCATTTGTAGCATGAGCATGAAACAAGAAATTACAAAAATAACGCCACTGTGAGAACTCAGTAATTTATGGGTTCTTAATTCCTGCATAAGCAATTGAAAGTATGCTGCTGGCACTAATAATATGCTTCTTTTACCTTACTAAGGCCCAATGAACAATTTGCATACATTCGGGACTTTCTCATTGCTTACAAGCTGTGAACATTTACTTCATAAATTAATGTGCAAAGAAATAGTAGATAATACCATACGCTGGAATTTACCAAGAAACTTTAGCACTAATGACAGTGCATCTGGGTATCCAACTGTAAAGTGTAAAGTGTTAGCTAATACCGTATATGATGTTAGTCAAATCAGACAGTACTGTGGCTAATGGCAATGTTTAGCTACATTCATAAACAATAAGGGAAAACTCAGGAAATACTTGTTGTCAGTAGGCCAATCAGATACAGACTGTATAATCAAAAGTTAATCAAAAATCTTTCTGAAATCAGCAAAATGCATGTATTTAGTTACGTTGTCTGGGAGGATACGGTGTGTTTTATCTCTGACACTATTCATATGCTTTGCTCACATTTGAGGAATTGAGACCCCACGTTGTTATGATGATGCTCCAATTGCAGAAGCACCTACTTGAACACATAAAATCCAGCTTGTTCTTTCAGAAATCTATCTGTCTCTAAAGGGTCTCTAAAGTGCCGGCCATTTATAAATACTGACAAAAGAGATCACATGACTTCACAGTTTGAAGGAAGTTTTTTATTTAAACTTCCTTCATTTTAAATATTTGGATTGTGGCAGAAAGCACGTCGGCGAACACCTAATGCTTTGATCAGAGATCTGCATACCAAATCTTTCCTGGTACGTAGAAATCACTGAGTGCTCTGCTTCTGGGTCGTCCTTCCACACCTGTAAACAGTAAGTAGGCCAATAAAATGCCTGTCTGAGTTTGTTGAGAAGACAGACAATAATTACAAGACAAATTCCCAGACACTGAAATGCCGAACTGCAAATATCCCCAATAGTTTGTTCTGCTATTTACTATAAATGAAATTTACACAAAGCCTGTCAGCTGGGCCTATGGAGAAGAAGTTTAAATAAAAGTGTATTTTGACTCTATTTTTCCATCTTTAGCATTCTTAATGTCTGAAGAATTATAACAGTTTACGGGGTACTAACAAGTCTTTATATGTTTTGGTGTAAATTTACACACAATGCATTCATGTTTAGGGTGTCCTTCTGAAGTGTATTTTTGCATAAAAGCCAATATGAATAAAGTAATGCTTGAAATACCTTCCAGCAACAATTATCTTTTAGAAACTATCCGTGAAAGTGAACAGCAAAATATGCTGTACCTTCCATTGACTGCTCACTTCGATATTCAAGGCCTAGGGCCCTTAAATCTTCCAGTTAAATCTGTGGGAGCGAAGACATAATATTTATGGCGTAACGATAAGACTACCGGCGGAAGAATAAACAGCAGCACAGCGGGTGACCGAAAGAATTTGTGACCAAACACCTAGAGACTGGTGTTTCAGATTAACACCTGTTGTATTAAGGAAATCATCTCTGGCTCCTTCAATGAAATATCCCAGCTCACTAAAAGGGTTAAAATGATAATAAATGCCTGCACTGCTAAGCAAATTATTAATTAATGTTGTTCTGGAAAAGTATGTATGTCCGCCAAGCATGCTTAAAAATAGAAAATTTTGGTTCACTTTTGGTTCAGCTGGCATTATCAACACATGTGCTGATTATAACATATGATGGCCTTGTAACAAATGACTGCTCAGATCAACCTTATTGCTGGATTGATGCCTGAGAGGGGCAATGCCTGGGCTTCTTTACTAAGCAATGTCATTCCTAGCTAGCTGCCAGACAGCAGCCTATTATTCTGAGTGAACTAGCTAAGCACTCTTGTGTGGTGGCACTATGGCTGCTGCAGGCCACCAGAACGGCACAGGATGGGAAGATTTAGGACTTTGGAGGACTCTTCACGAGCCTCTAACAGAACTATCACCCTTCAGATCTTAATTAGGAGGCGTAAGCAGGCTTTCCCACCTCAAAGAAGTGCTTCATAATGCCAGTCTTCTGGGTTCCATGGTTAAAAGTTTACAGAATAACTTCTTCATTTGGAAGACCATCATTGAACACTTGTAGAGAGGGTGTGATGGTTGCACTTCCCTGTTATTCAAATCTTTTTGTTATGCAACAGATCTGCAATTACTTCTTCTTGAGGGGCAGATTTTGAAATGCAAACGGTAGGGAGGTGACTGGGGGAGCTGCTGGGTAAAAGCACAAGCAGGGGGGTGACCTGGATGATACAGTGCCATGAAAAAGGATTTGCCCCCTTCCTGACTTCCTCTGTTTTTGTTTACTGACATCACTCAATTGTTTCTGATCTCCAAACAAATTTAGTATAAGACAAAAGACAACCTAAGTAAATAGAATACACAGTTGTCAAGTGATCTTGTGATTGTTTTTTGTCATACTAAATCTGGAGATCAGAAACAATAAAGTGTTGTTAATAAACAAAAAATAAAGGAACTCAGGAAGGGGGAAAATACTTTTTCACAGTATTGTACTTCATGTTTCAGATCTGATTTAAGCTGTTCTTGCAGTTGTTGTCCTTTGAGAGGCCTGTTACACAAGTTGCTGACTCTGAGAAACGTCTTCCGATTCTGTTGTGACTTAGGATCTGCCAGACTGATTCCTGTCAGTTTTCTCCAGTTTCCAAATCCTTTTCCATGGTGTAAGAAACTGCACTCACAGCCACCTTGGTTTGCGTTGCAGTTTCTCTAGAGGAAAGACTTACCCTACTTTTAAGTAGTCCTGTGGTGGGAGTTTAGATTAGAAATGCTGTCTGTCTTTAAGAAAACCACGAGACATTAAAAAGTATGCAAAAAGTTAAAGACATTTGATTCAAACTGTTTTTACATAAAGACATGTCCGTAAGGCAATGCAAAGTCACAGTGTACGGGATGCTGGAGACCTTCTTGCGTCAGGTCATTATTGCTTATTTCCCACAATTCACTAAAAAAAAAAACTCTTTAGCAAACTCTGAATTTTGGTAAAGAATGACTAACAGCTAATAACGTCCTGTTATCGATTCATTTTCCACACAATTTAACAAGTATATCTAGTTTGAATGGCAAGAATACGATAAGAAACAGCAAAGGGAATTTCTTTAGTTCTGTAGTCTCATATTTTTCATTCAGTATTGCACAAAAGGAAAGTTAAACTAAATAATCAAAAAATTCTCCACATGAGGTGGAATCCAGCCAGAAGCATTTAAGATTGTAAAATAAATTTCCTATTTGTGTCATATAATAGTATTCAGGCATAACAGCAGTTCATCTTAAAATCCTATAGAGGGATTTCCTTATACACTGCACTGCTCTCCGAGATTAATGCTGTCATTCTCAGAGGCTTTAGGTCGTTGAGATGCAGAACCTTCAATGCCTGCCTGGCATTCTCCTAGAAAAAACAGCAACTTTGATGGTCTATGACTCAGCAGGGATCATTTTCAACCAGTTCAATTTGCCGACAGAAGTGGACACCAGACTTTCAAAAAGAAGCAGATGGATTAACAATTTCATTGCTTCTATTGAATGCACCAGCTCATCTCTTGACAATCTACTTAAATAAAATTTTCATTGTCTCTTTTTCATTCATTTTTTGTTCCTGTACAGCTGTAGTTTCACTGCCCTCATAATCAGTGCTCTGTTTTCCACAGGAGCTCTGTCTTATGCTGAACTCGGCACAAGCATCAAGAAATCTGGAGGTCACTATACTTACATACTGGAAGCTTTTGGTCCACAGGTAGCTTTTTTAAGCCTTTGGGCAGACTTGATTGCAATAAGGTAAGTCATACATATATCAACATCACATTGATGACGTTGTTTAATTACATATACATGCTGTATCTATGTGTGTATCATCACTTTATTTTATGTTTATGCTGTGCATTGTGATTGGAATAACAGAATTTGGTAATAGTAGTAAGAATATGACGTTGCATTTTAATATTTTGACAAAAACACACAATAGTCAGAAAGAGAATTGAGCTCTGAGGATTTTAATACCATTTCCACCAAAGGCCAGCAGCGTTGGCAGTGATCTCATTAGCCTTTGGACACTACATTCTGGAGCCAATATTCATGCCGTGTGGAGTACCTGAAATTGCTGTGAAACTCACCACGTGCATCGGAATAAGTAATCCATCTTTTTCACCCCTTCTTATTTTAAAATTTGCGTAATGTACAATGTAGAGTTGAAGTAAGTATGCTTAAAATAACACTTAATAAATAGAAACAAACTCTAATCAAATATATATTGGCAATATACTTAGAAACTGTACTATTATTATTGATATACTACTACTAATAATAATAATTCTTAATAGTAATAACAATAATAATAATAATAAGTAGTAGTAGTAGTAATAGTATTGTTGTTGTTACATATAACTGATGCATTTTTGTTTACTTCAGTCGACAGATTAACTCTGACCACAGCTTTTGCAAAATATTTCAGAATGACCGTTCTTTGCTCTAAAACATACTGGGTAATCCTTCGAGCTGTTAGGATAATTTTCAATTAACCCTTAAAAACAATATCTATGGATCACCTCAGAATACAGTCAGCAGGTGTTGATGCCAGTAATTTAATATTTAACCAGACAGTTCCATGCATTACAGCTCTAGGCCATTGTTTCTTTTCGAGGCATACTGTATGCTGTCAGGAAAACATAAAGCAATTAGAGAAAAAATGTTCCTCATCATGAGATTTATGGAAGTTGTTCAAGTTATTCATAAATGAATCGATACAGCATTTCACTTGGGACAGTTTTTGCAAGGTCATTGGAGGATTGTGAGAATTATTGATATATATGGTGGATGCAGGGAAAAAGTAAACTAAACTAAGATAGCAAAAAGCCATTCGTCACATGTGGCAATGCTTGTTTACCTCAGTTAGAGTCAATACAAACCACCAATGAATACAAGTAAAATTGCAGTATGTATTGCAGACAGTAAGCAGAGCTGTACAATACAGGATGCCACACTGAAATAATTGCAGATTCTCTGCTTCAGAGTAGAGATAGAACCCCTGACATATTGATTCCTACCAGGATTAACAATAATGATATGTTTGGATGTTCTGTGACAACCACAGACAGAGGTAGAGGGGAATGGCCCTGCTTTACATACACTGGCTGTGTTTGAGATACCCTGGCCTTGAGAATTTCCCCAAATGGCCAGAAACAGAACACGTAATTTGGGGAATTAATAAAAAAACACATTTCTTTAGAAAGTTATTCCTTCTGTAGTTATATGGGGATTTTCAGCAGCTGGAATAATTTGCATAATGTCAGCAACAAGCCGAATCCAAATTAAAACAAGGATGTTGTCTAGAATAAAGGATATGGAACTGGTGTAGTTATTATAAAGGTCCCTGAGGCAAAGCAACACACATTCATATCGTGCAGTGCAGTCAAAACAAACTGAGGTTACTGGACTGTCTCTTGGACACACCTTTTCATAGAGAGTCATTGCATAAAGCAGTGTGCATGGCTATATGGTATACTTGACTTTAAGATATAGATATTTAATATTGGGAAATGTAATATTAATATATAAAGCTATTTTATGCAGTAGACACATCTTAGTGTAGCTTTATATTATTTTAAGATCACAGTATACATGTCCAGTACACATCCTTTGCAAAAGCATGTATTTGTCTTTTTTCTCTCTCTAATACCCTTCCACAGTGACAGTGATGTACCTTAACAGTATGAGTGTCAGTTGGACAGCACGGGTGCAGAATATTCTGACATTAAGCAAACTTTTTGCCATTGCCATTATCATCATCCCTGGGATGGTTCAGCTCTTTCGAGGTACGTAGTTCACAAGTCATAGGTAACAATCCAATGAAGACATCAATGTATGATGGCATAGTCATCTTATTTATAGAAACTGTGGGGTGTGTTAGGTTCGGAAATGACACAGCAGTGTCGCTTTTCTTGTTGCAGGTGAAACCAAAAACTTTGAGAATGTGTTTGAATTCAGCAGTGTTCAAATATCTGGGCTTCCGTTGGCATTCTACTCTGGAATGTACGCCTACGCTGGATGGTGGGTGTCATTGCTACCTGCTGATTGATACACGATTAGAAAAAAGGAAAGATTTAGATTTATTACTCATTATTCGTAGAATTTTATTGCTGGTATAACCTGGTAGATATGCCCTATCAAAGGGAGGCAGTGTTGGAAACTAGAAGATCAGAATTTATTACTGCAACTGAAGTTTATTTGGAGGTCTGAAGCCTCCATGGTGGGAAAACTGCAGTGTTTGAGAAAATTGAGAGATTTTATAAGCGCTGGGTGTTTTTGGAGTGAAATGATTGATGTGGCTCCTTAATTTTGCATTGAAGGCTGGTTGAGGACTTCTGGACAGGAACACTGGGTTGGTGGTCCCAATTTTTAAATGCGAGGGACCAGAGGGAGGATTCCAACTATAGGGGATCACACTTTCAGGGGAAGTCTATGGTAGAGTACTTGAGAGGAGAGTCTGATTGATGAACCTAGGATTCAAGAGGAATAATGAGGAGTCAGGCCTGGTCAAGGAGCAGAGGATCAACTCTTCACCTTCGCTCAACTGTGAGAGGTTCAGGGGAAGATACTAACCCAGCCTGCACATGCTTTATGAAGCACATGCCCAGCATATACTGTAGGAGGTAGTGCAGAAATATCATGCATCAAGACTATGATTGTGTGCTATTCAGTCCCTGTATGAACGCAGTAAGAGTTGTATCTGCATCCCTGGCATGCAATCAAAATTGTTTAGAGTGGGTGTTGGCCTTTGTCAAGAGGGCATCTTGTCTCCACTCCTGTTTCTGATTTTCATGGACAGGAAATTAAGGTACAGCCTTGGCTGGAAGGGAGTCCAGTATGGGGAGCTAAATGTGTCATCCCTGCTATTTGCAGTTGATGACATGTTGTTGGCCTCTTCTGACTAAGATGTTTCAAGTGTGAAGCAGTGCGAAGGAGAATCATCACCTCCAAAAGGAGGAGAGTCTGGCCTTAGGGAAGGAATTTAAGCACCTTGGGATCTTGCTTATGAATGATAATAAGAGGGAAAATGAGACTGACATGGATTGGCTTGAGACTGCAGGAACTGAGGAGGTTCATGCTGGTGACCATCACTAGGAAGAAGATGATGATGATGATGATGATGATGTATGTTCTCTTCACCCTAGTTCCAACTGGAGCAGCACAGCAGTATAATTATTTTTTCCATTGCAGGTTTTATTTGAATTTTTTGACTGAGGAAGTAGAAAAACCTGAAAAGTAAGTGCTGATTAAAAAACGCTTTATGAAGCCAGATTGCAGAAAAAAAATGTTAATTTTCTTTATTTCTCTTTATTGCTGACATTACGTATTACGACTTCTTAAACACAAAGTAGCCTTGACAAACACTTACATAATCAGTCAATGAATTTGGTTGTGCTCAGAAATGAGCCAAATAATATAATTGCTAATCTCTTGTTTTATGAAGTTAACAGTCCTAAAATGTCAATAAGCCTAATATAGAATAGTAAAAAGATGCAATATACATGGAAGAATAGCATGTTATTTTCAATAGCACCTTGTATATTGTCTGTTTTTATTATATGCATATTAGTTATTCTATCTGTACCATGTGGCTGAATGAACATTTCAGTACACTTGCTGCACCTGGCTAATAAAACATCTTAAATCTTAAAAAAAATAAAAAATAAAATAAATAAATTTAAAAAAACATTTTATTATGCCACACAAGGGTCACAATAATGAGCAATAAATTAGTGAAATACTAAGTATGATATATGCATGATATTGATATATATTGATTTTTAATATGTGTATAATGTATAACTGTCCACAATATGTCTACAGTATTAATGTAAGATGTAAATTATAAGCTTTAATCAAATTATGATTGTTTAGTCTTAATCTTCCAGTCTTCTCATTCTTACCTGACCTCTTGTGTTCTGCTTAACTCCTCCTTCCAGCTGTAACCCTTTACTTCTCCCTTCTGTGCCGCATCTTCCTGCAGGATCCTACAGGTGCTTTTAGGGCTTCATCTCTTGTGGACTTTTGCAAGTGGTTAGCAGCGTAGCTCATACTCAGGAACTGTAGCTAATTGCTACAACATGTATTCTCTTTGCTTGCTTTAAGTTTAATTGGGACCCTGAAGTAAATAGAGTCAGGGTGAAGCCAAGGGCTGAGACAGTCAGACCAGTTTTGTTTTGACCGCAGATCAATATGAGTTAATAGTTTTAGATAAGGATATTTTTCATGTATTAATCCCAAATAAACAACCTCTGAATAGAGTCAGCAGGTGTTTGTAATATGTTGGTGCCATTACTATAATATTTAATGAGACAACATCTTCTTTCACCTTTTTTATCTGCTCCTAGAAGCTCTTTTGGAACCTGCTGAACTTCTCATGATCCTCTGCTGATATTTCTTTGAGTTTTCTTTGTATTAGCTTACTATTTCACTATTTCCCAAATGACCTAGCAGCAAAAAGTTCAATAGATACAACTGGCAACAGTCTATATAAATTAATGTAACTCACCAGGATAATTGTAGAACAGTTGCAATAACTTCAGAACCAAATTTGATCATTTTTGGCAGAAATATACAGTAAGAAAATTGTAACAAAACATGTATTTTATTTCCCACCACTTATGTACTCCTACTGTACCTTGAAACATAAGCAACAAATATGACTAATTCAGGTAACAGTCAGGTCAAAAACTCTGACAAAACAGGTCATACAGTTAGAGCAGCTGTTCACCTTGTCCATTAGCTTTCACACAGGTTTACAGCTGTTCAGGTAAAAATGATCAAAATCAACTCAGGATCAACAAAGTCATGGAAAAAAAAAAAAAGTTTAGTATTTTTTTAAACACAGTGTATATTTAACAGGTTATACAAATAACAAAGCAAATAGTGAAACATCAACATTATGGTGGGCCAAAGATGGTTTCTGTAGTGGGAATCTGACTATTCCCATTAACAGTTAAAACCAACATGTCACACAGACACTTTCTAGGACCCACCTATACTAAAAGGGCCTCCAAGGTCTAACCGTATAGACATTTGGCTCATAATGCTTACGTATGCATGGTGATTCCAATTCATTTCAGTGGGCCTTCCTTGGTAGTAGCATTTTAATGATATTGTTCATTGCCTTTATGGTACGTATTAATACTGTTCTACAATCATGCACATAATGGCTTTGCTAAGCATAGTTATTACAGCTGACTGTGGCTTCATGCTGATTGCGGCTGTTTTTCAGAACCCTACCTCTGGCTATAGTCATATCGATGGTGATCGTCACCTTCTGCTACGTGCTGACAAACGTGGCATATTACACAGTGATGACTCCAGAGCAGCTTCTTGCATCAGAATCCGTAGCTGTGGTAGGACTTCAAAGTACCCTGTAATCAAAGACGTGACACCTGGCATAGCTTTCATTGGTATTACACTTGTCAAAAATGCAGATTCTGCCACAATGAAATTTGGGAGACCTTGGCAAGGAAAAAAAGAATAGAACCTTGAAATATTTAATCATTATATTCAGAATTGCTATGTTCTCTGCATGAAACTTTCTCTTCACAGATAATTTCTGATTTATCTTTCACAGAATTTCGCCCAGAGGTTGTTTGGCAGCTTCTCAATGACAGTTCCTATCTTTGTCGCACTATCCTGTCTCGGTACCATGAATGGTTCCTTGTTTGCCATCTCGAGGTGGGCAGAGTCTTTAATGAGTTAATTTTTAACCTGTTTAAAATGAAAACACTAATTCTGGCCAATACTAACCTAGCCAGGAGCCATATCCTCACCAGCTATTCACAGTGGTGTCTATGGGATGTTGAGGGTCAGCTCACATTCAGCCAGGTCCTAAAAGGCTCATCCTCACCAGCTATTCACAGTGGTGTCTATGGGATGCTGAGGGTCAGCTCACATTCAGCCAGGTCCTAAAAGGCTCATCCTCACCAGCTATTCACAGTGGTGTCTATGGGATGT
>JAACJT020000013.1:1962590-1982875 GCA_009936485.2 Gymnarchus niloticus
ATGTTGAGGGTCAGCTCACATTCAGCCAGGTCCTAAAAGGCTCATCCTCACCAGCTATTCACAGTGGTGTCTATGGGTTGTTGAGGGTCAGCTCACATTCAACCAGGTCCTACAAGGCTCATCCTCACCAGCTTTTCAAAACTATGTTCATTTGGGTCTCTCTTTTCCGTTAGGATGTTTTACGTGGCCTCTCGTGAAGGGCAACTCCCTGAGATTCTTTCCATGATCCACGTTCGCAGACACACTCCTGTCCCAGCTGTCTTAATCCTGGTGAGAGCTGGAAGTCAAACTTTTACAAGTTTTAAAAGGAAAGAAGAAACACTAGAAACTGATAATTCCTACAACACGAGTACTATGTATGTCAGCTTTCAGTGGGATTTTTACAGAACGTCTACTACTCTTTTTGCATATATGAATTTTTTTAAACCAGAAGTAATATTATTACATTAAACGAAATGCTAACAAAATGTCCCATGGACTTCAGATGCCAGTACAGGCTGACAGATGCTGAATGATGGCTGACTTATTTTTCATTTTTTGTCCTGTTTGTAGTATCCATTGACAATCCTGATCCTTTTTTCCGGAGACATCTACAGTCTTCTCAACTTCATGAGCTTCATGCGTTGGCTCTTCATAGGAGTTGTTGTACTAGGACTTATTTACCTCAGATACAAACGCCCAGATATGGACCGTCCCTTTAAGGTAAGACATGGCTAACGGTTTTCAGGTTTGCTGCTATGTCACGGTCATTAGACATAAATCTCACATTGGCTGTCACACGCTGATATGAAACAGATCGCCCCCCCCCCCCCCCCACTTGAAATATTTTATTGCTGGCCCCATGTTTCTACTTAAAGTTAATAATGATTACTCACATTTAGATCAGATATGAAGGAAATAAGGGTGGTTTTAAGTTCAGTCTGAGACCTGCACTTGTGCACTTGCAGATTCCTTATTTTACAATTTGGTGATTGTTAGTACACATGGTCAAACCTGTGTGTAGATGCATGCACATTCTTTGGTATTCGTTCATTTGATAAATCTAACACTTTGCGCAGAAATGATTGTGCACATGAGTCTCACACAAATCTGTGCATATGCAACATTAATAAATGAGGCCTCAGGTATTTTATACAGTAACTTATACTCGTCACAAAAATGTTAAGTGTATGCCTTAAGCAGTACCCAAAGACAGAAGGAAAATATAATTACATACAGTATCATTCCCAGCAAACTGGCAACTGGCAAGTTCATTTGGCCAAAAAAACCCATCAGTGGTTATTTATATATGTTGGTTTATAGAAAAGAATGATTTTTTTTTTTATGTAGCCTAAGTTGTAAACACGTACAGGTCAATTACACAACAGGGCTGTTGGAAGGGGTATTTTTTTGTGTCTAATCCAAGTTCTTAGTAGAAATAATATTTTTTGGGTTGCCACAGATCAGTGTAATGCGACCGGTAAGAATCCAGATTATATTATTGACAGCGAAAAATCTCACCCTTGAAAAAACCAGCCTTGGACATTGTTAGGTAGTCTGTAAATAGATGGTAGAGATCAGCCTATCCTGCCCAAGCGAAAGCCATTGTTCCTAGAAAATAACCATGTGGAGTTCTTAACAGGGAAGCTGAGTGGATTTCCAGCTTGCCCTATTACAGATTACATTTAGGGTTAACCTTGGGGCCAGGTAATTAAAGGGTGGCATTCAAATGACATAATTTTGTTCAATTTCATGCTATATTAATTGTCACGAAAGCTTTAAACATATAAAATAGTAATGAAATAAGCAACAATAACATAAATATGAATTGCTTATGTACCAATTAGAAACCCAGGGTGAATTTTTTACACTTAGTAGTTTTAATTACGTAATAGGTGCTTTGTGTTTGTATTGTAGCCCTCTGTTATTTAATAACAGGGAATTGTGAAGTGTTAACAGCCACTTTTGCTCACTGAAAAAGGTGCATTTGCAGAATGCACTTAAACATAAGTTCCATTAAATCCATAATAAAACCTACTTAAAAATGGTTCCATAGAAAGTGAGGTTGTTGCTAGAAAAACCCAAAATCCAGTACTCAGATACAAGTGAATGCATGCATGCTGAATACAAAGACATTAGAAAAGCACATTCATATATGATCCCTGTGGTTCTTCATGGTCTTGCCAGGTGCCCTTGCTCATCCCGGCCATGTTCTCATTCACCTGCTTCTTCATGGTCTTCTTATCGCTCTACTCGGACCCATATAACACTGGCATCGGCTTGGTGATAAGCCTGACTGGGATCCCAGCCTATTACATCTTTTTTGTCTTCACCAATAAACCCAAGTGGCTGCAGAAGTTTTGTGGTAAGATACCGCCTTTAAGTAACAATTATACTGCCTCACATGGAGATGGATGTTTTGGGATGGAAGAAATAATGAAAATTCTGTGCAAAATAGGATTTTAACTTTAACTGAATCACAATTACAAACACAACTATACAGCTGAGTCATGTATTCCTTATGCACAGAGTTAACATAGGTCTAACAATCAGCATTTTGACATGTGAGTCTTCAATGCAATGTGAGGCAAGAAACAGACTTCAAAGTTTGAAGAGTCCATGCAAGAATTTCAAGTGCATTGGTTACAAAACTACAAAATTATTTCATGTGCCAAAGGGAACAGTCTGATAAACCATGACAGGATATGCCAAAGACAGACAATCTGCATTAACTAAGAGGAACAATCATCTCACCAACTATGATGGAGGGACATTGTACAGGATAGTTGGAAAACTGCAAAAATGCACACTAAACAAAGCCATAAAAAAGTTGTGAACATAATGATTATATGGAAGGGGTGCTGTTTGGAAGCCACATGCATTCAAAGATCCATAATTTGGTGTAAGGAATACAAAACATGTGGCCCTGCACAATGAAAAACATATTGAGTCATCTTTCAAAATTTCTCTTACATTTGGACAGGTGTACGTTTTGGTGCAAGCTAAAGTGTGCCTTCAAACCACAGTATGAATTGGTATTGGAGTAATTAGGTCTATTGTTATGCATGGTAGTATAACAGCCAAACGATATGAGCCAATTTTACAAGACCAGGTGCACTCTACGATGCGACTAAAATTCCCTTATAAAATTCCAAGATGATAAAAATCTCCTGCATTCTGCTAAACATATTTAAGTATGGTCATATGAGTATCAGTGTGAAGTCAAGCATCTTTCATGGCCTTAATCACCAGATCTAAAGCGCTTTGAACTTCACACTCAGAGCTTGTGTGACAACATTCAAAGGAAGGAAATCATTCTGAAATGGATGTGTGAATAAGAAAAAGTTCCTCCTACTTCTTATAATATGCTTGGCATGAATGTAATGTTTATATCATGTTCCAGTTAGTTTGTCTACCCCTGCATAATTCCATCCTGACTGTCAAGAAAAGGTAAATATAGATTTATTACTCTCAATAATATCATTTTTGTCTATCATTTCAGATTGGATAAACCAGTCTCTCCAAATCATTATGGAAGTGGTCCCACCAGATTATTGATGGATGGACCCTGCAGTCTGAAGTGTAGAACAGTAACCATACTTATGATTGCAAAGAGCTCACTATTTGTTAAACACTGCTTAGACACTAACTTAATCAGTGTGTCTCAACTCAGATCAGACATTGTTACAGAATGAAATGTGGATTTTATTTTAGACATTTACTGCACAGAATTACACTACCTTTAGTAATTATAATGAGAATGAATGTGTTTGTGTAAGTAAATGCAATACTCTACTAGGTAAATTGCAATTACCAAAACTGTGCATACTTTTGTGAATCAAGCTTTCACCATCACTGACCCTAGTAATTGGAGTTTGATATAAAATGTAATTTTTTTAATAGACTTTTTACAACTACAGCATCAATTTTTATTTTTGTATGGTAATAACATACTGTATATTGAGCCAATGTGAATGTTTATATTCAATTGTTTTAACTGTCATCTTGAAACAAGTGAAATAATATACTGACATTGTCATTTTGTACTATATTTTCATCTTAAGAAGTTGATTTTTATTTTCTGTTGAGAAATTTGTTAACAAGAAGACTGTCGTTAGCTAGAAAAACTCAGGTGTCTATACCTATGCCAGTTTCAACTGGACCGAGGATATAGTAGTGTATTAAAAGAATATTAAAACAGAAGCCACCATGAGAAGAATGTTGATTTGAGATTTTGAATTCAATTCCTATACACAGTGACCTACAGATAACATCCCACATTGACTTATTACAGCAAGAAGGGAATTGTTTACTTCCAGAGCGCAGCCACAATGCAAATGAAAGCCCAGTGGGTCAACAGGATTTGTGAGTATATGATTCATGCAGAAAATAAAGATCAATTTCTGGGCCGTAGGATCAAGTTGGCGGCTATTAGCTGTCGATCACCATAATAACAGGGGCCCTGCATCCGTGATAGGTCACTTGCCGTGATCATTGATCTGCTCCAATATGGAGATGGAATTACTGGTAATGTAGGATCCAACGAGTTGAAACTAAAACAATCTAGCAACAACATAGGTTGGTAGGAAGATGTGCCTGCACCCCATGTTCTGCATGCAATGGAAGAGAGTTGCAATTCAAGGTTCTGCTAACCCTTGGTGTTTCTGCAGCAGCGCTATTTCTGACATGCTACTTGGCCTTGTCAGCCTGGTTTTTAACAGTCCCCGAGCTGCTCACCTGGTGTGTGGATTTTCAGAGCTTACTGTCCCACTTCACTGACTGAAAAACCCCTGGGGTCATTGAAATCACTGGAGGGAGTTTGGAGATAAAAAATGGTGAGATCCAGGCTTGAGACACTCCTCCCATATACCAGCCAGACCACACACACATGCACCTCCCTTCGCCCATCCACCTGTCATGATCCTGCCACATTTATGGATGAGCTCTACAGCTCCGCACAGCCAGGGTGTCTCAAGTGCCAGGCCCTGGCTGGGGACCAGAAGTTAACGTCCCAGGGTCTCGACTCAAGGCTCTTTCTGCTGGTGCCTCGCACACAGACACACATTGAGCACATAGACCTAACATGTCTGAGTGCATGGGAACACTCAACATTTCACAACTGTGCGACTCTCTCAACGTCAAACCTCAAAATATTAGCAGCTCAGAATTGGTCAATTGTTTTCAAGGCAGTAGCATATTTAAATATTACATGTGAGACATCATTTTTTATTTCTATAAAACAGTGTATTTGTAGATGTGTGTTTTAGATGACTGTCAGGAAACGTTTACTGATACAGTGTCATGGTAACCACTCCCCTCCCTCTTATGAGTATGGATTGGACCCAGGTTTTGACCTGCCATCCTTTCTTCTTTAGGCTGTTTGTTATACCAGGTTCCCGATAAACACATCAACAGTAGTAGAGCATACATCCTCTCATCAGCATCATCAAAGCCGATTGCAGGTAATTTCTTTTACAGACAGCCCCATTTCTCAGCAGCAGGGCCAAATTCTTCAAAGCCAGCTGATCAGCAAAGGGTGCCCTGATGGGACATCATGAGGGATTGAGTTACACTCTAGCAGATTGTGTCATGGGTTTGTCATTAGATGGCTATGGTCTAACAGTAAAGAAATTATTAAAATTAAGATTCAAGATCTAAAATCTTTATTGCCACACAAATGAGGCCGGTGGAAATTTGTGTTGAGACAGTTTGCTGCAGTTAGCAACACCATGACAATGAACGATTAACAATTAGACATAAGATGAACAAAAAATGAATAAAAGACTCAAGATACACAGAAGAGAAAGGTAGTGATGAATACAGAGGTTTGTGTAAGTTTAAATAATCTAAACAAGACTTGTCCTTTTACCTATTGTTCTACTCGGACTCATTAATTTGTCCCGCCTGGTGCTGGCCTGAGGAGGACAGGCTTCCCCTTTGAGTCTGGCTCCACCCAAGGTTTCTTCCTCTTGAGGGAGTTTTTCCTTGCCACTGTCGCCTTTGGCTTACTCTCTGGGGACTGCGGGGCCGGGACTATGTAAAGCACTTTGTGACCGTGCTCCGTGTTGAAAGCGCTATATAAATAAAATTGAATTGAATTGAATTAAACGGCATGCAAATGGGAAAACAGTGCAGAAGCTAAAGTTTTGACTTATGACATGTCTTTTCTTGAAATCACTCCATCTAACTTTAACTACATACTGTAGATTATTAAAGGTCATGTCTGTGTACTCTTCCATGGGAAAGACAGGTAGGGGAAACACAGAAATACGCCCACACATTTGGACACAATAAACTATAAATTATGGAAGCTTTAGGATGCAGGTAATATGCTACTAGTGCCAGAAATGAAACTGAAAATGTTTGTTTCCTTTGAATGTGTTTGGAAGCATTTTGTTGAGATTGTTTAAAAATGTCTACCCCGGCATGTGAAGCCAGTAGTAGTTAGTGATCAATTGTGGCAAAGTAGAAATATATGGTTTGAGTGTGCTAGATAAGTTCAGTCCATTCATTTCCCCATAGGTGTCCGACTGGTGAGTAAACCCATCAGGTCAAAGCATTTTCAGTATTCAACGGACATCACAGCATTCAATGGAAGTCATTTTTAGACTGACCTTCAATGCTTTACTCAAAAGAGCAAATCGTGTGGCTAAAGCTGAATGTATTCTGGGCACAAAGGGTCAAGAGGCTCATTTGCTGTTTGGCTCATACTTAGAATGACTTAGATTTGATTTGAATGTAGCATGGTTGTTGGTGCCTGATGTGGTGGTTCCAGCATCTCAGAAACGGCTGCCTTACTGGGATTTTTACTTTCTACAGCATCTCAAGTCTACAGAGAATGATGCAATATAGAAAAAAAATAAAAGTCAGGGGCAGTCCTGTGAGTGGAAACCCCTTGTTAGTGAGTGGTGCTGGAGGAAAATGGCCGGACTTGTTAAAGCTAACAGGAAGCCTGCTAGTGTTAAAGAAACAGCACAGTACAACAGATGCATGCAGAATGGGTTCTCTGAACATACAGCTTGAAGCGGTTTTGGAGGCAAAGTGGGTCCTACCCATTATCATCCAGGTGAAACCAAAATAGTGGCACCTGTGTGTGTATTACACGTATAACAAATAAGTGCTTGGGATGCTCCTCTCTCAATAGCAAAACATGTGCAAAAGTATGAACAGTCCACACTGTTGCTGATCAAAGGTCACATTTATTTTGTCTATTTAACTTCATAAGAAACACATGGAATTAAGGAAAAGGGTACTTTGATTAGTGCAACAATGTATATGACTATTTTGAAATGGGTGGGAACATAACCGATACAAGAGTCAAACGACTGAATGGCAGACAAGACAGGGGCTGTACAGACAAAATACATGACAGTTGTGCTGGGCTGCATTTCTGGAAATTAACAGATTTTGTTTGGGAAGTGCGAGGCTTTGCACCCTCTGCAAATTCAAGCTGTTTAGATCACCTGACATACTATACTTTAGAACACACAACAGGAAAGCTAAATTTTGTGATTTCTTCCTTTGATGTTGATGATTAAACCATCCTTAGACAATTGTTTCAGATTTTAAGAACAAGAAAATAATCATCAGTCATGACAAATATGATCTCAAAAAATAACGTCTTTAGCTTGCGTCCAGTACATGTTATAAGCACAAGGGGGCGCTATGATTCAGCATAATACTCAGCTCCACCCTCCACATATGCAGACGCTCGCTTAAAGCTTCATTTATCCTGTTTAATTAAACTCGTTTTCACATCCACATATTTGTTTCACTTATTATATCACTTCAAATGGTGGATGGAATTGCTTTACTAATGTTACAGATGGAAAGGATGATTTTCTCATAGTAATTGCCATTTAGGAACTTACATTTGTTATTTTCAGTCAATAAACTAATGATGCCAATTGACATTCATGTAATATAGAGACACCAAAGCTAAAAAAAAAAAGTAATTAAACTGTTTTGCTACTATGAGGAGAAAAGTGTTATGATATTAACATAGAGTGAAATATATCTGCAAAAAATTATCTACTTTTCCTTCATGCAAGTACTGTATACCGTATATAACATATATAAGAAATTAATTCTTATTTTGTTACATTAGATAGCTGCCACTAAATAACAGAATAATGCCTGCCACTTCATTTAGCTTTTTCAAATATACAGTCCGTTTAACCTTTTTTCTTGATCAAATATTTCACAAATAACTTTTCCTGAGTAATATCTGACAATGAGAATACAGATGGTCTCTTTAATGATGCATTCATATTCCCAGCACTACTTTTGCTTCTGTGTTCGATTCCAAATAAATTATGCCAGTGGTGATTCAGTTCCTCTCTGTCATAACAATATCAGTAAACTTTTAGAAAGGAAAACTAGCCAATGAGATGTCAGATATTGTTTGTTTTGTAGTACTATGCAGACAGTTTGCTCAGAGAGAACAATTTTGCTAGTTGCATTTTCTTTGAAAGGGAGCAGTGGTCTTCCAAAGAGTAGCTACCAAAGCTTGCAGTGCTTTACGTCAGTGCATGTGGCTCACTCAGGTTGCCTTACAGAAAGACCCAAAGAACCCAAAATATCCCAGAAGATAGATGCAGCCTTCTGTTAATTTGGAGTTTTTTTTTTTTTTTGTTGAGGACTTATCTTGCACATCTGTGTTATTTTGTGTATACATTAATAAAATATGACCTGTTATTTAGGACTTCTAGTATAAGTACTTAAACAGTCAGAGTCACAGAGCATCATCCTGCCTATTGCTGCAGATAATGCTAACTACTTTGACTCTTGAGTACTGAGGCCTGTTGATTCATTGGCTGAAGGGTCAGTTCCTCAGGTTCTGTGTTTGCATGCTCTCCTTTAATATATTTGGGTACTCCAGTTTGTCCCTGCAGTCCACAGCCATGTGGCTGGGTGAAATGGTATTTCCATTCAAGTCACATGTGAATGTGTATCCTGATTTGGACTGACATCCCTTACATGGAGCTCCTTGCCTTGTACACTGTGTTTACCAGAATAGGTTCCAGGCTTGCCATACCTGTGCTGTATAAGGGGCTATCAAAGATTAATTATGTCTTGGACCTTATGCATTTTGAAGAAAATGCTGATTATTATCTACTACAAAAAGGAGAATGTTTAATGTGAGAAAATTATTTCTTTCAGATGTATGCATATAAAATGAAGTCTGCCATATTATATAGCTTGATCATTGGATTTAACTAGATATATTCATGTAGTTAACTGATATTAATCTATCTGGTCTGAAGGCATTCATTTGGCAAAAATGGTATTTGTATGCCAAGCTCTCAGCAGAAACCTTTTAAATGTTTGTATGCTTAAAAAACAATTCATTCATTTTTACAATGCGCACATAAAATGAGAATTATAATCATAAAAATAATAGTAAAAAGCAACTGAAAAATAAGTAGTTTTATTTCAATTTATTTCAAGTAGATTCAGAATGAGTTTATTTATTGAAGCTCCCATTCACCCCACTGGGCTATTTGTGCACCCATATTCCACACCAAAATCCACCTCCTGCCATTTAAATAGGGAAAGATGGGGCCCTTCTTGACCTTGGCTTTGATTTTGAAAAAGATTCAGGAGCTCATGCACAAACAGCAGTGAAACACTGTCCTGGTCTGAGCTAAGGATCTGCCTGCAACCCTCCCACAAATTTGTGGGCTGGCACACTGTAACGTTCAGAATAAAATCTCTGGAGTACTCTGGAGCCAACACCACTCATTACTACTGCCATGAATAACAACAAAATCATAGGTAGCACATCATTTGGCTCTGTAGAGAAAACTCATGGCTATATAACAGCCCTTTTGACTGTACTGCTTATTTGAAAAGTTGGTAAAAATTTTGCTAAAATCTAGTTATTTAATTCAAGGCATAACTAATTCAACTGTTATATACTTTGAAATTACAGAGGTTTCAAATGTTAATTTGCAGGGGCTAAAATAATGTTACATTGGCCTCCAAATCTTTTAATATCACATCTCCTCTTTGTTGCCAGCAGTCATTACACTTTGTCATCTTTGCTTAGTAAAAATCTGACATCAGAAGTTAAATATATCTGAGGTTGTTTAGCACTAAGATGGAAGATCTATATAAATAAAATTGGCAGTGTTGTTCATGGCCAACAGGGCTAGGACGATAAAGGTTAGACATGGTACACGGTGGCTGATAAAGATCTTTTAATACTCACAAAATAATCTAATCCTGTAATTTTGTACTTCAATACCAAAACTGGTACAGGGTGAGAATATCTGCCAAAACATATGCAATTTTTAAGCCAGGGGGCATTTTTCCTTTCTGTATTAAGCCAAAAATACAGTATAAAGCATTTTGTGGCTCCAAAATCAATTTTCAGAATATTTAGCTATGGAGTAAATACTATGACTACAGATGTATACAGACAATTGTTTCCTCATTGCTTGTTGGTATCTTTTTGAGCATCCATGCACAATCAAACCACTTAACCGGTTCAGTCACACAGGGGCTTGGAGCCAATCCCAGGCAGCACTGGCACACCCTGAAAGTGCACACTCCACACTCGCACCAGCAGAGTAGAGGGCAAATTTGAACTCCCTACCCTGAAGGCATAAGGCAATAGTGTCCCTCACTGAGTCACACATATTTCTTAATAGTTAACACCTCAACATGCATTATATTTCATATACATTTGGTACAAATGTATCAGAGAGTGATGTCACATGAAAATGTATAAATACAAGTGATTATCGGTTTTTAAACCCAAATTTACAAAAGTAGCTCTGCGTTATTTAAAAATGTTTAATCAGGTAAGAGCCCAACTGGTGACCTCATTATGGGCTTTTGAAAGGCCAGTTTCTCATTTCGGGTTCTGCAGTGACGTCACCTTACTGCCATGTGATGACGCGTCACCTGCTGTTTACCTTTCAGAAAAAAATGGCTGTTTAAGAACGGCTTTAATTTCACTTTTGCCATCGCAGCACAAGATCATTCCAGATCAGTCAAAATCCCTCAACTGAATATCTTTCATTTCCAGGAGCAGCTTTTCCGTCTTATGAAGCTTATATCAAGCTTTTCTTGACTCATTCATACAACTGCTGATATCATATTTTACAGCCAGTAGAAGCGTTTACCTTTGCTTCCAGTAAAGCTTACACTGGGAAGTATAAAATAAAGAATAAAATATGAATGTTTGAGAGAATTTACATATTTGTTTTGTTTTTTGAGACTGAAGACTGTCAGAAAGAATTGTATGATGTTTGTATTGCTCCATCTAAAGTGTAACATTCTTTAAGTACTTGTACATTTGCATATTTGCTCAATTTTCCTCCCACACTCTCGGCATATAACATGAATGTCAAATTTGCTGCATTAGGAACATTACATTTAACGAGAAGTACAGATGCACATCTGACATTTTATACTGTACAGGAGCTTGATGAATGCAGCACAATAATGACTGGTGGTTATGCTGAAGAGCAGCATGTCACTCCAACACCCCCAAGGCTGGGGCATGATTTCAGGAAGCTGACTTCAACCCCATCACCTGTCGGCATGATTTAGGTTCAGTCAGACTGGAACAGAGAACAAGCAGGTCCCCCCTCTTTGTTGGTCTCCCTGTCCACATCTCTTAAAACCTGCAACTACACGCTCCGCCAGGTCCTGAGCAGCCGGCAGTACCAGGCCAGAGCTAAGTTCCTCTGACAACTGGCCCGTGTTCAGCCATCAAACCGTAACAGTGAGCCCAGGACCCGTGGCATTGCATCGTATCGATCCACTTTAGTCCACTGCTTTGTGTCCACAAGCTGCCTTGGTTGCTCTCGCTTCACCTGCGGAGCTAAGTCTCTCAATGTGATGTTTCCGGCTTGTTTACTTAAGCTAATCCCTGAAACGTCCTTTTCGGAAGTGAGTGTTTGCTGCCCCATAGTTGGCAACAGCGAGTCAGTGCTGACCAAACACAGGCTTCTCTATGGGGAGTCTTAATCTCTCCTGGCTCCATGACACACAGATGGAGCTTCCCAGCAGCACAGCCTGTTTTGGGCAGGGAGACCTAACAGAGACTGCCGTTGTTTTTTTTCCCCAGAGTGTATGTAGTAAACCTTGCCTTCCATGATTGGTTTGCGTTATACAGTTGTAACAAAATGTGAATATTATTTGCTATTTTACCAGCCAACTTCCTACAGTATTCAGTTTGCAAAATCAGTATTTTGTTAAAATAAAACATTAAACGTGAAAATGCCGCCATGCACTGATGATATTCTTTAAAAAAAAAGAAAAAAAACACACCCACACACAAGTGCACCTGTAATGTACAAATGTGGCTCTTATCAGATAAATAACTGTTCTTCATTAGTACATTCTACTGTGTATTTGTGATCTATTACTTCTACTTTGCCAAAGAGTTCCCAGGTCTATAAATATGTTGTGGTTGGAGCAGGTGGCCTCTGTGGCAATTTGTTTGCATGGATTACATGTCGAGTTGGAAATATGTTATTACAGTGGACATGTGCAGCAAAATATGAGGCGTTTCAAAAAAGACAAAATAAATAAATATATTGAAAAATAAGTCACAAGTCAGTAAGTTTCTGACATCACATGTCATGCTCATTTGTGTGCAAGTATTTTCAGGCTAAAAATATTAGACGAGGCTTCCCATGGAACGACCGTGACAGAAGACGACTTCTGCTATTTCCACCGGATTGTGACTGGCTCCTCCGGTGCCGTCAGAAGACATTAATTCAGGATGAGTGCAATCTGAAGTGTGTGTGCATCCTTAAAAGGCTTTGACTATTGCATTCTGACTTCTTCATGGCCATGGAGGATTGTGTTACAATTTGAGGTGTATATTTGAGGGTACAGTTTTGAACCTTTCATAATGACTCACAAACTGACTGGCCCAATGTTCTCATCTCATAAACAGAAGTCCCGGATGTCAGAAGCTTTTGTTGACTTTGAAAAAAATCAAGGTCAGATCACAACATATCACTTACTGTACAGTATTATCACACAGATAATTGGTTAATGATAAATTATTCCCCAGCAGTCAAAGTTTCTTCCCTAATGGTAAATATTTCGATAAATTTCCGATCAATGAAACTTATGGTGAATTCCTTTAGATGTATTTCGCAAAACACGTTGAAAAAGAAGATAGCAATCTCTTTCTATGGCTCTATGAATATCTACGGCTTGGACTCTGAGAAAAATGCTGCACCTGGCAATTTAAAAAAGTTGCTTAACTCTACTTTAGGAGCCACTTAACAGAAGGTGGTATAACGAAGAGGTCACATCTAATCAAGAATGGGATGCTGTCAGTCCTCAAAAGAATTTATGAGGACTGTGTTGTCTTCCCTCAGATTTATCAATCAAGCTTAACTATAATAAAATAATATCAATTTATTTAAGGTACAGATAGAAGTTTCTTTAGAATATTTTGACATTAACTTCCCCCAAAAGCAGCCACACATGATGCAAACTCATAATGGAAAATTTCCAATTAACCTTAACCTTTTCCCACTGCATAACTACCCTGGGAGACATTAAATGTTCAAAAACAAGATGAAGTCGTCCAACATCTGGGCTTCTTCATCTCTTCAGTCTGGCTGTCTGGAATATATATGGTTGCAAAGTCTTTCAGGAGGCTGTCTCAAGACCCTAGACAAAAAGATACTAATTTAATTAGTATCTTTTTGACTTTTAAGTTCTTTAGTTTAATTTTGAGTTAAGTTTTCTAAGCTCTACACGCTGCATTTTCAGATTTCTATTTTTACTCTTTGCCACTTTGACGTTCCACTTTGTTAAAGGGAAGGAATATCATTCTAATCCAGTATATGAAACAAGACACTTATTAGGCCCATCTACAATAGGAAGCAATATGCCAAATTTTGGACATTAAGTAATTGTTAAGAGACATGGTCCATACTGTCGTGATACTGCACTAGCAGATATTCTTCCATGCCTACGAGACAGCAACACCTACTTGGGTGCCATCTTTCACTCTCTCTTCTATTGATATTTATTTACTGTTTTCACGGTGTCATTCATATGCTTGTAAATGCAGAAGGGGACAGCCACACTGACTTACAATGGAATACAAAGGAATGCCTTGAGCTCTAAAAAGCCTTTCTGGTCTTAAAGTTTTAAGGAATGATTGTTGTCATGAAGGTTTTAAGTCTCTTTCATGTCATATTGACATTTAGGCTGCCTCTGAAGCCATATTGAAAGTAACAAACTTAAAGGAGCTCAGCATAATACATTTTTTATTTAAAAACAAAAATGCTTTTTGAAATTTGACTTCACAGACAGAATGCTCCAAAAAAATGTTGTTTATCTACATTGTCCTTGATTAGCGGAAAATGTCATTTCATATTGTTTCCTCACCTCCAGTATTGGAATTACATTTCAATTAGCAACAATTTAGTAAACGGAATTTGTTTTGCAGTGCAATACAGTTATGGATATTACACATTCAACCTGAGGACATGAAGTCTGTGTTGCTTATGCTGAGTATTGCCAGAGAACCACTGGTCATTTCTGCATAAAATAGATGCTGAAAATTTCTCCAAGGCGTAAAAGAATTTACCTCATAAGGGAAGCAAATCATACCAAGGGCATAAAATTCTTGGCTTTGCCTTAATTTCAGAATAGCATCTGGTTTAGAACATTTCATTAATGAATGGTAAATGTAGTGGACAATGACATTTTCTTCTGGCCCATTTCAACAATTCCTCCCATATAAAAGGGGTCAGAGTGCACTAGCAATATATAAGCAGTAGAGACCATGGGCAGCACTTTTGGCCATCAGAGGGCACTGATGCGCTCACTCCTCTGATCTTACAGGTGGGCGATACAAAGGCAGGTATCCCCTTTGATCAAAGGCATTCTCATTCTGGCTGATGGGTCAATAAATGCCCCTGGGTAGGATTCAGGTGTTAAGTCAGAAAATGCCAGAGCTTTTGTCAGGGTTGATTATCATGTATTCAGATGAACCACCCTGTGACAGTTCCTGAGCTGGGCTGGAAAACCACCGAACATGTGGCCTCTCCATCGGCCAACAAGCAGGCATATTAATGACTATTGTGAGGATGCCTTGACGGAAGACATTTTGCATCTTCTGTCCTCTTCATATCGTTTGCATTCTTTCTATTGTCCTGCTCTCTTTTTTCCATCATCTGTATTTCTCTCATTAGTGCAAATATTTTATCTCTAAATGCTGAATGCAACTGTTTAAACTTCAGAGTTATCTTAATAACCTGTCTGCCATTTGTGTATGTCAACTTTTGATATATTGTTGCTGAGTATAGTTTCTCCCTTAATTCCAGTTTCTCATGCAGTTTTTATTAATCAAAGAGTAAGATTTAATATGATTAATAAAAGCTATGTTCCAAAAGGGATATTGTCACAGAGAACATCATTGTGCTATCAACATCACAAGTTTTCATTTATCCAAGGAATGGCACAAACAGAAAGCATACGTGGCTGCTTCACAAATACCCCAAATTAATTAATTAATTAATTAATTAATAGATAAATAAATATAGATAAACAAACAAATAAATAAACAATAAAAATTGTATTCATGCTTCTGACATGCCAGAATGTTCTCTACCTGGTGCCCTGTTCATCCTGGGAAAGGCTTCAGACTCACCTTGACCTTGTATTGGAAAAGAAGGTTTGGAAGATGGATGGATGTAACCATTTTAATGAGCACTGAATATCAGATTTTTGTTAGTCCTGCTATTAAAGTGACAAGTGCATCATCTTTCTGTGTGGGTAATGTCTAAAAAGGTAAGTGTTTAGTTTTGGAGTCAGACTAAGGGAAGTGATTTAATAGTTCTGACAGAACACGGGTGGTCTAATGCCTACCTGCCTACTAAATCTGAAGATCTGTCAAGGTCATTGTTTTCCAAAGCTGGGTTGAATTGTCTACCTGTCAAGCTGTAGCAGTCACCCTTCTATGTGCACACAAGCAGGCTGGAAGGTTCATCCTCAAATCGAATGCTCCTTTTGACTTACATGAAATTCTTTGTCACTACCCTTTCTTCCCTTTAAGTACTTTTTTCTGTCTTTTTTCTTCAGATGCCATCAGCCAAGTCAGCCAGACTGTTTACATTTGCTCTCTTTTATACTGCTGGATGAAGGCTCTAGATATGTAGACATTAAGTCAGTCAAGAGTTAGCTAAACTGTTTCATGCATTCCTTGATTAAGAGTCAATTCATTTTATTTTTACAAGTCTCTGTTATCAGAAAATGGTTGATTACTTGTTCAAGAGGATATAGAATCCACACATTATGATTAGAATAGTATGGGAAGGTTAAATCTTAGTTGTGTGTCCTAAAGTAAACCCCTTTGTGTGGAATGTATGAGTGTTTAATTTCCCAAAATTAAAATGATCAAATCGAAATCTGAAAAGTGTGATATACCCTATGTTGGTTGCGGTGGCAGTGATTACGCTGTTCGATTGTTAAACCGATAAGAGGCAGAATGAGAGCCACAGTTGTCACACTTGGTCCAGACCTCAGCCTTTGAGTTGTGTAGAGGTGACAACCTTTTTAATCTTAGATTCTGAGAGGCCGGTGTTCTTATCTGACTCTGGCAGAATAATGAACCAGCTTTCACTCTAGGGGGTTTGAATCCTCCGACTTCCGGATAAAAAAATCCATTTAAAAAGACACAGCGGTTAAACTGACATTATTTTCTTTTACTAAATTAAATATTCAAGTCATAAAGTGCTCCCTTGTTAATAATTCAAAGATAGTTCAACCTCAGTAGACATTCAAATAACAGGACAAGAGCAAAAAGTAGTTTGGTACCAGAGCTTAGATGGAATCTAACTGATGTATGGAAGGAACCAAGTGACTTCCACAGTCCCACAACAGTGGACTTACCATAATCCTACTACTGCTGGAACATGAACTAAAAGCAAGTCAAATTACTGGATTTTAATTAAAGTTTTTTCAATGTTTCTTACAACAGACCTGTATTTCACTAGCCACAACACCAACTTGTAACAAAAAACAGTGAAACTTATTGTTACTTAGTTATAAATGCCCCTGAATGGCAACCTCTCATGAACTGACTGTAATTCTGAATTTAGCACTCTCATACGCATCAGGTCAATGCCACATATCATGTGGTATTGAGGAGAAAGCTCTGGATGAAGGTGAATTCTACTGTTTTGTTTTCTAGTGTGAATGACACCCTTGCCACTGCACATACTGTATGTTCCCATGCATACAGCAGCATTTTCAGTAAGCTTTTCATGACATGATAAGGAGGACCAGGTGATTGGCCATGTTAGGATTTCAGCCTCCCAGATAGTATTCTAGGTATTCTTAGATTTTTAGATGCACATGTATATTGAGGTATTCTCTTTTTCCACCAGATGTGGCAACATGTGTGAAACAGTGTTGTCAACCACGGGGTTGGACTTTAACAAATAAGATGAAATTTGGTTTTTTTGGGTTTTTTTTCATAGACAACAGTCAGCTTATGGTAATACCCCAGCAGATAATGGAGTTGATGGCACATATTGCTTCTGAATGCTCATTGCATTAACATTATAGGCTTATATATCTTTTTAAGAATTATCATGTTCATGAGAAAGCTTGAAATGGCATACATCAGGTCACAATGATAGTTACAGTATATGCTAGTGTAGAGTGGAATACATATTTTTAATCACTCTAGGACATAAAAATTAAATATCTGAAGACTGCTATATCCATAGCAACTTCCTGCTGGACTTTAGTAATATACATTCACTAAAAAAGCTATCGCTATCAGTTCAAGGTCATTTACTTCAGAAGACTGGATTTTAATCAACAAAATAATCATTGTTGTTATTATATCTGCAGTTATCATATACAGTTACTTTTTTGTCTGTAATGGATGGGGGGATGAAAATGATTGACTCAGAAAAAATGCTATTAAAATACAAAATGTACTTAGAATTCTTAAAGCCTATAAACACTAACACTTGTGCAATTCTATACATATCTCAAATTGAGACCATAACAAAATGATATATCTATAAGATTAAATACCATGCATATAAAAATAATGTAAAGAAAAAAAAAAAAAAAGTGAAGAGTGCCGCTCTGTCCACCACAGAGTGGATTTTAACAAGTCGACACCTGATTATGATCAGCAGATTCACAGACCAGGGGGCAGCAGATGGATGACTGTCAAATTTACATATAGGAATTAAGCATGCACTAAACTGTTAGGCATGAGTATGTTTCATTTAGTTTGATAAGAAAGAGCACTTGCCTTTTAAAGATGATTTAACTTGAATCCAATGGCTTCGTACCCATAACTCAGGAGTGGTGACCTTCATGTTTGTTTTGAATTAACCTTAAACATGGTGGTTAAAAAGTACTGATGACTGTGATAATGCAGTTCCACCCAAAACTCTGTCTTAGATAAGTATCTTCCCATCTAACAGAACTGGTTTCATACTAAGTGTATTGACATTTCATAAATGAAAATCTTATTGACAATTTTAAATACAGTATGTTGGAAAAATGGGGTTTGAAATGTACCTCCTCTTAGACACAGATGTAGAGAAGTTAACACTATAGGGGGGAGTTGATCCAATAGCATCTGTCTTCCCATTTTATTAGGGTTCTCTCTGATCTCGAAACATTGTCTGACATCCCTGCGAGGAAGGGAAATAGATGCAAACATGCATTGTAGTGTCCATCTTGGAGCTAGAGGAGCTATTGGATGGTGTGCAAACACCTTGCTGGTGCTTCTGGGGGGTCTTTTGATAGCTGATTTCTGCATGCCGAGTTCATTTTCAGAGTGTGCGCGTGTGCACATGGAGTGAACAATAGGCCATTTTTCATGAGTTCAAAGCCTCCAAATCCTCAGCTGTCGCCCTTTTATTTTTTCTTGCAGAAACACAATGAAAGCATCAGTGGTTATAGCATGAAAGTTCCTGACTGAGATCTAAACTGACCTCAAGCCTACAGACAAATTATTTGCGATGCACGTCTCCCGCAGCACGGACATCTACACTGGCTGACAAAGTTGGCATGCAGGTTGTAATGGGGCGGTTTTTCTCCAATGCTCTGGAGAGTGTCACTCATCTTGTTAGGAGGTCACATCAAATGTTGCACTCTTGTACACTTGACAAAAAATGAAAGAAACAAAAAAGTTTTAGTGGAATGGTTATTGCGTATGAATCAATACTTACTGACCCGGGTTTTAACTCATGAATTATATATAATTTGCGAAGTCATTCCTGAATTCTTTACTCCCCTCAGGTTCCTTCAGACACTGCAAGTGTTTTCTATGAAATATTAGATGCTACAGTATAGCAAATTTCTGTTTTATAAAAGCACATAAGAGTTACAAGGTAAAGGTCAGCTTTGCAGTACACATGTAGAAAGGAACCGATTCAAGATAAACTTTGAAAATTGCACTGGGAATCATTTAAAGTACAAGCAGATTGTACACCTGGTCATTCCATAAGCTATTTTATAAAGATTTTCTGAAGATTTCTATCATACTGCAGTACTTCCACTGCCTTGAGGCCCAGATGATGCTATCCTAGATATTTGTAGGGTTGGTTGCAGAGTGCTGCTTAACCAAACACTTTATTTACTGTATAAACAATGGTGCTCTTTAGTGTGAAGCTGACAGTAAAATATATAAACACCAGAAAGCACTAATCTGTAATAAATTGTGGGAAATCAATGGTTATGCTGAAAATGTAAATAGAGTACTTCACCTGAACATTTTGCTCAGCTAGCCTTCATTACAATCCAGATATTGAACAATTTAATGCTTCTTCAGAGCGTGACAAATGTGCATTCTTGGGAAATCTCCCCTTATTTGACATAAATGAAGCTGGCTTTGATTAACTACCTCTTAACAGTTATTGGGGGAACTTGATGCACTTAATCTCCAGGTGTATACCTTTAAGATATCAGAAACCTTCCACTGCCCTACCAGCTGTGTCTCAGAAGGAAAGGGGGGACCTTTGCATTGTCACCGTAAAAGTGATGTATGACATAGATAACACACACTTGGTGGTCACCGGAATGACTTCCATGCATCTGTAAAACTGCAGGGTCTGGCTTGTATGCGCGTTACTTTGACATATAACTTACTGTATGTAACTTACTGCACTGCATGATTTGTGTGTATTGCTGCACAGTCTGTCTAAAGGAGCACATACTTAACATATATTCATTGGGTTTATATCTTTAAAATGTAAGCGGTTCTTTAATTCAATTCAATTCAATTCAATTTTATTTATATAGCGCTTTTAACACGGAGCACGGTCACAAAGCGCTTTACA
>JAACJT020000013.1:1997002-2032322 GCA_009936485.2 Gymnarchus niloticus
ATACACAAAACAACATTCCGAACGGGAGAGCACCGAGCCGCTGCAACTGTGTGCGCCGCCATCTTGAACCGGAAGAGAGTCTCTGAGAGTAGCTGAGAATCAAGTCTAAAGTGTGGTTACCTGAGTCGGTAGCCCCTACTACATTCTGCACAATATCAACTGATTCAAGCAGAGAGGCAAATGCCATACTGCAAGCATCAGAGTCATTTTCCATGTGGATATTGAAATCCCCAACAATTACCGCTTTGTCAGTAGTAACAACTAGATCAGACAGGAAGTAGAAAACTCTTGGATAAAACTGCTATACGGCCCAGGTGGTCTATAAACAACAACAAGGGTAAGTGACGGTGGGGCATTACGAGCGCATGAGATCACATTAAGGACCAGGATTTCAGATGTGCTAAATTTGTAACACAACTTCTCAGAAACAGAGAGACTAGATTTAAATATAGCAGCAACACCACCCCCTCACCGATTAGGACAAGGGTTATGTTTGTAGGTGTACCCAGGAGGGGCAGACTCATTTAGCGCCACGTAGTCATCTTGTTTAAGCCAAGTTTACGTCAAGCACAGCATACTAAGACTTGAGTCGGTTATGATATCATTTATAAGCAGTGTCTTTGGGGTCAAAGACCTCACATTCCAGAGCCCCAACTTCAACATGACCTCATAGGTACTTTTTGACAATGGTTCTAGATTGATATTTATCAGGTTATTAAAGCAAACATTGTTGTGGAGTGGCCTTCTGCGATTAAAAGTACAAGAAACAGACACAGTCTCAATATGATGAACCTCAGGTGACAACTCTAAGTAGCTAGCAGATAGTAGGTTAAGCCAAGTCTGCAGCCTGGACTTGGCTCTGGTTAGTCAAGATTTTCCATTATTTCAACTGAGATATTAATATTTATGTTTTAATGTCATTGAATTACACAGCACAAACTTTTTTAACCAAACACATTGACTGAGGAAAAATTTTTCCATTTATATTGAACTGGATTTGTTAATTGTGGTTGTAAATCAGTTAAACTATAGTGTAAACTAAAAATTGTGTCATTTTATCCACTTCTTTGTACAACCAATGTAAATTATTTCCAAATTTTAAGTAAAATATTCATTACTGATTAACTTAATTGTTTAAGGTCAATAAGAATGACTAAGTAATCATTTAATTTTAAGCAGTGAACACTATTATTCATTCAACATTCATCTTCAGTAAAGGTTTCTGTAATGAATACACTGGAAGAGTCTAAGTGCGGGGACCAACGACATTTATTAACAGGGCAAAAAGGCGGAAGGTAAACACACAGAAGATCCATGAATCTACAGTAATCCAGGATGTGTTCCACAAAACAGAGGCTTCAATCCAGGCAAATGGGTACTGTATCAAAAAATCCAGAAACTCAAAAACAGAGAACATGGCAAATCCAAAACCAAAACAGCCAGTAAACAAATTAAGTCAGCAACAAAATGTATCAATCCAAAAAACACAAGCAGCCCCACTTGGTATGATGGCCAACACAATACCTCACAACAAGGTAAAGGAACCTAAGGTCATTTAAAGGTCTAAAGATTTAAAGGTCTGAGACCTCTCAGCTGTTGTCATTAATAGGGAGATGAGGAACAAAAGTGTTGCTGACTTGTCGTGGGCGTAATGGTTTCAATGCCTCTAACAAACTTGCTTGGTAAATGCTATTTGAACTGTGCAATTCATTCAATTGACAGTTTGACCAAAGGACGAATGTTTATAAAAAATAAAAATAAAGAAGTGGCTAGAACAGAAAGCAGTATCTGCCTGAGGTGAGTTTAATACCTTTTCAGGCCAATGAATGAAGTGTCATATGGATGAAGACAGAATAAAGTAATTTTAAATAATTTAAAAAATCAATGCCAATCACAAATATGCTGAAAACTTATTCATATTCCAAGAGTCCAGCTACTATGTACAATAGCACAAAGGGATCTAAGGGCAATGTCCCACAGGTCGTGAGACACACAATATTGACTTGTAATTATATGGGAGACATTGGCTTGCTTGCACCTGCGAATGCTAGGTTTCCCCTGCTAGTTAATGCCAACAGCAAATTGTTTAACTCAATTTGCCCCCGCAATGATTTTCTTGTCAGCCAAGTATGTGCGTTATACATAAAACTGTAAATTTTACCTAAGTCACATCTGGTCCAAGGTACCTTCCACGTCCTGGGCTGTACTCCCTGTAAGGGGTTATGGATGATGGATGGGGGGATGGATAATCTAAAGAGGATTTAAAACTGATTTATAAATATTTTCAATGTACAAAATTTTATTTGTCAATAAAATTGAATGAATATATGTATGTTTCCCAAGCTCTTGTTTTTAAGATGTGCATTCTGATTGGCATGTCATGGTTATTAATATGTGCGTAATGCAAAGCCCAAGGCTGTTAGAGTTTTAAAATCAATAGCTTTACCACCTACTTCCACAATTATTGCATACAGACAATATATTTCCCACCAAAATATTAATTTATTTAAATAATTGCAGAAGAACTCAATTAAACCATCCCATTTTTCCACATGACACAGCTGCTGGAGACCAATTAAAAAGATGAGCTCTCCTGTAGGTTATCCCTCTCAAGCAACAGAAAAGGCTTTCATCAGAAAAAAAAAAAAAAAAAACACTCTATTTGGAGTAGAAGAAGGCTCCTTCTAACCCCAGGTGGTTGTAATAAAATATTCATCTGGAAAAACCTATCTGAGATATCTGAGAGTTAAGTAACAATTTAAGATCCTTTATATCTACTTTCTTAGGCAGGCTTTACCTCACAGAATTCAAAAAGATTGTGTAAGTAAAAAGGTGTGAAGTCAGCACAAGGTTGCAAAGGCCCAGGACAGGATTCCATTGTGAAGAAAGAAGGAAAAACAGTTCCTCAAAAGTTTCTGTATCATACTTGACTTAAAAGTGCTATGATTAAAAACAAAAACCAAAAGTCAAATATGAGCAAAATTGTTCAAAAGCTTCAAATAATAGTTCAATAACTTTATTCCATTAGTGTAACTGTATAGGCAGCATTGCAAAGTAAAACTGAAACATGTTAGCAAGGCTTAAATGCTGCTTAACCAACTGAAGAGTTACATGTATTATGTGGTGGCTTGAGGTTGCTCAACTAGACTTGATTGGGGAAGTTGACTCTTTATCGTGATTTTAATTTTATCTTTATTCAAATTGAAGCATACACATTCTGTCAGCCTTTGGTTTAAACATATGGGGCTCTATTTTGGCAATCTAACGCAAAGCATAAAGCGCAAGGCACAAGTAACATTTATGGGCGTGTCCAAAACCATTTTGCTATTTTGACGGTGGAAAAAACAGACTTTGCACCAGTGCCATTTAAATATTGTTTAATAATATGCCACTGACTTTAGACGTGGTTTCTGTTGGTCAAAAGCGCAATGTCATTTTGCTGCCTTAAAATAGCAATGCACCGACAATGCACCCAGCCACACCTCATTTAAAGAACACTACTCCTACGAGCAGGAAACACGTGCAAAATCATTTGTTATTTTGAAAATGTGCATGTTTGGTGTGAAAATGAGTCATGCACTGGTATGAAACTAGCAAAACCACTTTGCGTCATGCTTTCTGCCAGTGCAAAATAAGGTCCATGTATGCAGTAGAATGTGGTGAACCCACAATAGCACAGTATTTCATAGGTGAAATTCTTTACAGCAAGTTATACAACATAAAGTTGTTGTGTTGTCCTCCAGAAAAACATGGAGATTAGGCAAAGCAGAGCAATCCGCGCCTTCTTGCTTGTGTCGTGTTTGGCTTGGTTTTGATCTGAACATATGGCTGTGGGCAAGTCCCCTCAAGCTGGCGGGCTAAGGGTCTTCACCACCCACATCCTCTGCTCCGGGCCTCCCATGGCTAGCCAGGAGGAATCCGCTGCCCACTAGCCCATCAAAAAATACGGCTCACCCATGGCCAGCACCCCACATAGATAAACTGGCAAGAGGCACAGCTATGAAAACAGGGGACTGACGCCAGGGCACGCAACTGGAGTGAGTGTGGGAGACACGGCTTCTCCCAGGCAGGTTATGGCCTCTCTATGATCCAGCAATAAGAGAAATTTAAACATTCAAACTAGAAAAGGATGTTGTACTGTCTTTCTAACAGCACGTGGAACCGTTGGTTTTGAATAAAGCAAGAATAACATGGCATGACTATATTGGCAACTCCCACATCAAGCAACAGTCATGAATATTTTTTCAGGACAAAATTGTGTGCTTTCACTGGAATGCAATATAAAAATGCTGCATGGAGAAAATATGGCAAGATATAATCACTTTAACATTATTTTTAGTTGTTGCTGTATTATCATGGTTATTTCAAAACCAACCATTTTTTGTCAACAATCAAATGTTTGTGGTATTTCTTCAAATTAAATTTTTGATCTTTTGCACATTTTTCTTGTTTATTGATTTAAAACAATTCAGTCCGAAAAAAAATGATCAACTGCCAGTATTGTGTGGTTTACATAAACTTTACATTAAATCAATGCTTGCAATTTTATGAGATGATACCACATCCATCCATCCATGTAGGTTACAGGGACCTAGAGTAACACTGAGAAGATTAAAACGCGTTCTGGATGTCTTAGGCCAGAGTTAGAAACTTTTGAACTGGTTGTGCACAAGCAGCCAGCTAATGCCAGCTAATGTAATTCTTTTTGCTTTTTAGCTAAGTGCAATAAAGAATCAAAGACCCTCTTCCTTGAGAAAGGGAGATACTCTGCCTGCTGCATTACCTGCTGTAAGTATCATATACATCAATATGAGCCTCTTACTTTAACATGTAACTTCCTAGTAATTGATCATATAGGTTCTCTGGCTTCATGCTGTTGTTCTACAAATGTGATCACAATGCTGCAGAATTTCACAGCTCAAATGTTATGTAACACAATGGAAGGTGTAATTATGGCCAGGTCAAAGCTTTCTGAATGTAATGGCAATATTGTCATAGACACAACTGCTGTGTTGCAAAATGTGATTGGCTGCCACATTGACAGCAGATTTTCCATTAATTTACATTCCTTACTAGCTTTACCAATAAAATATCCCTGCACAAAAGCATAGTGATTATAGCAATAAGCGTTTTTAGAGGTCACAAAGATTCCACATTTCTTCTTATTTTGTAGTCTTTTTCTGTCAGACTTATTTATGCAGGACTTTTGTCATGAGGGTTAATTTCAATAGTGAGCACATGTGGTTAATTTCAGTCGTATGTGCATTAGGTTAGATTTCAATAGTGTGTGTGTGAGCATTTCAATAAAGTATATGAGACAGTTTCAGTAGTAAATATGAGTGTAAAATATTTCAGTAGAGTTTATGAAACTATTTCAGTAGTTAATGTAAATTGTTTTACTAGTGTATGCGAGAACATTTTCAGTTTCAATAGTATGCATGACAGGTATTTAGTAGGGTATGTGAGAGGTTTTCAGTATAGTGCGTGCAAGTGTTTCAGTTTCAATAGTATGCATAAGAGGTATTTAGTAGGGTATGTGAGAGGTTTTCAGTATAGTGCGTGCAAGTGTTTCAGTTTCAATAGTATGCATAGAGGTATTTAGTAGGGTATGTGAGTGCAAGTGTTTCAGCAATTTATGTGCAAGCATACGTTTGCATTTGGTCCCATACGGCCCCTCACAGTGGTTCCATGCTACAATGGTCAATGTACGCTGGCGTTTATGATCAGCAGCTATGACATTCCACCAGTGCACTAATCTATCCCTTGCACATGCACAGTTGTGCAACGATGGGCAAAAAGTCCGGTAAACACAAAATCAGGGCTGCATGCTCACAGTCTACACAGATACCCCTGATGTCAAAATTTATGTCACACTCACCTCCTGGTTGGCATCCACCTCGAGAGCAATACATTTTTTGTTGCGGGCACCCACCCGCCCCCACCCCACAAATTTCTCGCCACTTGATTTTTTTTTAATCTTGCTATTTTTATACAGGTTTTCAATTGAAAATTTTGCTGTTTTGAGTCTGGTGAGGTTGACAAGATCTGGGTTCAGACCTTTTTAAATGTATCATTATTTAAATAGTTTAGGCTTGCCTGAAATAAATTAATAATTTGATGAGCTGAAAGACTTTTTAACTTGTCATATGTGAATTGAAAGTTTCACTTGTGTAAACATCTAATTCAACATGTTTTTAAATTATTCGATAACAGTAAAAAGCACAATAATAACAACACAACAATTTAAACCAATCAAAGTATTTCAAGCAGTTAAATTTTCAAATAGACAAATCAAACAAAAAATCAAATACTGGCACTATAACTTTTAGCAAAAATAAAAAGATCTAATTTGACATACCACACTTGTTACTTAAAGGAAAAAGTGCAATTCCATGTTTTGCCATAGTGTCGCTTCACTTAATGCAGGTCTCAGGGCGCGTACAACCCCAAATCAAAAAAAGGTGGGATGGTATGGAAAATGCAAATAATAAAAAAATGCAGTGATTCTTAAATTTATTTTGACTTTTATTTCATTGCAGATAGTACAGTGTATGAACCCAAGATGTTTCATGTTTTGTCTGGTCAACTTCATTTGTTAATATACATCCATTCCTGCATTTCAGACCTGCAACACATTCTAAAATAAGTTGGGACGGTAAAGCATTTACCACATTGTAATGCTGCTGTTCCTTCTCGCAACACTTAAAGATGTATTGGCACTGAGGATACCAAGAGATGAAGCGTTTCAGGTGTTATTTTGTCCCGTTCTTCCTGCAAACACGTCTTAAGGTGTGCAACAGTACAGGGTCATTATTGTCGTATTTTTCATTTCAAAATTCTCCACACATTCTCTATTGGGGACAGGTCAGGACTGCAGGCAGGCCAGTCAAGTATTCCCGTACCCTCTTCTTCCGCAGCCATGCCTTTGTAATGTGTGCAGAATGAGGTTTTGCATTGTCTTGTTGAAAAATGCATGGACGTCCCTGGAAAAGATGTCGTCTTGAAGGCAGCATATGTTGCTCTAAAATCTCAATGTACTTTTCTACATTAATGCTGCCATCACAGAAGTATAAATTACTTTTGTCAAGGGCACTGACATGACCCCATACCATGACAGACCCTGGCTTTTTTACTTGTTGCTGATAACAGTCTGGATGGTTCTTTTCGTCTTTGGTCCAGAGCACATGGTGTCCATTTCTTCTAAAAAAAGATCTGGAATACTGATTTGTCTGACCACAATACACATTTCCACTGTATGATGGTCCATCCCAGATGCCTCAGAGCCCAGAGAAGTAGCTTCTGGATATGGTTAACATGACTTCTTTTTTGCAGAGTAAAGTTTTAAGTGGCATTTGCGAATGTAAGTCCATATTGTAGTGCTTGACAAAGGTTTGCCAAAGGAATCCCTTGCCCATGTGGTTATATCAGCTATTGATGAATGATGGTTCTTGATGCAGTGCCATCTGAGGGATCGGAGTTCACGGGTGTTCAGCTTAGGCTTGTGCCCTTGCCCTTTAGACACTGAAATTCCTCCAGATTCCTTGAATTGTTTAATGTTATTAAGCACTGTAGAGGGAGAAATATGCAAACCCCTTCCAATCTTTTGTTGAGGAACATTGTTTTTAATCATTTCAATAATTTTCTCGCACAATTGTCAACAAACTGGAGATCCTCTGCCCATTTTTGCTCATCAAAGATTCAGCCTTCCATGGATACTGCTTTTGTACCAAATCATGATTGCAATCACCTATTGAATTCACCTGTTTGAAATCACATCATTAATTTTTTTACCCCACTACTAGCCCTAAATTTCCCCGGTCCCAACTTTTTTTGGAATATGTTGAAGGCCTAAAATGCAGGAATGGATATATATAAGCAAATGAAATGAAGTTGACTAGACAAAACATGAAATATCCTGGGTTCATACTGTATGCAATGAAATGAAAGTCAAAGTAAATTTAAGAATCACTGAGTTTATTTTTTATTTGCATTTTCCATATCATCCCATCTTTTTCTGATTTGGGGTTGTACACCTAAGACGACGGTAAATCGACTTAAATGGGCGGGAAATATGTTTAAATATAAATTTGCATGTGACATGCCTACAATTTGTAACTCGCTTCACCCAAAGTGCATATCTCACCTTAAGGCACGAAGGAACCCACTTAAGTCAGTTGGCAGTATACACTTAAGTGCAAAACTCGTGTAGCTATGTGCTTTTTAGCATTAAGTCCATTGGAGAGTGCCTCAAAAAAGCAGTAGATATATCCATCATTTGTGGACACCATTCAAGCATACTGTAATACTGAGATTTACAGATAATTTGACACTATTAAAACAAGAAAAAAAAAAAGTTTGATATCATTCATATTAAAGAATGCTTCCAGCCAGTCATTAAAACTAAAAACAAAACACTATTTTATAGCAATAATTGTTATAAAACTGACTTCTATCAAATGATTTTGAGTGCAGTCTGCATACTGTACAACATACAGAATGAAAAGCGAACATTGGTAGATGTTTGGATATTTGAATTTTTGTGCCATACATTTAAAGTTATCATATCAGTGAGGTGTATCAGTATGTACTGAATATTCTATACTAAAGCTCAAAAGGCCTGTAGAGAATATTATTCTCAAAGTACCATGGAATCTTCTGAAAGAAATTGATTTTGTAAACACAGCTGGGGAAAATCTAAACAAAGTCAAAAAGTCAATTTAATGTTTTCATGCTTGGTGGACTGCTTCATTTCATATGGGGATTGACAGCATTACTACCCAACAGGAGGAAGCCAGTCGTTGCTGGAATTACCATTTAGAAAGGTAATCGCTGAAGCAATTTAATCTGACAAATAACAAACAACCCAAGTGTCGATCCAGAGCTGAAACTGGGTACCTCACAGAGATGGAAATTAAAAATAACTAAGTGAGGCTAGCTCTTAGCTTATGTGGGAAATAAATAAGTAAAATTACGTTCGATGTATGTCACATTTCATATGCAAAAATTCAGGCTTAGCCAACCATATTAGCTAAACATTTGGACAAACAATAGTTTGGAAATATAAATATTTCTCTGAAATTCTTTTGGAAACTCATCAATACATTAGGTGATTCCTCATTACTACCTCATGGAAAATTATAATAGGAAGTCAAAGTTTTAGCACCATAATTGAGAATCCCAGTTGTACTTATTCATAATTGACATTTTTATATGCATGCATATCATTTAGAAAACAGAGCAGGAGGGCAAACAATGGCAAATATGAGAGCGTTAGCAGAAACTATAATGCATCAATGATCAATTTCTCGATATTTCATTTTGCATTTAAACAGTGTGATGATGCAAGAGCAGGGTTTTTGAGTATAATAATTTATTTTCATTGGTTATTGCAAAAATAAAAAAAAATTTAGCAAAAATGCCTCCTTATAATTAAATTTGAAACAAAAGTTTTAAAACTATTTATAAGCCTCATAAATCAAAATGATGCAACGCTCAAAAATGAATTTGTTGTGAAGAAAACGCAACACAAAATTTCTGAGATATATCGAGAGCTGAAATGAACTACTAAGAAACTGCTCTCAGTTCAAGTATGTTTAAGTTTTCTTCATTACAATTTATACAGGACACTGTGCTAATTTTTTAATGTACACTTTAAATAAATCGGAAAAGCTGAGCAGTAAAATTGGATTGTCGACAGTTATAATGGAAGACTTAGGAGGGCTTTCCAAATCTCTGTGTCCAATCTCGTGAGCATGGGTATAGATCTTTTAATATTCCATTGCTACTCTGCCTGTCTAAGCTATTCATCATGAAAGAATGGAAGGGAGAAAAGCCTCAGGCATATCGATTAAAACGGGGGGGGGAATCAGAGCTCCCAGACAGCCAACTGTGAAGGCGAGGTATATTTCAAAATCTGGAGAGACAGTTCTATTTTGACCCCCACGCCTAGTAGGATAAGTGCTGTCAGCGACGTTTACTCCTGATCCCTGGTGATTTCTGTATCCTGCCACCTCTATGCATGGAAATGAACTGGGAAGGCAGCGTGAGCACCTGCTTAACTGACAGGGCCGATTAACACGGGGATTTATCCAAGAAAATGGGGGTCTCTTAGCTGCTGTTGTCACTGGAGAGCTGGCTTTCCACAGCATTCATTCCCCTGCTTGCCGGACTTTCTGTGGGCTTTAAAACAGGGAATTTATTTCTTCCTTCTGAGGATAGGTGAGGTTTGTGGTTCATCTCTGGGCTGTGTAAAGCAGATTGCTTTCCACAATTGAAGCACCAGCTCCACGACCACAGTATTTTACTTCAGTGGAGCCCAGAATTCTCTAGCGGTGTGATGTTTACAATAAGCTTTGTATAATGGACTGAGCCATCCACAGATAAATTGCAGTGTCCATTTGACTGATAGCTTAGGCTCTATAAGTAAAAATATGTAAGCTAAACAGCAGGTAGCACAGTCCTAAAGAATGGTGTGATAAAAGGTTTTCCTCCATTATACGGTGGTGTGTGACTCTGCAGGTTAGGTGCCTGTCACTGGAAGGTTGCTGGTTCAAATCCCACAACTGGCAAACGCAGTCATATCACTTGCTTTTTTTCATAGCCCCACTTTCAGCACATGACCTCATGAATGAGGGCAAACTCAATACAATCTGAACGAGCAATGTCAACAGAAGACTACTGCCCACAGATGGCAGAGGTGGCCTGGGAATTCAGTAGGGCTTGCACTGTCACCATGCGATGAGACCACCTAGGGTCATGCCTTGCAATGCTGCACACAGAGGTGGAAGTCAAGCCAGAGTAGAACTACCCAACGCTTGGACATGCAGATAATTTTTTGGGATTCTGGCTGAAAAAGCAGACACAGTGCTTTGTCCGGTGGGAATTCTGGTTTTGACAACAAACTGTAAGATGACAAATGTGTTAAAAGCACCAAATCTAATTAGAATAATCCTCAATCGCCATATGATGAATGGTACAAGATGACTGTACATAACAAGGTGGGAGAAGGAGACCCTGAAAACTGAAAACTATTAATATTTAACAAAATGTACTAATAACGACACAGGGTATAGTTGGTTTTTAATCAAGAGATGTAGTGTCTTGTATTTAAAATACAAACTTTTTATCAAATACAATCATTTGTTTATTTCTGTCACAGTTTGCCTTAATTTATTATTTATACAATATTTTTTCTTTGGCACAAATTCTATTCTTGGTTACGGGTGATTACATTTTTAAGAGGGAACACACTTCAGACATGTTTAATTCACTCATGTCTGCCAATTACGCTGGTATCTTTCCTTTAAACTCAAAAATATGCTAATGTAGCCCTTTTCATTCTAGAAGTGCGTGCAGCTTTGACAAGGTTTATTCAGGCAGGGCTTCATTCATTTTAATTGCTTCTTACAAAGTTTTTCTGCAAAAAAAAAAAAAAAATACAAAAAAGTTTACGACTAAATCTGTGGAGTAGATTAATGCCACAGACCTTTTAGTGAAGTTTCTACCTTTGACAACAACTGGCAATGCGAATTTTCATTTCAGAGTCGCTATCCACAACAGTTTTTTAGCTATCAGAAGCGGCAGAAAGTTTATTTAGGCTTTATCACAAGTGAGACATAAACACAGGCACATTTTTTCTTATGGAACTGTGATACCATATCTGGCAACACAAAATAAGATGGCCTACAGGAAATAAACGGGGAAAAGCGAGAAAAATAAGCTGAACTGAAGTAATATTTGATTCATTCTTTTTGACCTTTTTCCAGTTTGTTTTCCCCCAAGAGTAAAATATGTATCAGAGAGAAGTGACAGCTTTGCATTCTAAAGTAACTAAGAGCATATGTGACATGTTTTTGTCAACTCTTCATTAACTAACCCAGGATGGGTTAGTAGTGTATGGTGTTTGTTAATAATTTACATCTAAATAAGAATTTCAACTATTTAAATGGATAATGTTAATTCTGTTAAGTGTACTGCATTAATGTAATGCATGAAGATATTAAAATATCAAACTACATTATTTAGAACATTTTAATTTCTCTTCAAAAAAGATGAGTTATTTTTCTACTCATGACGAATGCGCAAAATAAAAACAAAATAAAACCCATCAAAGACGAAAGACCCGATGAGTACTTCTGAAAATGATTTTCAATGTTTGATCTGTCATAAATGACTCTTTGGGCTCTACTTTGCACCGGCGGAAAGCACAACGCAAAGCGGTTTTGATAGTTTCATATCAGGACATTCCTCAGTTTCACGCCAAGCGTGCGCATTTTCAAAATAACAAATGATTTTGTCCGAGCTTCCCGCTCGTAGGAGTGGTCTTTTTTAAATGAGGTGTGGCTGGGCGCATTGTCGGCGTGTTGCTATTTTAAGGCAGCGAAATGACATTGCACTTTTGACCAACAAAAACCATGTCTAAAGTCAGTGGCGTATTGTTAAACGATATTTAAGCGGCGCAGTTTAGAAACGGGCAGGTGCACGACGCCTGTTACAAACACAGGTACATGCTTGAAGTGCACTAATGGTTTTTTGTTATTTGATTTCATTCATTTTTTTTATAGAGTACAACTTATGGAGAGAAATTTGTCTCAATATTCCCACGCCTGCTTCACCTCGACAGGCTTAGGTGGGACAGTGGTGCTCCGGTAAATGATGTGTTAGCAGATTTTCACTTCCCGCAGGAGCACGTCTATTCCCTCGGCCGAAAACCGATCCGGTCAGCCAGGTAAACGCGCCATTACAATAGCAATCCGCCATAACTCATGCGCCCCTGCCTTTTAAAGGTGAGGTGACGTGCCATTCTGATTGATTTATTGCATGTTATGCCCAAAACACACCTCTGAATAATCAAGATAGTTAGGACAACCTTTTTGCGCCTTGTTCTGGTGCAAAGTCTGTTTTTTTCCGTTGTTAAAATAGGAAAATGAATTTGGACACGCCTATAAATGTTACTTGCACCTTGTGCTTTACACTTTGCATCAGATGGCCAAAATAGAGCCCTTTGTGTTTTTGCACAGGTATCTGAATGAAATTGGCATGAAACCCTAAACAGTTACATTGAGATGTAATACTCTACATATGGTCCATGTCTAAAAGTGCAGCTGGTTACATAAAGGCAGTAGGATTGCAAGAGCAATAAAAGCCAACCTCATTAAACACATGCCTAACAGCTGGAAGTCTCCCTGAAGAATGTTGTTTTATGATCATACATAATCATTGTTAAATCTAGTTAAAAACTTGTTTCCACTTTTATACTTTATCCTACTGCTCCTTGTCCATTTAACGGAATGTAAGCTTATTAACAAAGCTTAATTTATTGTTAACTATGTTGTTAACCCAGAAACCTCCTCCTCCTTCATGACCTCCTTCATGCTGCTCAGAGCTCCCAGGAGTCAGTCTGGTGTGGTGGGGGATCGGGGGGGGCGTCAGGTCCAGATTCTAAAACATTCTCTGAATTTGTGATTACTGAATTTAAGCTCAAGAATTGTAAGAGTGTACATGGGTAAGGCAAAACCTGAGTAAAATTTTGTGAAAAGGAATTTATACCTGTAGGAAGCATGTCTTTCAGTTTCTCTGTGTATATGTCAGTCTTTTTGTTTCTGTCCCACACACACACACACACACACACACACACACACACACACACACACACACACTTGTTTGTGCTTCTAACCTTGTGGTGACCTTCCATTAATTTCCATGGGTCTAATCCTAACTATGACAACCCTAACTCTTACCCAGCACTAACCTTAACCATAAGTAACCCAACAAAATACAAGACTTTCGATCCTTTGGTTTATCGATTGCATTCACACAATGTTTATAAAATTGAGTTTCCCCTCATGGGGCACAACATATGCCAGGTTTTTATTAACTCCTAGGGACATTTTGTCCCCACAGCATAATATAAACATGGTAGACACACACAGACTATATATTCCATCCGTGTGCTTTACCCTAACCCAAACACACAACCAGACTCTATATTCCAACCCTGTGCTTCCGTACTTAACCTTAATACACTGACACACACAGACTGTATATTCCAACCCTGTGCTTCCATGCCTAACCCTGACCCTAACCCTAACACACACAGACACACACAGACTCTATATTCTAACCCTGTGCTTCCGTGCGTAACCATAAGCTTAACACACTGACACACTCATAGTGCTTTTCCACCAACAGGGTATGGGTTCTTGAACCGGTTCTATTCAGGATTCTTTGAACCTTGGTACCAGCTAGTGAACCAGCCTGCGATTCCACCAGTTTTGTGCAGAACCATTGTAATCAAGGATGCGTCATCAACGGAGGGCGTTGCAGAATGCACAAGTAGAAGTAATGCAATTGTAGGTATTTGTCATGATATGAATCTGGATATCCGTAATGACATCTGGACTTCCGTAATGACTACTCAAAATTTATTTTGGATATTCAAACATATTGAGTATTGAATATATTGAATATAAATTTATTGAATATTTGAAATGACAATTGTGGACAGGTCCACTGGCCCACGGTATCTGAAGCAAGTCTGCTGGTCGTGTCCTCACTGATGCTGGACAATTCTAAAGAAAAAGCAATATTAAAGCACTACAATATTAAGGCTATTTAAACGCCACTTACACGCTTTACACAATTTATATCCTAAAATAAACTTTACATGTGAAAGCGACTTTTGTTGCCATAGCTAAAGGGCTACAGCAACAGGCTACTGGTATATTACCGCATCCAGCTCCACTTTTGGACAACTCTTTTTTTGAATCCTGGTAATCCTTTTTAAGTTTTTTAAGTTTATTTATTACTTGTTCCAGATTACGAGTGAACCCAGCTTTAGCCAACTCCTCAACTAGTTCAGCATCAGCTTGCTTTTTCTTCTGCTGCTCCCCAGCTTTTCCTGAAACTCAGGAGATAACCCAATCACCAGCAAATACTTTGTTTCCTCGACAGACCACTGGATGTTCTTTTTTCTGAAGATTTATCCTTTTCCATTGCTGTGCTCGGCTTCCACGCTGACAAGCCCACTCATGTTGTCATGGTTCGTGCTGGAAAAACCAGCTTTCTTTTGGTTCCAGTCGAGAACCAGTTTTTAAGGTTCCGAACCTATTGATTCTTGGCCAAAATTCTTGGAACGGTTCTAAATTTGGTGCGCAAACCAGAATGGAACCCGTTCCCTGTTGGTGGAAAAGGATTAACAGGCCCTTATTTATCAATCTAATGTAGAAACCAGCGCCGATCCGAGTGGAGAAATCATCATACTACTATACTTATTCCTACTGCTCCTTGACCATCTAATGGAATGTAAGTTTATTAACAAAACTTAATTTATTGTAAACTATGTTGTTACAATCTTAAATTCTTAATTTCCTCCATTTCTTTAGTATTTACACGTGTTTTGTGAGCTTTAACAGTGCAATTGTGCTAACTAGGGCTTATGTTAATATTTAAATGTTTTCCACCAAAGGCTTAATTTTGTGCAAAAATGCTGTATAATATTTGTATCATTTATGATTTCTGTTTCCTGTAGTGGCTAGCAATAAAGATTGATACTTTTAGAATATTAAAATGAATTTTCATTGTTTCTGTCATGCTACTTTGACAGCAAACATTGATTACAAATCTGTTCAAATGGAAAATGAAACTGTATGCTTAAATGAAACCCAGACTGGAAATATGAGGTCATACCACTAGGATTGTTGAATCCATTAAGATTGCAGTCCAATTCTAATCCAATTTAAACCTGACATTTAGTAAAAAGCAGCTTTAAAATGTCATGTGTTTCATGACATACATACACCACAGAAGACAATAGCTGGGAAGGGCACATTACTTGGGTATTTGGAGATGCCTTAAATAAATGAGGAAATACCTATGCTGGCCAATCCATTTTAAGATATAGGAATTATTTACCCACTTCCCCTTTTTCTGTTCCACAGTTTGCTTCAAAACAAGCCAGAATATGATTTCTACAAGAATTCATATCATAGTAAGATTTATTTTATTTTTCTTTCTTTGAGGACATGTGCTTTTGACAATAAGCACTTTCAAATATCTTCACTTCCCATCTCGTTTCCAGAAAAAATGACAAATTTACGCACCAAGGGAAATTATTTTAAAAATGAAGATCATGTCTTTGATTCAGCAGCAGCATATGAAAGATATAGCATGTGTTAATTGAACAGTATTCTCCTGAGTGTCTGTAAATACTGTAAATATTGTAATGTCATGCACATTACCAATAGAGCATCAGCTGTGCTTGACATGAGAGTAGACAGACAATCAATATGACTTCTGGTGATTACAAGGATCACAAACTCTTTCTTTAATTCTACAAGAACACACTTTTTATGCAGTCATTGGTAAGACATCTAGGCTGACAACTCTTGTGGCCTGCGCCAATAAGAAAATCAATAAGCAGATTCAAGGTTTTATACATGTCTAACAAAGCCTTGATTTAAGTCTTTTATGATAAGAGCATTATAGCACAGTTGTCTGAAAGTACAGAAAAATCAATCTGCACCAAACACTAAAAGAAAAATGTTATGTGATGTCAGAACAAGTGGAAATCCTATGTTCCTTTGCATAGCAAGACCCAGTTCAGTCAATGCACCACAAACATCCAGTCATATCAACTTGGCTTAATTCATTGTCAGCCCTGATCATTTGACATGATCAGTCTTCTCATAGATGCCCTTCACATGTACTTGCTGTTCAAGAATGTAGTGAAAATTCATGGCATTCACTAAAACATGAAGCTACTGCATCTTCCCTTTACAAAAGTAAGAGCTGTGAACTCAGGTACCAGAGGACACCATGTTTCACAATCAAATTACTTACCCCTCTTTCTCATCCACCTGCGGTGTAGCCTTTTATTCCAATATATTGGATATGTGTACAGCCTGTGCTTGCACTACAAGCCATAAAACCTTGCTAGTGATTGGTACACATCTCACCTGAAAATTCACACCTCAACTAAAAAGGCATTTCCTACTATCTTCAAATTATTAGGGCATCTGCTGCAACATTCGATTGACCTTTTCAAGAACTCCATCATCTTGGCATTAATCCAAGTCTACTTAAATCAAAAACAGACACTTATTAGCTTTAAGTGCTAATTCGGTAAGGTGCCTCAATAAAAATCCTTGGACTAATGGAAACACACTGACAATATCTCACTCCTTGCTATCTGGACAACCATTTGGTGTTCAGCTGGGCACTCGGGTCTAATCCAACAGTAAAGTTTCCATATTGGACTGCAGAGGGCTTGACCTGTGAATAGAGCAGTTCAGAATCTCACAATTCTCCCATTGTTTTGAATAAGCAACCCATATTACCATCTCACTTATTTTACACAAATTTCTTGAATTTCATCTGAGTTTAGTCTCCCTACTGAAATTATGCATGGAGCAAATGGAATCATTTATTATTCATTAAAAAATATACAACAAAAATCATCAAAATGGCTAAGTAAGTTGTACACTATACACTGATTTATATTGCATTCTTAAAAGGGATGTGGTTGTAGGCATTAATGCTAATTTGTGTTTTCACCTTCTAGGTCATTCAGATGTATTTTGAACCCTTTTTTACTTCAAAGTTCTTTAATGCAATTGAATTTTAGAATGCATAGGCTCTACGAGTTTTCTTTTTCTTTGATTCTGCATGACGTTCTACGCCCATGCTGTGAAACGCAGGACTTGCACTTCACTGCACAAATTAGCAGATACTTTTTTTCATAGCTACTTGGAATGTTTTTCATGAAAATTGCATGCATATTACTTTTTTTTCATGTTTTATAGAAAGCAGTAGTAACTGATTGAGTTGGGTTTAGACTGATCTCTTGCTATGTGGAATGGAATGCTTTTGGTACATTCACGAGCTTTTAGCCTTGGAATATGTGAAATTAAGCAATGCTTCCTGTAGAATTAAAGTCAGGCTAAAAAGAGTGGAAATGCCCTCGTTGTGTTTTGGAAATCCCGTTGAACCGGATCTATTTAAATTTAGTGACCACAATCAAGTGCAAACTCTCCATGGAGTCTTCCTTCACAGGCACGGGATAAAAAAAATTCCGAGGAATCCGTTCTCACAGTGAAACCTTTTCTGCACTCAGGAACAACAAAGAGAAGACCAGCCCATTCAGCTGTGTGGAGCCTTGCTGACAGGGGGACGGGGGCCTGAAAGAACACAGCTGAAGTTCAGCTCATTCTCATAACCTGGGAGCTTAGGTACTGCTGAAAGCATAAAATCGTTGGGACGTATTTCTCAGCAACAGGAAAGATTTATACTAAGTGGTGCCTTGGTGTGAAAGGGGAATATTTCAAGCTGCAAAACAGGCAGTATTTATCATATTTGAGATCCAGAAGAGTCTTAATATCATGATATAAAATATGGGATACAGTAAAAGGAGGTCTAATAAAAATAATCAAATGAATGGAAACGGAGAAGGATACAGACAATGTGGTATGCTTTGGAGCCAGTTTTCACTTTAGGATAAAATATATCTAAAGAGCATTAGAAAAGAAAAACTATTTTAAAAGAGAATGCAAGGAATTTTTTCAGATATAGTATAAATGAAAGAAGCTAGTTTGCAAGCAATAGTGTCTACTTGCACATGCGGCTGAGCACATAACATCCATCCATCCATCCATCCATCCATCCATCCATGTTCTAAACATTCATCCTGAGCAGGACTCTGGGGCAGTCTGCCAGCCCAACACAGGGTACAGGCAGCTACAGACTAAGTATGGGCTATTTAATGACCCCCCCCCAACCAAATACCTGAAAATGATGTCCAGTTAGCCAGGCATCTACACACCTATGTAAATTGTAGGAATATACTATAAATGAATTCTTAAATACACATTACCAAATAGTTGTTATATTTTAGATTTTTGTTGTGTAAAGGCAATGTGTAAGAAGTCAATACTCTATTTCAGAAAAAAATGAAAAAATATTACTTCTTTTTAGAAATATCCACAAGACAAAAGGCTTAAATTAAATGTGTGAAAATAGATATAGGAGGCTGTAATAGCAACAAGACAAATAAACAAACAAAATGTTTAAGCAGCCAAAAGTTAAGGCAAAAGAACACGATGAGGAATGTGCCAATATGCCACTCAGTGAAGAGGTATGTATTCTCTATGACCTGTCATCACCTGTGGAACAGTCAAGGTCATTTCCAGGCTCAGTTGGTCAAGCTGCTGTCTGAAAGCAGTGGCCCAAGCAGCACCATTTGGCTGCAACTCTGTTAGCTGGCTTACAAATCCAACAAAGGCTGGAAAAGCATCCGCTGCTGAGCTCGGCAATTTGCTATTTAAGTGTTGACAAATGCAGTGGACAATTTTTATTGGTTGTTCTTGAGATTTTAAGACCTGAATAACATGTAATGTTCAACAACATTGTCTAAATAGTCTATGTTGTTAACTTTGAGATGGTGCCATGGATTCAAACAAATGCTATATTTATTTGTTCATAAAAGTTACTGATCAGGTAATTATGCTGTTTGCTGTTCTTAATTAAATTTCAGTTGACTTAACCTGTTTGATGCGTAAAAAAGGGCAAACACTGTTGGTGAATATTAGCAGAAGAACATAAGAAAATACCTTAGAAGAAGCTCAAGGAGTATATTCAGAAGACCCCTAAAATCTCAATGGCCTCCTGGAACAGATAAAGGGCTTTAACACATTTTCCGGAACATAATCATTGTGGTCCTATGTACCCTATTCTGAAGGTATACTGTTTGAAACCCATTCTCTAAATTATATGCTTGTCTGAGCTTCTGAGAATACAAGTTTCCTAAGGATAAGATTCAACGTTCTCATTTATTTATTTATTTATTTACTGATATTTGTTTTTCCCCTCTTGATTGATCAGTTGTTATATAAAATGTGCATGCATGCATTCACACATTGGAGTGGCACACCAAGGACATCCAGTACCTTCCCTCTGAAGCTGTTTCAAAGCCTTTCCATGTATGCCCCCTGTCTCTGAGATTTTCATCAGCAATTCTGATACAATGTACAGAGTAAGGACTCACTGGAGACAGGCAGAAGAAAAAGAAGGTGTTCTCAGAGAGATCTGAGATGTCATGTTTGCCTGTTTATTCTGCTTTCTGCCAGCATATATGTAGCTTTTTTATCTGAAAAAGACACCCAAAGGTTAAAAATACGCTCTTGGCAGCCTCAAAAAGACCATGCCTGTGCTGGGCTCCAACACTCCCATTCCTGGCCCTTCTGTCCAGGGCATAGGCCCAGGCCTAGCCTGTTAGCAACAAAACATAATCCTCTTTTCTCCACACTAAGCAGATGGGCATTTCAAGGGCACCAGGGTTTACACTGTTGGAACAGCCAAAACTATTTACCATCTGCAAGACTGCAACTTTGGTGTTTGTGCTCAGATCTGATTACAGCTTGTTTAGCCTGACGTGCACCTGCAACACACCATGTGCGAAGTGTGGGCAATGAGACGGGTGGTGGGTGCAGTCGAACTAAGGGAGAATTCCAAAGAGAGCTGGAAGAGGAACGAAAAGCAAAACGGCAGGCGTACATTGTTGGATATCTTCCCATGCTATTTCTTGTTCTGTTTTACATCTCAATATATGGATCTCAACACAGGAAAACAAGCAGCATTGAATTTAACACAAGGACAAAAGTATCAATTTAAGACAAAGTCTCTAGACAATACCACATTTTATGCTCCCCAATCTTGTTATCATGTTCAACAATCAGAAACTATCAAGTGTCTCTATTTACATATTCAAATGCTTGTCTATCCTTAAAGACATTTTCATTTTGCCCTCTGAGAAACAAATAAAAATAAAAAATAATCTCTTTTATGATTTCTAATTTATTATACAAGAACTCCAGGATGTAGTATATGGTTGATTATAACTATATTACTTTTGTTTATATTGCACTTTTTGAAAAACGCACATATAATTATAGCGTTATTGATTAGTAATGTATATGAATGCTAATAGATATAAAATCATGTGATTTAAAGAAGATTATAGTAAATAGAGTAGCAGCTCAGCCTTATTTTAATGTGCCTTTATGGGTTTTTGCCAATCGACAGAATGTAACCTTGTACAACAAATTGTTAATTCTTAAATAGTTTCAAAGCTATGTGGGAAAAACATAATTTGATGGTGCCTGCTCTAACTTATAGGTTTTATTTAATAAGAGACATGGAATGCTGATGCAACAACATGAAAGAGTCTGTTATTAGGGAAGATTCCCCTGCTGACGGAAAAGGCGTGTGATTTTAGGGTGTGTTTCTGTACACTGAGGACATTGAGCTCACACAGCAATCCAATCATGTCCTTAAGTCATCTTCATGTAATAAGCTGCATTTTATATGTTTTTCCACAAGCCATACATATTATTCTTAAAATCAGGGTTATTCTTTCAGGATTCAAGCAAAACACACTCAAACAAAAACAAGAACATTTAGCTGAACAGTATACATGCACACTATAACCTTATACAGAAAAGAGGTTGCAAGATCGATGGATGGATGGATGGATGGATGGACTATACAAACTTCATATGCCTAAGAACACCAGTCTCTGTATGAAAATGAAAGGACGATTGAAAACACAAATTATTATCACATTCAAATGGGATAACAAACCTCTTTATATAATTCTTTGAATGGCTCAAGCTGTTTTCCCAAGTAGTTCAGCTAACCAGTTTTGACAGGACTGGCCCTCTTTTGAAAAATCACTTCCTGTATTTTTATGACAAGTCTTTGTTTCCCATTTGTGTTACATTAGATGCAGATGTCTTAGGTTTCCCAAGAAATGGTCTCCTCCTTCGTGGCCTTTGCCAATCAGAGCTCCCAGGGGTCAGTCTGGTGTGGTGGGGGAGCAGAGGGGGGGCCGTCAGGTCCAGACCCTAAAACGTTTTCGAATTTGTGATTACTGAGTTTAAGCTCAAGAATCGTAAGAGTGTACATGGGTAAGGCAAAACCTGAGTAAAACTTTGTGAAAAGGAATTTATACCTGTAGGAATCATGTCTTTCAGTTTTTCTGTGTATATGTCAGTCTTTCTGTCTCTGTCCCACACACACACACACACTTGTTTGTGCTTCTAATCTTGTGGTGACCTTCCATTAATTTCCATGGGTCTAATCCTAATCCTAACTATGACAACCCTAACCCTTACCCAGCGCTGACCTTAACCATAACTAACCCAACAAAATACAACACTTTCAGCCCTTTGGTTTTTCGATTGCATTCACAGTTGTTTATAAAATTGTTTCCCCTTGTGGGGACACAACATATGCCAGGTTTTTACTACCTCCTAGGGACATTTTGTCCTCACAGCATAACATAAACACAGTAGACACACACAGATACACACACAGACTCTATATTCCAACCCTGTGCTTCCGTACCTAACCCTAACACACAGAGATACACACAGGGCTCTATTTCGATGATCTAACACAAAGCGTAAAACGCAAGGCGCAAGTAAAATTTATGGACGTGTCCAAATCCATTTTGCTATTTTGACGGTGGAAAAAACAGACTTCGCGCCAGCGCAAGGCGCAAAAAGTTTGTCCTAATTCTCTTAATTATTCAGAGGTGTGTTTTGGGCGGAACATGCAATAAACTAATCAGAATGGCATGTCACCTCACCTTTAAAAGACAGGGGCGCGTGAGCTATGGCGGATTGCTATTGTAATGGCGCCTTTACCTGGCTAACCAGTTCGGTTTTCGGCCAAGGAAACGGGCATGCTCGTGCACGAAGTGAAAGGGTGGGAGCAAATCATATACGGGAGCACCACTGTTCCACCTAGGTCTATCGAGGTGAAGCATGCGTGGGAATATGGAGAGAAATTCATCTCAAAATAAATAATTTTGTATTATTTTGTAATTCAAAATTATTATAATTGTTAATCATTTGTAAATAATTTTGAGAAATTTCTCTCCCTAAGTTGTACTCTATAATAAAACGTATATGAATGAAATAAAATAAAATAAAAAAAACCATTAGTTCACTTCCAGCGCGTACCTGTGTCCGTAACGAGCGTCGTGCAGCCGCACGTTTCTAAAACGCGTCGCTTAAATATCGTTGAACAATACGCCACTGCCTTTAGATGTGGTTTTTGTTGGTCAAAAGCGCAATGTCGTTTCGTTGCCTTAAAATTCAATTAAATTTTATTTATATAGCGCTTTTAACACAAAGCACGGTCACAAAGCGCTTTACATAGTCCCGGGCTCACATTCCGCAGAGAGTGAGCCAGCACCGGGAGGACAAATTAAAGAATACAAATTAGAACAATAGATACAAAAGAGCAAAATAAAATAGCAACACGCTGACAATGCGCCCAGCCACACCTCATTTAAAAAAGACCACTCCTACGAGCGGGAAGTGCGTGCAAAATCATTTGTTATTTTGAAAGCAGGCGCGCTTGTGCGCCGGTACTAAACTACTAAAACCGCTTTGCGCTGGTACAAAATAGGACCCACCGACTTTATATTCCAACCCTGTGCTTCTGTGCCTAACCCTAACCCTCAGACACAGACACGCTATATTCCATCCTTGTGCTCCTATACCTAACCTTAACCATACCATTCAGACTTTTTTTTCAAAACCTGTGTTTCCAGGACTCTAAAACCCGCAGACATGTAATTGCTACAGAGTCATCACAGAAGAGCCTAGCTGTTCTCAATTACAGAGTTAATTCTAGGCAGAAATGTCCAGCTTTAAATGACCCACAGCCATTTGCCCTTTATACTGAATCAACCATTTGTTTCTATTTTTGGCCACTACCTTCATCAGTGACTCGGGGGGGAGGTGTAATAACATTTATTTTTAAATCTTTGCACATATTTTTCCTGCATAGAAAGGTATTCCTTTATTTACTGGAGAGTTACACTGTATGCACTTTATTTTGACATCCAAAGTTTTAGTAAATTGACTTTGCAGACAAGTAGTTTTCAGGCAGAATTACTGCTGTTTATGATATCCGCACCTCTTCTCTTGCTCGCCAGCGGGTCCGAGCCATGGCCCGTCAGCGTTCCGTGCTCTGCTCGGGCGTCGGAGATTCTGCTCGGTGCGGGTCGGCTGGAACCGCATTCTCTCAGCACCACGTTCTTAGACCGACGTTCTTCCGCAAGAAGGAGACACCTCTCGACATACTTCCTCTGAAGCTTGGTCAGCAGGGATCATCTTCTTCTACCACCTGTTTTTGGGAGTCGGCAAGTCCGTCATCCATCTCAGTTCTGACACCAATGTGACGACATTGACGGATTGCTGAGACATCTTGGCATTTAACAAGGTGCTTTAATCAAAGTGCTCACTCTTTTTTTTTTCAAGTCAGTAATAGATAATAACACTTAAAACCACTTTCCCGGGCAATTAAATAGTTAAATAAATAAAACATTCAGAAAGTAAAAATCAGTACATTCTCAGATAATGCCTAATGGAAACTTTTTTTTTTTTTACCTTTACTATACATCAATTAAAAGAAATACAATAAAACAATTGGAATCCATCAAATAAAATTCCTTCTTCAAACATACTTCAAACAACACAGATTCCAGTTAAACAGAAACACAAGTACCATATCAATCTCATAAAGTAAGTCCATTAAAATCCTACCCTCAATCAAGGCACTCACTTTTTTTTTAATCAATCAATTTATTCAGTTACAACAATTAAAATCAATGCAAACAACTTACTGAATTTTCCAATAAAATCAACTATCATACCAGAATAAAACAACAGACCCTCTCTTGTCCATTATCTCTAAAAAGTAGAAAACATCAACAGTTGAACTAAAATCAAAATAACATCATAATTTACATAAATGTTGTAAATCAAATTTTCAATACAATAAATTCAACCATTGTGACAAAATGTCATATAATAACAATAACACAATGGTTAAAAAGGGATCACTTCACAGCTCAATGCAGTACCATAAATAAATTAAACATTCAGAAAATAAAATTCAGCACATTCTCAGAAAACCAATAAAACACTACCCAGGCTTAAAATCTATTAAAAGGGCCATAACCCAATCAAGGCACTCACACCACAGCAGCCCCACACATTAACACCAACTCTACATAAGAACACAAACCCGGGGGTGAGCTTTGCTGGCCCCCGTACACAAACACATGGTGGGACAAACATAAAACACTACCCACAATCCCATTCCCAACATGGCACCGGTCCGTGTTGCTACAATATTGATTTGCTATGAATATAGACAAAACTACATAGACAAGGAAGAGATTTACTGAGCCTGGAGAGGATTGCTGATGACCTGGAAAATCTCTGATTGAAAGGACATAGAATTCTTTGTTTATGGCCAGGAATGGAATTGTACCACAATGACATAAGATCACCCAATGGTCAAATTGAACATTCACAATGGGATTATTATTTCTACATGTTATAGGTTTGTCCATTTGGAAAACTAATTCAGAGTTCGGAGCTTTATTTACATTGTGGAAAACATATATATGCCAATTCTGACATTCATACATGTCATATTTGCCCTGAGTAGTGAATTATAACTTAACTTGCAACACCATGATAAAATTATCTGAATGTTTAATAATTAAGCATTCTGAAAGTTTATGCTATTTATACATTTAGAAAAATGTCACTATTCACACTTGTGAATTTTAGGTTCAGTGAAGCACTTCTTTCCTCTGAGCAGTTCTGAAGCAAAGTTCTGTCTTTACTAGCTAGAGATGATAGATTTAATGTAACAATACATGTAAAATACAAGATTTTACTAATACAATTACAGAATAAAACATATTTCTCAGAATCACGCAGTATTCACACAGCACAACTAATATGTACAATGACATGGGACACTCTGGGTTCTGTGTTACACATATTTCCAGACTTTTTATATTCATATTCCTATCATGTCTTTTGGAGAATCCATTTCCCAACAGTGCTGTAGATTTTCCTGGTCCCATGAGCTTCTCATTGCTGTTTCTCCACACACCATCAAAGCAGGACTTTGCACAATGCGAAGAGGTTGTGTAAATGCACCACCTTTCATTTCATATGAACATTGGCATGTATCGATATGACGTCTTTCCTTCGTTTTCCCTCAGCTGGTTTTGATATAAGCTGGTTTTGATATAAGACACATGTTCAATCCCAAATTGGCGACAAATGTTCCCAAAACGGCTAATTTTTTTGGCATAAATGTGATAAAGCAGGAGTAAAACCTTATTTTAAAGACAGTGATCATGTACTCAAAGGTCATAAAAAAACCCACAGAAAGGAAATTAAAAAAACATATTCTTTTAATGCTATGCTTTCCAAACAATGTGTTCCTGTTATCTGGCCACCATAATTGGTACCATATTTGAAGTGACCATAGGGGAAAAAGAAAAAAAAAATTGATTTATGTTCTACTTCCTGTGTGTGGATTTAAACAGACGTAATGAAATAAATTATAGAAGGCCACAAGTTTTAAATTAGTGTGCCATGTTTGAAGGGGAAGTCCACAAAAATTCAATAGATTCCTATGTTGCTTACTGCCTAAGGAATTTTGTTTTTGTAATAAAATCAGTGTGCTTCCTAGTGTGTAGCTGATAGTTTATCATAATTCATAGGCAGAATTTTGCTAAGATTTAGACTGCTCACCCCATGTCTTTACACCCCCCTTTCATGGCAAGCTGAGGAATGGAAACCAGAAAAAAAAAACAAAAAAAAACAGGGAAGCCTCTTCTTGAATAGATTTTTTTGTATTATTGTATTAATTTAGTATCATTACTGTATACCTACACTGGAGAAGCAGTTGTTGAACCTGGTTTAATGTTTGAATGGTGTAATGTTATTATATTTAATCATCCTAGGACTCTTGTATGTCCTCAGATAGAGAACTAAGCTGGGAGCACATGTTGTTAATCCTTAGGAGCTATTAGTTATTCCACCAAGCCTCGTGTTATTCAGTACATTTGTTGTTTCTTGAAAGCACCCACTGATAGCAATGTGAAGAGGCTGACAGTTATCAGTCTATTTCCAGAACAGTTTTAGAGTGAATGTTACAAGGTCATTGCTGAGGTGTATAACTTCTCTCACCCTGGATGTGTGGGCTCAAATATGTTTTCAGGGAAAATTACTGATTGCCCACAAAAATCACTTCAAGCTAATATAAAGCATTTGATGATTTCATTAACTGTTTTCGCATCTTAATAATGCCCAAAATTGACACGCCACTATTGAGACTAAACCCCGAGCAAAATTCGTGGTTGAGACTGAACAGAACTTAGGGTTCCCCAATTCTGGTTTAAAGCAGGGTCAGTTTTTTCACACTGATGAACATAAAAAGTCTCTTTAATCTTTAAATAAAAACAAATAGCTACAAAGTGATCTAATTCACTGACACAACTAACACCTCATTGGTAGAACCATTTGGCTTTAGAAGTCACATAATTAGTTAAGCAGGGATCACATGTGCAGACAGGGTGTTTTAAGTAAATGTAAGATAAATCCACCTGTTTTTGGGAGGCTTAATTAAACTCAGCCTAATTGTTGTTTTGTATGTCGCTCTGGGGTCCTGCCAAACTTATTCTGAAGATACTAATATTTCCATATTCTATTCTCTAATCCCTGTCTTTTTTGGCTCTGTTAGCCAGATGCAACTGATTGTTTTTCTGATGTATCCCACACCTCACAGCAGCAATCCAAAATGCGAACAGCACATAATGATAACTTGTTTTTTTTCTTGAAGATATACTGTAGGAGAAAATAATCTGATTTTATTGATTAGCAACATGTAAACTTATGTTCAAGAAAGGTATTGTTTAAACGGTTGCATATCTGTTGTCCATGCTTCTTTAAATAGTACAAGGTCATGTGACCTATCCCCAGAAGAAGAAGACATGGGGTAGTCCATAACATGATGCACATAGAGTAAGGAACATTTGAAGACTTCACTTTAACTCAGCTAACATGCAGCCGTTGCATGGCCGTCATGGTGTGGAGGGCCTGCAGCTTTGAATGATCATCATGTGACAAACTATTAGAAATTCCTTTGATTTTTGAGTTTGTTTGAAATGAATCGGAGGAGCATAAATAATGCACTGGATGGCTCTGTGTTAAATTCAACAAAGTTGTCACAAACAACCGTATCCTCTGAGGAACTTGGGCCTTTAACTTGATGAAAGGAATCAAGATTGGTTCAGGGTCTCAGATGAACCAGCACAGCAGGAAAAAGAAAAATACCAAACATCCTCTAGCTTGAATAAATTAAATTACATATATTTTGTGGGTATGTACTCTATATATAGCAGGTACAAGGCTCCAGACCCCTTGCGACACTGACGAGAATAAGCTGTTGGAAGATGAATGAATGGATGGACACATGTAGCAGGCACTTAAACCACATGATCTAATATAAATAAGAAATATCAAAAATCTAAATTGGTTTACAAATTAACTAAACAACCATACCATTGTAATAATTCTAAGAAGCTTCAAAATTACTACATTTTGACATAACATTAATACAGTTTTCAACAGGGTTCAACTTACCATAATAGGAAAGTGACTTACTGTATGGTGAATCTCGGGTTGACTGGTTGGCCTTAATTTTAGTTCATTTCCCTGCTGTAATCAAAGCCACAGTCTTTGCAGTGCGGTTCCCCAAAGAGGAGGTGTACTCAATGGGGGACTATGATTACAACAATAGAGCACAGTTTATCATCATTACCTTAGTCATTCTGTCTTCATTTGCTCATTAAGTTTTTTTCTTGTGCTGCCATAGGATATATTTGCAGATTTGATTATGTCGATTTTCTGTCTGTTGTCTAATACATCATATGTACTGTCGGGGGATGAACACGGACCACCAAAGTTGTGACTGCAACTCTCAAAGGAAGTTGCATTTATTGACTGTTACAGCAGGACACAGCAGCACATACAGGGCTGGTGGAGTGGGGCGTGACCAAGCAAGGTTACCTGGTCCTGGTAGATGGTCATTCCTCATGGCAGGTGGCAGTCTCCCTCAGCAACTCTGCTGCCCATCCTGCCTCAGTGGCTTGTCCTACAATGGGCCCACAAGTCCTGTCTCTCTCCCCCTGGCTTGCTCCTGCTTCTTTATGCTCAGAGGGGCTAACTGCCAACGGGTGCCATCTGTGGCTCTTCCCGCATTCCACCCAGGTTGTGTGGAATGCAGGCCCCAATTAAGGGGAGCCATGGGCTCTGGCACTGAGGATCGGGCGATCCACCCCCAGATTGTCACGGTACTCATTTGCTGCTTTTAAAAAATTCATTGCCATTAAAAGTAAATTTAAGCAGATGATCTCTTTTATAAATGTTAAATGTAACCAAATTGCAAGTTCCACCTTTATTTGTTAATGAAGATGTGCACACATCCATGTTCTTCATGGACCAGTATGCCCCTTCTTCAACCCCATAACATGGTAAAGTGTTACTAATTCTGTCCCAATTTGCTTCAATCTCAGCTTCATCACATCTTCGATAGGTACTGACAAATTCCACAGCAAAGTCAGCTAAACAATTCATGGAAAGGTGTCATCAGAATATTACATTATTTAGGGCAGTGGTGGCCAATGAGAGGCTCGTGAGCCACATGCGACTCTTCTATACAGTCTTAAAAACAAAAAAAAAAAAAAAACAGGACCCTGCCCTACTCAGATAAATTATTTTTCTAGCACCCCCATCACACAATTTCATTCACTGTACCCATCCCACGGTCATGCAGTTTTCTCTCACTATGCCAGCCACCGAAGGCTGTCGATGTTCAGAACCGCACACTTACACCCCTTCATGTCCAACTGGATGGCCATCCCTGTGATTTAGGGACAAAGAAGTAGTAGCAATTGATGAATTAGTTAGGAACAGGATGCACTGCCTGTATTTTGAGAGTTGTGCTTCAATTAGATCAGCAAACTGGCCCACATGATATGGTAAGATGCGATGGGGACTTTATTAGTGTTTGGAAGTTTTTAAAAAGAAGGGGTGAAAGAGGACAAAATGTTTTTGGTATTACCATTGGGGAACACTGGAGCCGAAAATGAGTGTCAGTTTAGGGAGGTGTTAAAACATCTGGCAGATGATGAAGAATTGGCAATAGGTAGATGAGAGCCTCGTAACCTGAGTGAAGACAAAAGTCAGATGTTGATTTTGATCCGTAGCTTTGTTGTGATGGAAATGCTAGGTGTTTACCCATCCTAGAAATGTGCAAAATTTAAATAAGAATCATATGAGGCACTAAGCGCTAACCCTCGAGTGTATAAATTGTTTAATCTCCTCTATTTAAGACAGATAAAATCCTTTGAAAGTGAACAAGAGGACAAAATGCTATTAGAAGTTCAAAGGCAAGGTTACCAACAAGCACTTTCATTCTGAAAGAGCTCTTCATTCTTTTATGCCATTCAAGGTAATGACAGCTTTGCCCCTGCTTTAAAAGTTAGATCTGCAAGCAGTAATATTGAACAGAACAAAGGTCAGTAATGCCACATGCAACTTGTTATTCATAAGTGTGTTTCCTGTGTGTTTCGAGTGCGCAATTGTCAATTGATTGCACTTGCTTGGTGCTTAAAAGATGAACAAGTGACATTTTGTTGACTGATTATGCCAGCGCCGTGCAATTACAATGAAGCAATCACGGTTAGGGTGCTGTTTTAATGGTGGGAGCTATACTTACCCCAATGCAATTTACAACATTCTTCAGGAGTACACATTTTGGAAAGGAAGCTGTCATTTTGGGGCACCCAGGACACAGTCTCTGGAGTTTAATAGCTTTTAAGAAATGTTTTACAAGTGACCTACTCTGAAAACATTGAAATGAGGGGCATGGGTGCAAGGCAGTCAGTTATTAATGAAGTCATTTAACTTTTAAGGCAGTGGCAGTATTTCACTTTGCTCTGAATATATCATTTTTATTAGAGTTCCTTTGATTCATTGTCTGAAGAAGTGCCTCTCCTCCCTTTTCACTGTTGTATGCAATAAACATTTTAAAATTATTTTTTATTGCAATATTATTAAAAAAAAAAAAACTTTAGCCGAATGGATTCTGATCTGTGAGCAGTATTAAGTTATCATACCAGTTCATTACTGGCTAAGGTGTATTATTTCCTAATGCAGTTGCTATGTAATGGTATGAGGGAGCACAAGTTTGCAATTTTATGGAAACACATGTTTATTAGAATCACGGATAAACATCCCCATAACAAAATGTGTAAATGATTAGACGTATCAATCTTCCATGATGTCTGCCCAGTCCAGGGTCACAGTGGACTTTTAGCCTGTCGGAAGTCTGCGAGAAGAAACTGGAGTAGCTGAGAATTACAGTGCAAACTGGAGTAATATCACAACTGTGCTACACACTGACATCTACTCCAACATTTCTGATGCAGATTTAATAAGTTAAAGACAATTGCAATGTTAAAAAAGTATGTCTCAGAAAACATAAATACGTAAATAATCCAAGAACACAAAAGCTTTGTATCACAATAATAAAACAAGAATTTGAAGATCATTTCTCTAAAGTTATGCATTTTAAAATCAGATGGCACGTTGAGTTAAAAAAATGGCAAATTTGCTTGGTTCTTTAATATTTTAGCATTTCTTTCCTTATAGTGGAATAAAACACGAGGAACATTAGGGACATTCAAAAAAATCATAACGATCTACACAATGATTTGTTTGGTTTAAGAATTATTGTCATGCTTAAATAGGTAGGCAGATTTTTGAGCAGTCTATTTTTAATCACTGTTATTATTACTTGTAATTTAATCATGTTAACCATAGTAGATTATCTTCAAAGGACTTATTTTATATTTTACTTTGTAGCAACAGCTACATAAAATAGGTCTTATTTTAGTCGACACATCATCATTCACTTTCGGCTGCTCCCATCAGGGGTCGCCACAGTGGATCAACCTTCTCCATCTCCTCCTGTCCTCTGCATCCCTCTCTGTCACACCCACCAACTGCATGTCCTCTCTCACTACATCCGTAAACCTCCTCTTTGGCCTTTCTCTTTTCCTCTTGCCTGGCAGTTCCATCCTCAGCATCCTTCTCCCAATATTTTAGTCGACACATGCAAAAACAAATAAATCCAAGAACATGTCTTTAATAAAAATAAAGGAGTGTTACAAATTCAAGTTTCATAAATATCATGCCTGCAACAATGTTTTGTATCCCCAAGGACTGGCCAGTTTTTGGGTTTTGCCCATGCATCTCATTTCCCCCTGTTTAGTTCTGCCTTTGCCCTAATTGCCCTCATGTGTCTCATCTGGTTCCTTTGTTACTTAAGCCTTAGTTCCCCTCTTATCTGGGTCGAGTGTTTGTTGTTATAGTTCTTGCGTGGTTCTGTTCTGTTTGGTTTAATTAGGTTAGAACTGTTAGGACAATCTGTGTAGTCTGTAAGTGGCATTACCAGTCCTGCTTTCAATCTCTGAGTCTTGTTCCAGGCTCCTGGCTCATGGACTGGGTAATACCATAGTTGTGTCTGTTCATCTCATACCTAAGATTCTAGCCTTGTCTTATCTAGTTTAGTCTTTGAGTTCATTCCCTTGTGTTCAAGGCAATACCTTTGTCTTTGTCCCTTTGTTATTAAACTTCTACTCGCACTCACTCTTGCGTCCTCACCATGTCTGAAATAGTAGATCCGTGTCCCAAGACTATGATGGCCCATGACATTATCAGAGCCGTGATCAGAAAACAGACTCACTCCAACACCTCTAACTAAAATGATACAGTCCATGAGAAATTACATATAAAGGTATATTCCAAAAAAACCCCAAACATATCCACTTGAAAATCAGTAAGTACACAAATACCATATTAGACATATATTTACATATGAATGCTTTTACCTAATAGATTGAGACTGCGTCAAAATTAAGACAAGCACTTACATTACACTCGTTTATAAAGATGCAAAGGATACATAAGAAAACCAAACATATGTAACATATATATATATATATATATATATATATTTATATTTTCCCAAATGCAACTCCTAGCAATGGATCTTAAAAAGGGGAAAAATGATTTCTCTGTTTGGTGTAATGTCCCTGTGAAACTACGTATTTTACAGACCTTTTAGCCTAAAGTGATTAATTCTCAGATGTAGTGAGCATGCCACCCTATTTAATCATTCTAACTACTCAACCTGTGTAATCCAGAACGCCTGCTTTTGTTCAAACCTTACTTTTCTTTAACTTCAGCAACATTTTTTACATTCCTTCTTATTCAGACTTTAGATGCTCTAGACTGTGTCCAGTGCAACGACCTAGATAATCTGGCTCAATAGCTAAATATTCCAAAATTTATAGTAATCTGCTATTTTCAGTTTGTTTGTTTACTTAAGCTTACTTAAAATAAGAAAACAACATCTGTGTGTAAATAATAGTATAAAATATACACTATATGAACAAAGGTATTGAGACACCAGTTAACAAGGCGGGTTCAAATACATTTGGACTTGAGTAATTAAGCCATACTCATTGCTAAGACAGGTGTATTTAAATGCGCACAGCCATGCAATCTCCAGCAACAAACACTGGTGGCAGAATGAGTCATACTGAAGAGATTAGTGACTTTCAGCGTGGCACAATCATATGATGCCACTTTCCCAACAAGTCAGTATAAAATTTCTGCCTGGGTTAACTGTGAGTAATGTGATTGTGATGTGGTAGCTATAAACAACAAGAGTTCAGTTGTGCTATCATAGGCCACACAAACAGAAAGGGACTTGATGACCCAACATCAATACCCAACCTCACTGATGCTGTTCTGGCTGAATGGCAGCAAATCCCACCAATGATATTCAAACATATAGCTTAAAGCCTTTCCCAAAGAGTGGAGGCAAAGGAGGACCAACTTCTTATTTATACCCTTGGTTTTGGAATGCGATATTGCACAAGCAGGTTTCCTAATACTTTTGTCCATATAGTGTATGTATCATATTCTTTTTTTTTAACCTATACCACCTCCTGCAAGGTAACAAAAAAAAAATTAACAGATTGTGGGATTTACAGGACGGGCAAAATGCTGTCCTCTCATACCAGCAGAAATAAATAACCTCATTACAGTGAGTCACAGGCTAAGATAAGTCTGCTATATACAGTACTGTAAGAAGTCCAAAATAAGCACTGGGCAAAGACTCATTGCTTTCACTTTTTTGCATATCATGCAGCAATGTGCAAAATTCTGAATGGTGAGCCTGCTACAGTCATCGGACCTTGTGCAGGCCATAAACATGAAGATCCGCGGCTCGTACACATCCCCGTTAAAGATGGAACAATTCTGCTCAACCTTACGTTCACTGAAACATTTCTGAAATGATCAAGACACTTCAATACCTGTTTCTGTCTCAGAGCGGCTCCCGCCTCGAGGTACCCTGGGGGTTGTTGCCATGTGCTTGTCGTTTCACAAAGGCAGAGATCTTGCCAGTATGCCTGTTTCCCCTCGGAGAACATGGTGTGTCACTGCGTTGGCCCCTTCACCACTCTAGTCCCTCGACTCCACTGTCATCTGACTCTGTATGTCTTTCTCCTTCTTTTTTGCTGTCAGTTACTGTGCCGTTTGACTCCAGCATTTCCCCAGAGAAGGTGAAATAAGGTTTGTGACTGAACATGACATCAAACCACACCTGCTCCATTGTAGATTGCATATATAAGTTCCACATCTTGCTAGCAATTCACTGCCTCTAGATTCGTAGGTTTATGAGCTGTTAAGATGTAGCAGGCTGTCAGCCAAAGTTTCCTCAAAGATATTCAATAAGGGGAGCAACTAATTGTTTGAATTGTAAACTGATGCTGTTGTTAACATCAACAATTTCTCTGCTCTCTGATTTATTTGAGTTGCGAAAGTTGCATATTGTTTGCGGTAATTGACTTTTATTTTGATATGCTATATCAGTTTACATTGAACTCATGATCTACCTTTATTTCAATTCCATTCAATCCAATTCAATTTTATTTATATAGCGCTTTTAACACAAAGCACGGTCACAAAGCGCTTTACATAGTCCCAGGCCCACAGTCCCCGGAGAGTAAGCCAAAGGCGACAATGGCAAGGAAAAACTCCCTCAGGAGGAAGAAACCTTGGGAGGAACCAGACTCAAAGGGGAAGCCCATCCTCCTCAGGCCAGCACCCGGCAGGACAAATTAATGAAAACAAATTAGAACAATAGATATAAAAGAGCAAGTCTTGTATCCGTCTGGGGGACATCATGGTCTTGCAGGTTGCAGTCCATTAATCAGAGCAGGCTCAGTGGCTCAGAAGGCAGCAAGCAGGTCAGACAGGACAGCTGAAGTGGAGGGAGGGCACTTAGGCCAGCAGACGATATG
>JAACJT020000013.1:2032422-2049309 GCA_009936485.2 Gymnarchus niloticus
ACACACAAGGTCACATTTTTCCCAACACTATTTCTATTAATTACTGACATCTCACGTTCTAGTAATTTTCCATTACAGCACTAGGTCATGTACAGAAACACGCAAACAGCAATATAAACACTCAGCAAAGGCAGACAACACTCAATACCTCGCACCGAGCAGACGGTCATGGACCTTTTATGGAACTGGGATAAGCAAATTCAAGTGTTTAGAACTCAGGGAGCTGGAGTTGGAACAGTTTGGGTGTGTCTGCCTGGTGCTAGACTTTTCATTCTTAAACACTAGGAGGTGCAAGTCAAAGAGCAACAGAAGAGAATTACAGTGCTAAAAGAAGGAATCTGTACTTTTTTTTACACTTAATCATGTACCATAAATGTATAACAATAACACAAACCAAAAAATAAGATATGAGATTATTTATGGTCAGGGGTGTAGATTTGGTAGTGAACCAAAACAATCCCAAACAATTGTTTCAATTACTCACGTGAAAAAGTTGGTAGGGATATTTCCAGCGTTCCTGAAAAATGATGGGGACGCGTCCTTACCAAAACTTGTGTCTATGCTGATGGTGCATTTCATGAGGGATGTTAAGGGTTGTACTGAGAAATGTGGGAACACACCAATGCAATGAAAAAGAATTACCTTCAGCAGAACATAAACATAACATAACATAGCAACATAAATATCGCAAAAGATGATTTTATATTTAGTTTCTTTATAACACAGGAAGCAAGCGATCTGCTGTGATCTCGCGTGAGGCACGCGATGTCTCCACATGTCATAAAGTAGTAAAACGCCCTAGATATAAAGTGGCGAGAGTCGGTTTGTCGATGAATAACAATAAGTATTGTCGGGGCCTCCTAGGGGGACTAAAATTGAATGCCTCCGTTGAGCCCGATATCCCCAAGAGGTAATTGAATGAATGGTAATGAGACAGAGTACGCAGCAGATGCTCGCGTGCCTGCACAACGCAACTCCCAAGAACGCATTCCAACAGCACAAACTTTTGAGTGATCTGCGGGGCTCCCTGCAGTCATGGTGGACCTCATCGCGGGTTGCTTCCACCTGCCACATCTATTATTAAAAGGCGCCTCTTCATTTCAATGACAAAGTTTAGCAACGCCGATTTTAACAGGTTTATGGTATTTGGAATAAAAGAAAAAAAAAAAAAAAAAAACAGACAATTAGATTGAGACGAATCGACAGAACGAAATGTTTGATTTCATTATTTCCATCTTACATGAATCATGGATCTTATTTATTAATAACTCATAATTAAGATTGCACCTTTTACACAAGTTAGTAGGATTCCCTTTCCATTTACAAAATGCTTATAAATGTACTATGCTTGCATCTATCTTAAAAAGACGTCCACTATTTAAACCAAAGGGCTTCTCTGCCTTTGTTTTGAGAATCTGAGTAGCGCACAGCGATAATGACATTAGAATTCTTAGACGGCATTCGTGGTTGGTCAGCAGGAAGTCTAAGAAACAATCCGTCAGACCGTATCTAATTTGATCAGAGCAGACCACTTCAGTCTCCCGAGTCTACTTAATAAATTGTTTTGGGCGGTTCCATGTTCAGCATGGAAATTTGCGATAGTCATACGAGGTACGCAGCCAAAGAAAGTCATAAAACAAAAACATTATTAATAATATGATGTGTTTATGGTTATTGTAAATATTTGGACATATTTCCACGGAAATCATCTTGCACATTCGATAATCAGTTATGAGATTTTGTTAGTTACTTTACACTATTCCCCAATGCTGGCGACCCTCACCATGAAGGCAGAGCGGTTTAAAGAAGGATGGATGATAATCCTGGCTGCATATCATTGACTGGCTACATATCTTTGACACATGGAATCATATGCCAACGACTACAGAGCATTTTCCTGTTACGAAAGAAAGTGATAAAAGGGTTTAAATTGAACGTCCCATGCTGTCCTGTTTGCTTAGCTTCATGCTTTTGATTTTACTGTAAAACGTACACGTGTTTTTGCGTGCGTGAGGGTGTACGCGCGCCCCAGATTGAATTTAATTCTCTCTAATCTTAGACTGACGTATTGTATGAGACACAAATTATATATCTACAAGCTGGCATCATTTTCCTTTATTCAGTTAAAGGAACGGGTTTGGGACGTTATTAATATTCGAGAAAACAGCGTGAAGGAAAGAGATTATCTCTGAGAAGTGTTTTTATTTCATTTACTTATTCCTTGACTGTTTGGCCACACACCAGAAAGACTGGTTTTTGAATTCCCATTTGCACCTATGTACTTTCGAACCGTTTTACACATTTACGGGCTATCGGGGAGATCACATTCCTGAGTCTCGTCGCTGCAAAGCCTTATTTATGGCTACTATTGTGTATCTTCCTCACACAGTACTAAAAACGTCTATTATACAATAGGTTATGTTAACGTCGATTCGCCATACCGCTATATTAATATTAAAGAAACGATTTTATATGGTCATATAAAGCAAGTGAGTCTTTTTTTGTTTGTTTTTTTTTTTGGGGGGGGGGCGGGGGGGGCGAAAAACAATTACGAAGATGCGACAGTTGTCTTTAGTAAATGGGTTCGTTTTTTGGGTAAAATCTAGCTGGCGCATTGGGACTTAAAGTAGCACCTAACGAAATAAAAGGTCTTACCCAATAACTTAGAAACAGTATCCAGCTACATATATGATGACTTCTTGTACTTGTTGATTTAGACGTAATCATAAGTATTACGTATAATGGCTATTACTACAGTGTTATGTCTGTTTACGTATTTGTAGCTTCTACTCTATGTCTTTAATGCCGTGACGATAAATTAATCGGAATCCTCATTACTGAATAGATATGGAAAGTAAATATAAGCGGAGTTTTTCTTCAGTGATTCTCTTCATTTTTCACCAAAGCATATTGATAAGTATAGACTCCCGAAAGGCGGGGTTCACCCATTCTTTATTTGTAAATCAATGGCCGCTGTTTTATGAGTGGACTCCGACAGGCTTCAGGGGTAGCACTTGGTTTTTGGAATCGTTTTGTCTGAGCTGAAGGAAAGCTGCAGCTTTAGTTTGGGGCGGGCTATGTGGGACAGACAGTAGAACTGCGGAGAGGCCGGCGAACGGGGGCTGCAGGAGAACGCTGCGCTCCCCGGTACAGAACACAGCAGCCTTTTAGCGGGTGGTCGTGCAAAAGTATTTTTTAAGACGTATGTTGTCATTATCAGTTTTTACCAATTTCAACATTTTAACCTCAGCTGCAGTAATTCCAAGAACGTGTTTTAAAATATCGGGAACAAAGAAAAACTTAGTGGACTTCGGGAAAGGAATTACAATGGACACGTTTTAAGAAGAAAAGCCATCAGATCTGAGCCGCCAGAACTTGAAAATGAATACTACCAAGGGAAAGATCGTAATTCGCTTCACATTACTGAGGCTCCTTGTGTTGGCGATATTGACACGATGCGCTTCAGGTAAGAACTTGAAATATAAAGTTTACGAAGAACAAAAAGTAGGGACGGTGATTGCAAGACTAAAAGAAGATGTCGCCGATGTGTTGTCTAAGCTCCCAAGTTCGGTTCCCTTACGGTTCCGTGCTATGCAGAGAGGGAGCGCTTCTTTCCTTTCTGTGCGCGAAGACGACGGGGAGATCAGCGTCGGAGCAAAGATCGACCGCGAAAAGCTCTGCGAGTTACAGCCCAATTGCTCCATTGAATTTGACGTTATTACCCTTCCGACGGAGCACTTACACCTATTCCACGTTGAGGTGGAAGTATTGGACATTAACGACAATTCACCACAGTTTTCGCGCTCCGTCATCCCCATCGAGATATCAGAGAGCGCCGCAGTGGGTACGAGGATCCCTTTGGACAGTGCTACGGATCCGGATGTCGGCGAAAACTCCCTCCACACGTATTCATTAACCTCAAACAACTTCTTTAAAATTGACATAAAAACAAGGACTGACGGTGCGAAGTATGCAGAGCTCGTTGTAGTTAAGGAACTGGACAGGGAGGTACAGTCGAGCTATGAACTTAGGTTAATTGCCTCAGATACAGGTGTACCACCCAGATCTGGTTCAACTCTTCTTAAGATTGGCATTTCAGACTCTAATGATAACAGCCCTGTGTTTGAACAGCCTTCACATATAATCAATCTCTCTGAAAATTCACCAGTAGGGATGGTTTTGATTGATCTTAATGCAACTGACCCAGATGAAGGGGTCAATGGTAAAGTTGCATATTCTTTTAGTAGCCATGTATCCCAAAAGATACTAGAGATGTTTAAAATAAACCCAGAAAACGGTCAGCTGACTCTGCTAAAGAGAGTGGACTTTGAAAGTGCTATGTCTTACGAGATTGATGTTCAGGCTCACGACCTTGGACCCAATTCAATTCCTGCACACTGTAAGATAATTATTAAAGTGGTTGATGTTAATGACAACAAACCTGAAATCAGCATTAATTTAATGAACAGTGGCAAAGAAGAGGTGGCTTACATATCAGAGGGGGCACCCATAGACACATTTATAGCACTGGTAAGGGTTGAAGATGTGGACTCTGGCCTAAATGGAGAGGTTATTTGCAAGCTTCATGGACACGGTCATTTCAAGCTTCAGAAAAGTTATGAAAAAAACTACATGATTTTAACAAATGTTTCCCTAGACAGAGAAAAGAGATCTGAGTACAGTCTAACTGTGATAGCAGAAGACAGGGGAACTCCAAGTCTCTCTACCATTAAGCATTTCACTGTGCAGGTTTTGGATGAAAATGACAATCCACCTCATTTTGAGAAGAGCAGGTATGAAATTTTCAAGTCTGAAAACAACTCTCCTGGAGCATACCTGACATCAGTGGTGGCCACTGACCCTGATTTGGACACAAATGGACAAGTCACCTACTCAATTTTAGAGAACTTAGTTCAGGGGAGCCCTATCTCAACCTATGTTACCATCGATCCCTCTAGTGGTGCGATCTATGCCCTTAGGAGTTTCGACCACGAAGACGTCAGCAGAATAGTCTTTGTTGTTCAAGCGAGAGACGGTGGGAGGAGCCCGTTAACAAGCAATGCGACTATCTTCCTCACCATTTTAGATGAGAATGACAACCCGCCAGTGATTGTTGTTCCACAGCTGCGGAACTACACTGCTGAAATACCTGTCTCCTTGTATTCTGAAGTTGGCCACCTCGTGACCATCGTCAGAGCGACGGACAGAGACACAGGTGCCAATGCAGAGCTGACGTGCTCAATCATGGCTGGCAACGAAGAGGGATACTTCGCTATGGACCCAAAGAAATGTGAGATCCGAGCCAACGTCAGTATGAAGGAGGTGCCTCGTGAACATTTTGAACTTTTGGTGCTCGTCCAAGACAAAGGCTCCACTAGGCTAAGTGCCAGAGCAGTTTTGAAGTGTAGGTTGTATGAAAACATTCACAGCCACATTCAGCCTGTGTCAACCAACAGCAGTCAGGCTCCACTGGATGTGTCAATGATCATCATAATTTCCCTGGGTGCCATCTGTGCCGTGCTTTTAGTCATCATGGTGATATTTGTAACTAGATGCAACCGGGAAAAGAATGACATGCGCTCCTACAACTGCAGGGTGGCTGAGTCAAAATACCAGAATCATCCCAAGAAGCCCTCCCGGCAGGTTCACAAGGGGGACATCACCCTCATGCCAACAGTGAATGGCACCTTGCCAATCAGATCTCACCATAGGTCTCCGTCTGCGTCACCCCCAATAGAGAGGGGTCAGATGGGCAGCAGGCAGAGTCATCACAGCCGACAGTCACTAAACAGCCTGGTCACTATATCGTCTAATCACATCGCAGAGAACTTCTCCCTTGAGCTCGCTCATGCCACTCCACCTGTCGAGGTAAGCCAATCAGGACACTCAGACTAAACTGTACAATGTTTGCTATAACTGCATGAATTTTATTTTGCTCAAATTAGCCCCCTCATGCTGACCACCCCACCCCACTCCATATCTTAATGACCATATCCTTAATCCATGGATCTACTTTGGTTTTTAATTAAACAAGTTGTCTTTTATTTAAGTAGAGAATCATGCCTAGTTTGCTTATTTTTACATGTTCAATGTGCTTTATAACATGCCTGAAAATGATCCCTTGCCTATATTATTTTGAAATCATTTTTAGAAGCTGCATTTTAGGCTTGCCATTGTCTCCTGTGTGGTCATGTCATGTTCATTATTTTCTGTTTTGTCATCTATTCCATCAGCATTCATATTCTTCCCCCATCATTTTATTTTCAATATAGCAAGTTTCACAGCTTCTGTCCATGCTCCATCAGGGCCAGTACCAGCCAAGGCCAAGTTTCCGTGGGAATAAGTACTCAAGAAGCTACAGGTAATCTATTCTGAGCCTGGATTCCCATTAAAACCGTAGATGGTGTGTTTTTTTAAGATGAGTATAAGGGAGCAACCCATTTCAGTTACGATTGCAAACATTGCTGCACTCATGTAAAACTCCATTGACGTTATAATAAAGAAGTGCCATTTATTAATCAAAATGTTTGTGTTTTGCTTAGTGGTACACAAAGTGTAAGTATATAAATACAATTTGAATGATTTACAATTTTTTGTTCTTATCTTTTGAGTCTATTTGATAATTTGTAGAGCCCTTTTGAGGAGGTTGTTTTATACAGTCTTATGTATCTATCTTGATGATGCTGATATTAATTATGGTCTGCTAAAGTAACCAAAAAAGTCATAATCTTATTTAGTATATAGGCCTACTCCCATTCCTTTTTACTTTGTTCAGTAACTGTTTGATTGTATAAAGGTAACTTGCAAAACAAGATGCACCAAGTTCAGATAGATTCTGCCGCTATTACCCATAAGTAGAGAAGAACTGTTGTACATCTGTTGTGTGTTTTTCAGATATGCTCTACAAGATATGGATAAGTTCAGCCTAAAGGACAGTGGGCGAGGGGACAGCGAGGCGGGGGACAGTGACTGCGACTTGGGAAGGGAGTCCCCTACTGACCGACTACTTGGTGAGGGATTTAGTGAACTTCTCCTCAGACTAAACCCAGGTATGCCTGGCATTGCAGGGAGAACCCATGTAACTGGCTGGATTTGGGTGGAAAATCACCATGATACCAATTACAAATGCTTTCTGCATATCCAGTTACACAAAATACACATCTTAAATTCTTTCTGACTGGAAATATTGATGCATGTTTATTTTTTTCTTCAGTGATAAGCTCAAGGTCATCCAAGAGTGCTTATCATTAAATTCTCATGATTATGAAGTGAGAATAATCAGTCATTTTTAAACTTATTATATATTTTTTGGATGGAAGACCTCATCTTAAATTAAATTATTTCTGAGTGTTGATACAGAGGCAATTTTGAATCACAGTCGGCACTTTGAAAAGCTGTTTGTTCACGATAAGCTTTTAGTCTTTTTTTGATGTGACTTCAGACAGCTGCAGGAGATTTTTGCTTGAATTTACATTCACTTTTTAGGTGGATACAATTGCTATTATTGTTCCTAGATGTGTTAGAAATGACCATTTTCACATTAATGGTTTCTTATTAATAATGACATTGAAATAGTACACAGTAATGCGCTGTACTTTATGAAAAGCTGGAATATTTAATTTATTTGAATTATTACTATGAGATACTTGTGAATATTGAATGTTGAAAAGACAACACTGAAAGCATGATGTAAGGTCTATTTTTAATTTCACTTGTTTTAAATGCATGAACCTTTTTTAGTGATCCATTAATACACTTAAAGGGTTTTTGTGTCATGCTCGTCTGTTCCAAAACATTAAAATTTGTAAATGCAGTAGAAGTGGTAACTTTTCAGGCAAGATAGTATACTTGTCTTCTTTACATTTCTTTGCTCTGTTCTCACTCTCACCATGGAGCCATTTTCCATCTGTGTGTGTTATCTATATTTCAGTTCGAATGCATGATGGCTGCTGTGTGTTCAAGTTTGAACTGCATAACAGGACATATTTACTGTTGTCAACCTCCTGGGGTATTGACGGGTGCATACAGGCTCTTTATTCAGCGATGGAGAACAGTGGATTTATTTATTGTTGTCTTAACCTGTCTGACATGCACATTTATATGTTTATTTACTTAGCGATGAAGCTGTGTACAGAGGAGTGCAGAGTGCTGGGGCACTCTGACCAGTGCTGGATGCCCCCGCTGCCCTCCCCAGCCTCGTCTGACTATAGGAGCAACATGTTCATCCCTGGAGAAGACCCACAACCGGTTTCGGTAGAAGAGGACCAGCAACCTGCGGATTCCAACAGCAAAAAGAGCTTCTCCACCTTCGGCAAGGAGGGCACCGGCACTGAGGACGAGGCCGCCGGCGACTTGTGCGGCCCGTCCCTGCTTTCTGAGATGAGCAGTGTCTTTCAGCGCCTCCTGCCGCCTTCGCCAGACTCCTATGCCGAGTGCACCGATACGGAGCGGGCCAGCTCCCTGGAGCGTCGGAAGGGTCACCTACCAGGGAAGCCGTCCGCATACCCCCAGGGTGTGGCAGCCTGGGCGGCCAACACCCATTTTCAGAACCCTGGCAGCAACATCGGGCTGACACAGGCCGGCCACGTTAGCTCCCAGGCCCCGCTAAAATGGCTGCCAGCAATGGAGGAGATTCCGGAGAACTACGAGGAGGATGACTTTGACAACGTCCTCGGCCACTTGCATGGCAAACGCACCGACAGTAGGCACGACATTGTGGATGCTAGTGAGCTGGTGGCTGAAATCAACAAACTTTTACAGGACGTCCAGCAGCGTTAAATGTGGGACTATATGGGGTGATGGTGTCGCTCTGTGGGTTAGGTGCCTGCGATCAAAAGGTTGCAGGTTCAAGTCCTGCAGCTGGCAAGTGTTCATATCACCATTGGGCTCTTGAGCAAGGCCCTTAACCTGAATTGCTCCAGGGGTGCCAGACACTGGCTGTCTGTGCACTGAAAGCACAAAAAGAATTTCCCTACAGGGATTAATAAAGTACTGATTACTATTATTATACCCGTCCTGAAGATTTTTTAACATGTTTAAGAAACAGACAGGACTGAAATTATAACTTAGTTGCATTTATAATGTAAATATTTTTGTGAATGCTAAATATCAAAATATGTTGCATTTTCTTGTTCGGTACACAGTGTGAGCGTTATTACCTTTGTATTTTAAAAATACATACTTTTATATTTATATTCGTGTACATAAAATCGGTGAAACAAAGTTTATTTTTATATTGTTATTGCATGTTGTAAGAATGAGTCAATATTTATTTTTTTCCCTGTTTTCCCTATAATAAGTGTTTAGTGGGCATGATTCTTTCATGTGAAGTGAGTGATTTGAAAAGGACAGTAATGTTGAGTACTACAATGTGTTTGCATGGTCTGACTTAATTGTCTTTTTAAATCATATTAAGTATGATTGTGTAATTAATATTTTTCTGTAGGAAATTGAACAATAAAGGAAAATGGTGGGACTCAATCAGTGAGGAAAAAATTAAACAGTAGCACTTGGTAATGTCTGTTTTGGTTGCAGTTTGTACATTATTATAAAGACTAAATTACAGTATTCTGTAATGGTAGCAGTTTCATATTGACATTTTTTGACTGAGACTATAAGAATGTGTTCATTTCGCTACAATGGTATTACAATTCAGTTGTATTAAAATCGGTGGACCTTTAAGCAGCCTTCATTTATATCCTCGTGCATTTAAATAATGATGTTGTCTCTCCGAGAGCTCCCCCTGCTGGTGAAAAAAACAACTGCAGTTTAGTGGTTTTAGTCTGCTGTGTTTCGGTTCCATGTTGAAGCCTGCATAATAAATACTCAGTAGTAAAGTTATAGTTTATTTTAATATTCAAGACTGCTGTTTAGCATAGGGTTTGAGTTTCAGTTTAAATTCAGGACCATTCTAATTTTAGGAGTTGGGACCCATTGCTAAAAGATTGGAGGTCAAAACTTTGAAGCAGCAAAATTCTGCCAGTCAAAGAGAGCCACTGGCAGAAATCAGAAAATATGAAATCGTTTTCCAAAGGACTGACTGCATAGCTTAGTATATGATTCATAGGACTAATAGTGACTAATACTAATTTGAACAGATGCATAGGCCAGTTTCTCAAATTATTGTTATAATTATTATTAGATGCAGCAGTAGTAGTAGTAATAGTAGTATAGTAATAGTTGTAGTAATATTGATTTTTTTTTGTTTTGTTGACAATATTCCGTTGCATTTGTAAATGATTAAGATGCGCTGTGATACAGAGACCTCTAGGGATCACAGTTATGAATTACACAGGGAGATGAGAAATGGACAGAAGATCTAAAGTAGCATTAACCTGTGTTAGCAAATCAAGGACAGACTCAGATGGGGGGGATGCATTAGTGCATTTGTGCATTTGCATTTGTGACTGAGCCATCACCTCTACCTTGAAGGCTGCCGATTACTGACAAAACTCAAACCAAACTGAGGCATGCTTGAGTATTGCTGGCCACAAATAGACCGAAATGCTTAGACACAATTCAGCTCAGTGTGAAGGTAGGCCACAGAATATAAACTGCAATTGTTCTGAAAGAGGTTCTTCATCAGCTGTTTAGTGCTGTTTTTCATTGGATTATTCACACACTTGTAGTGCATGAGGTCAGTGAAGGTCATATGATTTATACATAATTTATCGAAAAGACAACACAGAAGGTTTGTTCGTGTTTACAAAACATGAGGATAGATATTATCTCTTTGGATGAATGCTCAACCTTCTCTTATATTTCAAAATCCCATGCAATGGCTGTGTATACAGACTAACCCCACACATATAATAGTGACATAATGGTTATTTGATTTATTCATTTACATGTTGCTGGTAGGTTGATCCTTATGAATATGCTTCTTTTAAGCCATTCAGCAGAGGTAACAGATGAAAAGGAAAGTACCATTACTGAAAAGCTTGAGCAAGGTAAAAATATTCTTTTACAACTTCTGTTAGTGACTGGTACTTTCAACCTGAACCCATGGAGAGCCCCGACTTGTTGACCCCTGATTGCATGGACTGAGGGAGGTATAAAAAAATAATGGGGAGTGCCTGAGGTTCTGGAATGAGAAGAGAAGCTGTACAATTACCGGAGGATCCTAACAGAGAATTTAGGAACAACAACTAGCACTCTGCATAAAGAGCTGGCAGCCCTGAGGTAGTTCAGCCCTGCAGCGAGGGCTACAATCTTTTTTTTTGTTTTCTTTTTTTGGACACCCTCTAGCAGTATTATTTATTCCTTCTAATCTTAGCAACCTGTCTCGTCTGAGTGTGTGCTCCATTCTCCATAGTTCCACAAAGGTGGTGTAGAGTTATTGCATGATTTTTGAAACCTGCTTAGCTGCCATAATCCACAACAATCTAGGAAATGCTTAAGGTGTCTTTGTGGATTCGATGAATACTTTATTACTATTGTTGTCTGGCTCAGAATCAACAAGGTGCCAACAAGCGAAGGGAGATTTTGGCACGTTAATTTCCAGTTTTATGCAGTATCCTTTCAAGAAAAAGCGAAAAACACAAAGGCAGCAATTACACGCCATTCTGGATTAGCACAGCCTGCTTAAATGCTACAACTATTGAAGAGCCGCTTTTTAAATTGCCTTTACTAAGTAGCACCAAGCATTGTTTGTCTTACCAAGTCAATGATCAGGTTGGTGCGAGCTGGAGCAGAAATCGGCTATGGAGTGGCTGCGAGCTCTCAAATGTTTTCAGCACGTTATTTTGTTTACCAGTCCACACTACCCTTGAACTTTCTCAACAAGTTTACCCCAAAGCTATTCTAGATCTTAACGTGATTAAAAGTTATGTCCTAATTTTTTTTTTTCCCTGGAGTGTCCTCATAAATTATTTGTTTGCCTCTTTATTGAAAGAACCATTTTATTAATAGAAACCACAAGTAAATTTTGGAAATGAAGGAAGAAGAGTAAAAAAATTGTTTAACACCTTTGTTTTCCCTTAGATGTGTTGTGTTCATTGAAGCCACCTTTCCCCAGTCATCCCATTCACCCTCCAGTTCAGCTGTGTGTTCCCTTTTTAGAACCCTTTCATGTGTGTTCTCCTCTACTGAAGAGCTTTGGTAGCCAAAGGGTTCTAAAACTCACACAACGCACACTGGAGACTATGATAAAAAAGAAGTGAACTTTTGTTTTGCTGTACTCAGCCTTTTAAAAATTACACATAATACTAGACATGGAAAATATTTTTTAAATACATCACATTCTCATACAAATGCAAGCTAATGTACGGAAGTTCCACTTTAAAGTGTAGTCGTTACTAATTTAAATTGCATTTAAGCACACACACTAAGCACCTTCTATGGCAAAAACCTATTTCCTGGATAAGCTTATAGAACATGCTAGAAGCTAGAAATCAGATATAAGAATGGGCAGTAATGAAAAGGTTCACTCTGCAGTTCATTTATAATGCTACAGACAACTGATTTCTGAATTGCACTGCAGTATCTAATAATAAAAAAAAAATAGTTTAAGAATAGAAAATAATTAGTCACTGTGAAGTAACTGCTAAGATATCCTGCTCTGTGTGTGGTAGGAAGACCTTCAGCCTTATCAATGCTGACCTTTTTACCCTGAGAACTTCCTTGCACTAAAGATTTGATGGAGCAGGACCTGCAATTCAGCAACCAGATGCATACCAATGCTGAAGAGTAAATACAAATGTCGGAAAGAGAGGTCTACAATCTGTCTGTAAAGGGTTATATTTCACTTGTGTGGATTACTGAGCACCAGAGGCATGTTTGTATATATTTAAGCATGCAAATACTGCTGAGTAACGCACGGTTCTCCGGGCCTGCCAGCGTCATTAACGGGGGCGTGTGATTGTTTTGAGTGAGCTTCATGTGCTCAGCCAGCTGGAATGCGCTTTGCCAAGGAAGCAGAATGAAGCGATGACAGGGATGAATCACTCCACCGACTAATGTTTATTCATTCGGCGCTGATGGATGATTAGCCTCCGTGCTTTTGGCCACATCCGGGAAAGTAAATATGGGCAGGCAGGGCATCTTTACAACTTTGTGGGTTTATGGGCCGAATTCATATGGCTGTGTGCATGTGCAGAATCGTCCTGTCCCTGCTCGCTGAGTGTGCATGTGTCTTCGGCAGATCCTCAACCACAAACGTGTGTCGATGAGATTTTAACATCCTGTGATCAACGCAAGAGATTCATGTTAATGTTCGTGAATTGGTCAGCTTTGTTTAAAAATGTAATGAGTCAAAGAAAGTGATCATGACAATCAGTGGGTTTCAGTCAGAATATAAGGATTTTGGGTGCTTCCATTGCATCACCTTCTCATTGCAATTGAATTGAAACTGGATCGCTCTGTGAAATCAGAAAAATGTATATGTAAGTATTTTGTGGATAGATTTACTTCTTCCACCGTCAGAGTACCTAGAGATACCACTTTGTATGTATTTTCCTTGAACAGTTAAGACTTTAAATTACATTTCACAACATCAGTCAGCCTGTCTGTGATGCAAGTACCACTAACACTCTGTCTACACATACTCAGCAAGCTGAGTCATTTGCACTTGTTACACTAACTGAAGTTGCTGCACGAGTTAAGCTCTGAATCATCTGATTTTTACTGGATACCAGACCTGCATAGCTAGTGAATGCACCTGTAATTGGAAAATCCTTATTAGATTTTTTAAAAACATGGTTATCATCTGAATTTATTTCTAGGTCTTTTTAGAGAGCTGTAATTACGACCTTACTCAAGAAGGCCAATCTAGATACAATACATAAGCTTGAGACCCTATTTTAAGCCCAGCAAGTTAATTAAAACATTTCTGAGACAGTACTGGTCCCACTAATTTTCACCGTATATATTCTGCCACTTAGGATTATTATTCAGATGCATGGTGTTAATTACCATTGCCATGCTGAAGTCACACAGCTCGACGAATCTATCAAACTGACTGAAATATTTGAATTGTCTAAGCTTGAAACCCATTAGAGCCTTGTTCTCATGGAACATCCTCCTGCTGAACTCTGATAAGACAGAAATAATGCCGGTAGCCTGGAACACATAGACCTAACAAAATAAATTAAACACCAAAATAAAGTGTCCCAATAAGACATCAGGCCACCTCAAGCCACCAGGAAGGCTTAAATGTGCCCAAGCAAGCATTCTACAAGTGTCTGGAGCTCTGTGGAATGATTAAACAAATTACATAATTTGGTGTTTTACTCATCATGGTGGAAACTAACATCTCAGCTACTGCACCAGAATGTGTTGTAAATATTCATGTGGATTTATGTGGTGAGCGATGGCTTAAGGGTTATGTAGTTTTTATGGTGGTCAGACCATTCAGCGAGAACTCATGTCCTGAGGTTAGGTGCACCATCCTGGGAAATTCCATCAGGACAGAAACACTTCTTCCATCAGGTCAGGATCATGTCACAATGAAACAAATGTAACCACTGAGAATGGCTTAGAATTTATTGACATTTACCTTGCCCTCCAAGGGTTTGAGGATACCTGATCTGACCACATGATTTTTTTTTTTACTCTGTGCAGCAAACCGCTTGTTTTCCTTGCACAAAAAAGACAGATTTTAGGTATCATCAGGGGTTTATCTGTTGCAACTCTACCACAAAACCCTTCTCTGTGAAGTTCTCAATAGACTGTACTTGACAAAACTGCCTGCTCACACCTTAGATTGACATTTGCAGTGAAATGATTCGGAGTTACTTTTCTGTTTTGATCATATCTTTCCCTCAGTCCCTCATGGCCATTCCAAGGCCACCTTAACCAGAGTTCGTTGTAAAAGATAAATAAGCTGTCATCTTCATTAGCAAAGGTCCTTGCAAATGAGCCCTAACAATCACCACTCTCTCAAAATGAGATGGCTTTCTCTAAAACATGATAACCAAAATCATAACTTTAAATCAAGATGTTACTGGGATGGGATCTTTTTTACATAATTTCTGCCTGAGCTTTCCTTAATTTGACCAGCATGTTCTCTGACTTTAACCTGACCTCAGATTATCTCTTTGTCAATTTGTTCACAAGATATTGCTTGTGTTATGTATGATCTATGTATTATGCATTTTAGAGAACAAGAGAGAAGAGAGGATATTGTTTACTGGAAAAGACTTCGTCTTTGTGTCTGATATTCGAACATATGCTGTATGTGACATGGTATGAAATCTAAAGGGAGAGCCTTTTCTCTTTATTTTCCTGTGTTATTGAAGATGCTGTGCAGAGGACGGATGCTGATTCCGTGAGCAGTCCTCTTAATTTTTCATGTCATCACTGTATTCCTTGCTCCAAGGCTCATTTTGGTTCTGACTTTCTCAGATCTCTGTCATGGTTGCATCTTTCCTCGACTTTTCATGTTTTATTAGATTATTGAATTTAAGTTCACTGGTGCTGTTCAACATTACAGCTGATTTAATTCTTATTCTCTAGACCCTATCGATCATTGCAATACTCTGATGCATCACCTAAAGAATCCAGGCATGCAGTCTGCATCAGTATCTTGACAATGAATCCATACTTTGTTACAATCCAATGTAAGCTCTCCGGTGGGTTACATCAGCCTGCCTCCTGGGACCAACCCTCCCTCCAAGATGGACTACTAGAATGATTGCTTACTCCATTTAGTGTATTTTATCAAAGGCTGTTCTATATATTGCATTGGTTATTAGTACATTCTTTGGACACTATTTTCCAACATATCTGCTTTAGTTTCCTCGACCCCATCATTAAGGATTTCAGTTTCTTTCTTGATTTCATTTCAAATCACTTCATAGGAAAAAATATAACTTCCTTCTCAAAATGATTAATTGATTGATTGACTGACTGACTGACTGACTGACTGACTGATTGATTGATTGACTGATTGGCTAGTTGCTAGCAAGCAGGTGCAGTTACCAGCATGGCAGCCAGGACTGGTATTTCCTGCTCCAGCATTAAGCCTGTGCAGTTTGCTTGTTTCCTACATTTTTCTGTCTCTTTGCACAATCCAAAGACGTGACTTGGCTAGATGGGTATTTGTGTGTGAGCATGGCATCCTTTCTGGGCTGTGCCTGGTGCTTACCATGATAAGTACTTTTTGGGAAATGAATCAATGGATGATGGTTCATCCCAGACAGAGAGAAATTAAGAGTTATAAAAGACAAATAAGGACCTTTAAGAAATACAAACTGAAAATCCTTACAGAACTGAAAGGAAGCAGAAAATACGTTTGAAACCATATGCACAAGGCACAGCAGGTAGATGGTAAATTCGGTTAACAGAGGTTCTGTTCCCCTCTTCCTCAGCCCATTTGACTCTCTTCATCTCTACCAAAGCCATTTGTTAAAACCGCAGGTCATTAATGAAGTTTCAAGGGTCTGAGAAGCACTTTGGACTTACAAACATTACAATTCAGCCCTATGCCCTTGTAATGCCTCCCTCCATTTAACATATTGTCAGTCATCATCTGTCAGTCAATTGAGTATGACATATTATATTTTATAATATAATACATATCATCATAATATTATACATGTGTTAGGTCAGTGGGAAATTGAGAAAGATATTTTTCCTTTGAAGAAGTCCTCATGAAGTTAATTCAGTAATCTAGGATATGCCAAATAAATAAATGCAGTCAGATATAAAAAGTGAAAGAAGTGAGGGTTTTCTTTATATTGCTGTGCACACACAAGTGCTGCAGACTTTTAGATACTAATGTCAGTTACAAATAAAATGAGCACTGCATTGAAGATAAGACTAGGGGTAATTTCCTTTGGCAGATTGGTAATTTAAATTCAGTAATCATAGTTTTTGGCAAATAGAGGGGGAAGAAGTGGAAGCAGTGTCTGATTTTCTTTTCCTGGGTTCAAAAATCACTGCAGACGG